>WBNM01035951.1:38486-76152 GCA_013399055.1 Ramphastos sulfuratus | reverse complement strand
AAAAAAAAGAGGAGGGAGAGGGGGAAGGCTTTTTATTATTATATTGATTCTGTTAGTTACATTTTGAGTCCCCTGGGAAGCTTAAACTTGAACCTATACACACAGAAACATCCAGGTTGGAAAAGACCCTCAGGATCACGAAGTCCAACCTATAACCTTACTCTACAAGATTCATCCTAAACCATATCCCTAAGCACCACATCCAAACAACCCTTAAACACATCCAGGGTCAGTGACTCAACCATCTCCCTGGGCAGCTCATTCCAGTGCCTGACCACTCTCTCTGTGAAAAACTTTTACCTAATATCCAATCTAAACCTACCCAGTCTCAGCTGGAGGCCATTTCCAGTTATCNTTGGCTGCCAACTGGATTTAAACCACCGCTCTCTGGGCCCTCCTGTCCAGCCAGTACTTTATCCAGGAGACAGCAGATCCAGTGCCAATAACACTTCCCCATGGTCAAAAAACCCAAAGTTCCACTGATGGCACCATCCTCTGAGCCATACATTAATTGCATGGATCTTCCTTTTCCCTTCAATATCACTTGCTGTTACTGGAGGGATTGAGATCACCACTTGTGCTCCTGAACCCTCAAGTAGTCTCCCCAAGACCCTGAAGTCTTTTCTGATTGCTTTTGAACTCCTGTACCTTCCTTCATCACTCCCCATCTGCATAACCAGCAGTGGGTAATAGTCAGACAGTCTAACGAGATTGGGGAGCCTCTTAGAAATGTCCTTGACCTATGCCCCAGGCAGGCAGCAGACCCCGCTGTGGGATGGATCAGGCCTGCAGATAGGGCCCTCACTTCCCTTGAGAAGGGAATCCCCTGNCAACTTTGAGTGCCAGGCTCCAACACTCATTGCACCCAGTTGCCTGGATGCCTGCACGCCTACATGTGGGCTCTGTTTTGAGTACCGACAGTTTTACAAACAGCCTTTGGCCGAGATTTAACCATGGCTCAATTCCTCCGAGGAACTGACATTTTTTTGTTTGTTTGTTTTTCCCCGGCGCTGCTGGCTGGGTTCAGTAGAGGCGGAGGAAGCTGCTCTCTCTCTCTCTTCTCGAAGCTGCTCTCTCCTCGACGCCGAGTCTCGCACGGCTGCTGCTGCTCGTGTAAATCACCCGCGCGCCCGGTGCTGCCCCTGCTGCGTCACTCTCTCGAGTGTGCACAGACGCCACGTATCTGGCCCAGCCTGCTGCTTCCTTGCCCCCTTCTGGGATTCTCTGTTTGGGAGAGCACCAAAGTAAAAAAAAAGCTTCGAAAAAGCTTCAAACACGCTTCAAAACAGCGCCATTCCAGCGGAGCTAGCCTCGATACTGCTCTCTTCCCGAAGCTGGCAATAATTCACTGGCTTCTGGAATTTTGCATATCAACAGAAATAAACTAATGAAATAAAGTGCAAATGTCAAATCTAGTGCTATACTTCTGCTAGCTTTTTGTTAAGAATGTCTTTTAATTCCATCTTTTAGATGAGATAATGATGACTTCCCCTTTTTGAACAACATATCTCAAAGATCAGCTGTTTCCCCCTCTCCTCTCTTTTCCATATAATGTTTAGTTCTAAATATAGATATTGTATGGAGAAGTCTGGCCCAAGAAGACCTTGCATGAGATACAAAATTCTCTAACTTCCAGAACAGGAACTACTTGGTGCCTAATGCTTAGATTTACCTCTGCTGTTATATTATCCTTCAGTCAAAAAGATTTATTTTGCCTGAACCAGTTCCAAACTAAACCATAACTCTGCACTCTGAACAAGTGGTATTTTCAAATTTAAAAGATTCATTTGCATTTTTAGGGAGCATCTACACCTAGGTTTAGTATCTAAATACACACATTTGGAAGGAAGACTCCCCCAGTGATAAATATCTATACTACTGTAGTGGAGCTGACAAATTATTTGCAAAGCATATCTTTCAATCATTCAGTCAGATCAGTACTGACTGCATTAATATGGGGGAAAAACAGATCTGCAAGAGTATTAATCAGTCTGTGAGTGACAACAGTCATCACTACCCTTAAACTTGATGGAGAGGAAGGTGGGAGAAAGGAGGGAAGAAACAGCATGGAATCTGCTTCAGACATGTTATCCATGTGACAGATCTTAAAAGTCTGCCTGGAAAAAATCCCCAGACTGATGTGAATTTGGACTCTGACAGTGTAAAAGAATTAGCTTTCCTGTGAAATGTACTACTTGCCAGACAAGGATTAAAATACATAGCAAAAAGCAAACAAAAAAATCCCCCTTAAAATATAGCCATGGAAGAATAATAAAAGATTTTATTTTCTTAATTTATCTGCAGAATATTTTAAAGCCTGCTGTATGTCACTTTAGCCTTCCAAGGACTATGATAATAAAGCTATTTTTATTCTCCTCCCTCTCCTCATCATCCGCTTAAAATATCCCAGCCAGCAGAATGGATTTGCATTTTCTTCTCCATAGAACTTGATAAGAAAGTATTCTATCTGTGGAAGGTGCCCAGAACTTGCCTTGCCCTGCTTTGTGCAGGTATCAGAAATTTAGCACCAGAGGGAATTAGGCAGTATAATCAATATATTTGTTCTATTTTTGGCATGATACAAAAAAGTTTAGTCTTTTAAACCAAGGAGAAAGTTTGAAATGTATTTTTTGGTGTTATCACAGTGTAGTTTCTTTTCTGTGGAAAGCAGTATCAGCCCTGCACTTTGCTTTCCAGTCAGTGTCTAAAGGGACAATGTCTTCATCTGTCCCTTTTGATGACCAAGGATAATTAATGCTTTTAAACAGCTTGCCAATTTGATTCTAAAGGTCACAGAAGATCTGCTCAGCTTGTTTAAGCTTCATTTATAAGGTCTAATAAATGTAGAAGGGAAATTAAAAATTAAATCCACTGTATTGTAGCTACTGAAAAAGCACTTTTTGGGGGTTCATTTTCAATATTTTTCCACTAGCAAAATTTTTAAAATGCATTTGCATTTAAATGAGGCCTTTATTTTTCAGACAGTGTACCTAGATCCAGTGCCATATGCATTGCTTTAAAAAAGTTAACTTTACACAGCATGACAACTGAGTTTGGAAAGTAATGGTTCATTTCTCTTTTTTAACTCTGGACAGCATCCATTCTTAGAATTAGCCAAGCCCCTCTCCAGACTCAGACCTCTCACCGAGACAGCACAGGCAGCGAAGAACAGCAGCCGCTAGTGCTCAAAACCAGTTTGCAGCAGATCTGAGAACAAAAGCCTGATAAAACCTCAGGTCCTGCACTGCCCAGTGGATGGACAAATGAACAAATCAGCAGTTACAGTTCTTGTAGTATGAGGGAGATCAACTCCCCCACTCCGTTTTCCTTAATTTCCCCTGAATTTCCCACCTGTTTCCCCCTCTTTTTTTCTTTCTTTTTTCTTTCTTTTACCCTCCTGTAAAGATTATTTGTTGTCTTCTTGCTTTCTGGCTCCTTTACTTATTTCTAAGGTGAAGCAGAGGTTAAGAGAGGTAATGACAGTCCTCTCTACATGTATGTCTCTTTCTCCTTGTATCTCAGCCTGGCCTCCATGCCAGCTTGTCAGGGTTCACTGTCTCAGTGTGAGTCCAGCTACTTGCTACCACCAGCCTGGAGCTCTGCTGAGGCTGCCTGACCGTTGCGGAAGGGGTAATTAACTACTGCGAGATGATATTTCAAAAATATTTAGTTTATTAATATTAAATAATCGGAACTCGCACCACCCTGACCACCATTTAATAATAATAATAACAGGCTCTTTGCAAAGTCATGGAAACTATATACAGGTTATAACAGGATCTGGAAATAACTATTAAATATATACATTAACTAAACTCGATTTAAACTGGAAAAGAGAAGGTTTTGCGGCCAGTATGCTGCTTGCAGCCAGTTACGCCACTTGCTTACTAGATGGACACAAGGAGCAACTTTCTGCTTATGGCAGAAGGCAACTGATAATTACAAGAGGCTTTGGTATTTACTCAAAAGAGGTATTGTCTGACAGTACCCGAGGCTCATGGCGGGGTTACTGTCGGTAGCCGTCTTCAGGCTTAAGAGTTTCTCCAGGCTACTGGGTGCTGGAGAAAGGAGAGAGACGATCTCTGACCTGGTCCTGGCTCTCTTTGGCAGCAGGCTATCATGCAGGCGGGACGTGCAGTCTCGGTGTGCAGTCTCAGCACGGTGTCACACTGGCTGTGCAAGCCAAATGCGTGGAGGCAGCAGGCACGGATGCAAGCAGATACACCTTGTAATGGCGAAAGGCACGCACCCTGTGCTCCCTGCTCCTTTATGTAACACAGCCCGAAGATCAATGGGCCTTTGGACATGAGATAGCCAATCAAATGGCAGTTAGCCAAGATTTGGCCATATTGGGTGAAGCCATAGGCTTGCTTTACCCTTTTTTGGGCAGATCACAGCCTTGCATAAGGCAACCGTGTGCACCCTGTTTACCGCAGTTGCTGGGCAGGCCACAGACCCCAGACTTGGTGGCGCCAGGTTCTTTGTCCCTTTTCCCGTGGTTGCTCTCCCCAAAACAGAAGGAGGGAGAGCAGAAAAACATGACTGGGCAAGCCAGGACATGTACAAGCCTAATTTGGCCTGTTTAGGCCTACCACAACACTGACCTTTTGGCCCTGATAAGTACCTCCCCCAGAGCAGCCCTAGATCTCACTGTTGCAGCCTTTTTGTTTCCTTTGTGTCATTTTGAGCAGGGATCACTTGCTGTTGTAACACTCCCACACACACTTTCTCAGGAAAAACAGTTGCATCCTGTGGTCATCTCACATGCAGAGATCAAAGATGTGTTTTCCCTGAATAAAGCTGTGAGTAATACTTCAAGTCACAAGGATTCCTGTGTTTGGGCTTGGATATCATGACAGAATGAAACTGAAGTGATAACAGCAATATTTAGTGGTGGAGCTCCACATTATTGAAGTGACTTCTTGACTTAACATTGTACTTGTTGACTAGTAGATTCTGTATTGATCTTTAAAATATGATATGAACTTGCTACATAATTTGTTACAAATTTTAGTATTTAGGGTTTTGATATTAATTCATGTTCTGCCTATGTGCTTGGAGATAGTGGGGCCAGGGAATCAAAACTAGTATTTGCAGTTTAAGCACTCCAAGCCTCAATTATTTCTCTTAAGTAGACAATGGAAACTAAGCAGTTTTGCTCCTTTAACCACAGCTCTAAGCCCATCTGTGGGCACATAATATTGGAACTTCCTGAGGATTTTTTTGGTTGTTGGTTTTGGTTGTTTTTTTTTTTAACAAAGCTGACTGTCCAGCCACTTGGTGTCCTCGTATCTTTAGTGTTCACACATCAGAGCCAAGTAAAGACATAAATGTCTTTTAACATCTGGGTTTCTTATAGATAGACCTAGAACTGGAAACAAATGGGAACTAACAAGTAATTGGGATATCTCTGTTCTGATAGTGCAGCTGCCTCTTGGGTTTGTTGTATTAGCATACATACATGCTGCCTTAGAGGAACAAAACTGAGGTGCAGCTCCACTGTCTATTTACATGTAAACATGTATCTATGTAGCAACATGATAGATTAGTGACTGGTGCTTCCTAGAATGCTAGTGTCAATTATGTTTGCTTCATCCTTTCCTGGAAGAGAACCTAATGAAGAATTTCTCAGGGTGTCATATAAATGGAGAAAATCCTCTCATTATGGCTTTCCTTCCACCTGATTTTTGATGGTTTTGTGGTTCGACTGGAGCAAAGAGAGTGAGAGATGTTTACATATTCCACAGTGCATCTAAGCTTCTTCACCTGGACTTGATGATCTTAGAATCATAAAATCATAGACTTCACTGGATTGGAAGGGGCCTTTAGAAGTCATCTAGTCCAGCTCCCCTGCAGTAAGCAGAGAAATCCCCAACTAGATAAGGTTGCTCTTAAGGGTCTTTTTCAACCTAGATGGCTCTGTGATTCATATGTCTCTGGTATGTGTCCAGTAGTGTCTGTGTGCATCTCTGATGGCAAGGGGAATGGTTAGTAATTGTTGTTATGTGGATTATTATTGCAGAGAAACATTTTGGGTCCATTTCAAAAGATTTTGTGCCAATATTGGAAATACCGTACATGCGACAGAGCCACACACAGAAAACACCCACTAGATACTATTCACCCCCACAGGAAAGCAAGTATTTGCAACAACCAAAGCAAATGTATGTGTACACAGTACACAAAGCCTTATGTGTACTGATACAACTCATTTCTAAAGCACAGAGCCCAAGTGGGAGATGGTGGGACAAACCTTCTTGGTTGTGCTCTGGATCTGGAGTTCAGCCTCTTGGCTCCAGCCTTCATGGAAGAAAGGCAAGGAAATGCACACAGCTCTTCTTTAGACTGCAGAGTGCATTAAACTTACCCTGGAAATGCAGCTTCTGTCATCCTAGAGGAAAGAAGCTTTTCTGAATATTCAGTGAATTTAATGCCGTCTGTGTTGTGATCAGACAGCTGTAGGCAAAATAAAGGCACAAGAATAAATGGAAAGTAAATACTGTACAGTAGAAATGCACTGTGCAGCTGAAATCTCTACAGATGCTTAAGGGAAATGGTTTAATGATGGCTGGATGGATAGACCAACATTTTATTTTCCTAAGAGCACATGAGAATGTCTGTGTTTATTCTTGTTACTGTGAAAGCAGATACTGTATGAGTGGTTGGGGGCTGGGAAGGAAGGCAGAAAGATCGGCCAAGTGTTCGTTAGTCTGTCAAAAATCGTTTGGACAGGCAGGGGAGTGGGGACAGCAGAGCTGCACAGTCAGCATTTTCAGACTGTGTGGTACATAGATGATAGTTCTAAACTAGGACACTTCTATTTTTGGTACTTTCAGCCAGTTGTAAGACAGGGAGAGATGGAAAACCAAACCAAAGAGCCTCCAGAGGTTTTTGTGCTGTGTGCTTTTAGCAGGATTTGAGTTGACTGAGCTCTTTACTGTGATTTCCCCTATCTGCAATCCTTATTGAAGCTAAACTATTCTGAAGGTAAAGGTCCGTACACACAAGAAGCCAAGAGGGGATATTCCTCTCAAATTGATGTTACCCTGCCAAGACCTTTGTGTAACCTTGGGTCTCCAAGCTCTTCAGCAAGTGCACATCTCTCACTTCCACAAGTGAATGGTTAATGCAGTGTGGCCAAATGAGCATGACAGAAGTACCCAAAGATACAGAAATTCCACCCACATCATTTCTAGCAGAATACCAGCTATACTTTTTTCTGCCTTCTCAGTGTGGCACATTACTGCTTTGTAAGAAAATGGCCTAAGTCCAAAGAAGAGGGTTTTGTTTGGGGTGGTTTTGGTTTTTTGTTTTGTTTTGTTTTGTTTTTT
This sequence comes from Ramphastos sulfuratus, assembly GCA_013399055.1. NCBI lineage: Eukaryota > Metazoa > Chordata > Aves > Piciformes > Ramphastidae > Ramphastos > Ramphastos sulfuratus. Next base: position 68,821 of record WBNM01035951.1, on the reverse strand, counting down.
TTCCTAAAGCTGTTAAGGTTACATGTGTAATACTTTGACTCTGTAAATGATGAAGTTGCTTGCTGGCCTCTTGTGTTTTCTTTGAAAAGTGTTTCTGAGTGACACTTTAGTTCTTTCATAACGGAAAGGGAAATGGAGATAAGAGAATGGACTCGCCTTGTACTGTACGGCAGATAAAAGTAGTGGTCTTGCAGTAGGTCAGTGCCTGCTAGCTGTTGTCTGTTTCTGTACTTCAGGACTTCACAGAAAATTCTTTGTAATAGCTCCTGTTCAGAATTTTTAGATTTATAACAGAAGCTATAAAAGCGAAAGATAGCAACAGCTCTGCATAATTAGTGGCATGGCAGAGGACCATATGCAATGAACTCAAAAGAATTTTTTTTAATACTCCCACTTCTATGGTTTGTGTGGCCCTGGGATACAGTTGTATCTTTATCTAATATTTTCTAGTGAATTTCTTTACATCACACGTTAAAATGGAGTTCTTAAGTCAGTGACTTCAGAGTTTTTCACAATACACTTCTAATGAACCTAAGAGTTAATTAATTTTACTTCCTCTTCCTTTAACTTTTTTAAATTACATGATGATCATTCAAAACCACAGTAAACTACCATAGAAACAGCAATAGCTCTCCGTTGACTCCAGGTTATAATTTGGAGCCACCGTGGTGAAACCTGGGGAACACAATCAGTTCAGGTGGTACTGTCACCAGGGGCCCGTGCTGATGCACCACAAAGGTTCTTCTCGATTTTGAGAGTACTGAAGAAAGGACAGTGTGTTTAGCTGCATCTTTCTCTTGGTAAGGCTGGTACTGTCTGTAACTGTAGTTTTGTCTTATTTCTCAAGAGAAGGAATCTTGAGTAGTTCAGTGGCAATGAACTTCTAAGGCATGAGAAACTAGTGACTAGTGTAGTGTAATAATGTCTGTGCTCATAAGATTTTTTTTTTTATCTCTTTAAGATTGCATTAGCATTCTGTTCTACATATCTTGGTTGTTTTCACTGTGAGGACTTCTCTTCTGACAGGAACTGAAAGTACTTTGTCAGAACAGAATTAAAGGAGAGAGAGAGAGGAAGCTCTATCAATTTCACCTATACTTACTTAGAGGCTTCTAAAGCTTCTTGCATGGCAGAAAGTTAGGAAAAAAAAATTCCAGAAATGGAAGGACGAGATGACATTTGCATATGTCAAAGAGCAGAGTGCAGGTAATAGGAGTTCTTCAGTAATTTTTTTAAGCATTTGGAAGAAATTCTGAGGCAGGCTGTCTCTAACACCATCTAATACTGTTGCTGTTACAGCACCAAGCTGAAGACCTGAGCAGTCATGCAGGAGCTCATACAGGCATAGTTAGCCTGGAGCTGCAGGACCCTATTTCCCAGCCTCTCTCTTCAATAGGCAGAAAAGTTGCAGGGCCTATTTTATTGCACGTTGTCACTGAACTAAATTGCTGTTTTAGCATTGATTTCAATGGAGCAAAACAAGGCCCTTGCAGTTCTAACTGCTTCTATAATATGTGAAAACTGAATAGATACAGCTGAAGGCAAAATTAATTCCAGTATTTCGAGAAAGGAAGTGAGTGGTGCATTTGCAATTATGAGGAACAGAAATATTTTGAATTAGTCATAGTACACTCCGTGTCTTAATAGCAAAATTTAAGGCTTGAGCGTAAGTAAACTGTAATTTGTTCAGAAATGTTTATGCAAGACAGAACTAACAGGCTGGGCTAACAATCTTGTAGAAATCTTAGCATTCTCACTGACTTCAAAGGATTGGTCATGTATAATTGCGTGTTTGTGATGAAACACTAGTCGAGGCTGAATTGGTAAAATAAGATAGAAGATTATTTCATTGTTGCCACACGACTAATTTTATAGCCAAAAGCATGAACACAGATTTTTGTAAGTCCATCAAGTACCACCAGGTTTGGAAAGGAAGGCATAGGTAAGTTTGTTATTTTAAGCAAACCCTTAACAGCATTCCATTTCTTCTTTTGTCATACTTTTTCAAGTACAAAGTATAATAAATACTTATGAGCTCAAATGCAGCCTTATCAGAACAGAGCTATGTTTGTGCTCTTCATCATGCAATTCTTGTGTAAGGGGAAGGCTCATGCCACAGTTTTGGGAAGATATATGTGCAAAGATTTGAGAAAACTATTCCAAATTTTGTGATCTTTTGGTTTTATGGGTTTGTATATATTTACATTTCTGCAATCTTGAAATAGCCCCAAGCTTTCCTCAATTTTTTCAGCCACAATCTCTACATTTAGGCACTAGTGCTTAATTGAGAATCATCTCATTATACTTCAGTAATTTAAACAATTGCACATATATTGTCAGTGTGCTGCAATTGCTTTGAAATTCACTTTCCACAAAGGTTTTGCTAATAAAGTTCTTGGTCTTGCATCAGCATTCAGAGGGTGTCCAGTCTCCCTGTGGCTTGTGATACAGAACTCCAGATGAATAGTCACAGAAGGATTTAAAAATAATTATTTAAGCAGTTAATTTTATGATGGAGCACGAAGTAGGATCAGATCAAGACCTGAATGTGCAGTCCTCCAGTGTCCTGAAAGCCCAATTAGAAACTGTCAGCAACAAATGGCGAATGTGATTAACATTAAATGGAAACAATTTTGTTAAACCGAAAATCTGATTAGCAACGGAACTGGACAACACATATTTTCCTGCTGGAGTTACAATGCTACCACAGCCTGTAATTTAATGCTGATACAAGTTAATTCATTTCTCTCTATAGATGATGTGCTATAGAAAGCTTTTATAAATCAGACGTCCATCTTCAGAATTATTCTAGAGAATTTATTGTTGACTGGCCTGTAGACTGTTGGAAATGATTTACAGAACATTAGAGAAGAAGGAAGGTGGTATCCTATTCATACTGATGGGCATCTCTTGTTTTGTGATCCTCTAGAGTGGTCAGAAGGTATAGGCAATAGGTATTCCTGCCTCCCTTCCACTCTCTGTAGGGATATGAACACCCACAGTTTGTTTACAGTATCTTCTCTTCTAAATTACCTAGTAGAAGTCAGTCAGTCCTGGTTTGAATGCTGTAAGAAGTGATGAGAAAATGTGCAAAACTGTTCTGTAAGTTCTTGTTTGTTTTTCATTTTAAGCTGTTTGTACATTCAGAACTATCCAGCTAAGGTGTAGTAAACTGAGCAAGACAGAATATCTTAGCTGATGTCTTGTACAGTCATTACTTTTATCTGTTTGGTTAGTATATTACAGAATCGCAGAATCACAGAACTTTAGAGGTTGGAAGACACCTCCAGAGATGGAGTCCAACCTCCCTGCCAAGGCAGGATCACTTAGGGTAGTTCACACAGGAATGCATCCAGGCATGTCATATTAGGTTTCTCCAAAGCCATTAGGTTTCTCCAAAGCCATACCTGTCTGAGATACAACTCATGACATATATGGAATCAAGCTCTTATGTAAGAATCCCCACAGATCCAAACCCACTATGCTCAGTTTTATGTAAGCAGTGAATGTAGGCATGACTCATGGATGTGGTCTGGCTTGGTCTAGCTTATTGAAAAATCCATGTATAAAAACTAGTAAGACAAGAGACCTCTTTCATTCATAATTTCTAGGGATATTAGTCCTCAACAATTTTCTAGGGACTTAATTTATACAGTTGAAGGAGAACTCTACAAAGAAGAGGTTTAACCATAAAAGTGATGGTCTGACTTTTCCTGTAGCATTTGGCCAGTTTCCTGTGAAGTTTTGGTAACACAGCATACCAGTCTCCATGTATGTACATGTGTGTGTGTAAACAAAGTCCCGTTTGACACTTTACGTAGGAAGTGTTTCTGCTATCCATTAACAGAATTAAAGATATGTCCCCTCTGATATTTCAAGGCTTGTTATCGGCAGTGCAGTGATGGAGGCTCTGACAGTCACTGAACTTCCGTTGTAGGGAATCCACTTTGTGTTTGGGTGAAAGAAGTTCATTTCTTCAAGTGGAGTGAATGGAGTATTACACATTTGGCTCAGAGATGCCTAATCCTCACTTGTGAGTCTTCTGTCACTATAACTGTCTCCTTTGTGAGGGAATGTGATGGTTTGGGAGTTACCCGGCCCTCCCCTATGAAAAAAGCACCCAAACTAGACTCAGCTGTCTGAAAGTTAAGGACTGAAGCTCTATTTACAGCTTAGCACAATATACAAGCAGATATATACACAATATACAGGAATATTTACAGAAATATACAAGTCAAAGGTAATACAGAAACACAACACCCCTCCCAGAAATCAGAGTCCCCAGGAGGGGCTCCCAACCACCCTTTCACCTTCTTTCCACCCCTCTACCTTGCCCCAGGGTCTGCCTTATGTGCAAGGTGAATTTGGAGGATCAGCAAGGGGGGTTAGAAGCAGAGTGATTAGGTAGGTTACACAACAGAGAGGGCACAAGACACACCAGCTCCCAGAGAGAAAGGCTCTCTGTCTTATCTATATTTGCGTCCTCGGTTTTATACATCTCAGCAAGCCTATGAGTGAATTAGACATCACCATTGTTTGCTTTTCACAGCCTATAATCTAATTCTTTTCATAAAAAGATTCCAATTAGCTTCAAACCAGCGCATGGAAACAATGCTCCTTTTCCCCTGCCTTTTGGATCTCCTGGCCAGTGCTATAGTTCATGCAGTCCTGCTGCTGCTGCTGCACCATCTCCATCATTTTCTATGGGAAAGGAATCTTGTTCTTCATTCAGAAAGCTGGGAATGCAGCTCATTAGGATCTTGGCAGCAAGACTGAAGCTTGTCATTTAACTTCACATTTCATTGTGGCCCAACAGAAGATATAGTTTGTGAGACAGAGAACAAAATTAGTTCACTGAATGTTTAGTCACCTTTTTTTTTGCCAATTTTAGTATGCTTTTTAGATATAAAGTAGGGTGATTTAAAGATCTCACTGAAGTGTTTTTGAAAGTGATCCTATTTCTTCTAGATCTCCAGCTTGACTGTGCTGCCCTCTTTACTCCATGCCATCTTTCTGCCAGAGAACTAGCCTCACTGTTTGTATAAAGCAGTGTTGTCAGAAAGACTGGGAGATCTTTTAATAAAAAAAAACAACAGGAATAATTTTGGCTGTTACTGGGAACAAGCTGCTAACACTTGTTCAGCTTATATTTTTTGAGCATTTGTAGTTGTCCCAGTTTAGATCCATGAGCTACCTGGGACTGGAGGACAGAAATGACACTGCTTTTTGAGAGCGAGAATGAAGATACTGCACACTGATTGGACGTTTAAAGGGAGATTCTATTCATAGGTGCATACATATAAAAGGCAATCAGGTAGAATGAATACATCCACAGGCTAGGCCAAGTCTATTGGACTAAAACCTTCTAGAATTCTCCACACCTTCCACCCTCAGCAGGCCTGAGAGTAGTGCAAAACTGCCCTCCCCAGCTTAGGAGGCCTCATGACACAGCTCACAATTCCCTGCCATCTGGGAGCCATCTCCCTCACACAGGCCATGAGATGAGGAAGGGACACTGCTCTTCCCAGAGAAAAGAAGTGAAGGGAGGAAAGGCAGGGAGGAGAAGAGAACAATATCAGCCAGGCACTGCCTTATAAGCTATGATATTGGAAAGCAGAATAGAATAACAATGTTACAATATCCTGGGATGACCAGGTCCATCCCCTGGCACTGGACTTTGTTTCTGTAGTTTTCTTAAGGGAACCTAGGCCCCCTCCAAACTACCACAGTACTACAAAAAGGTATATGGACAACCCATAGCTTAGAAATAACAGAACTTTCAAATGGCCCAGATCTCACTGAAATTCATTTTTGGAGAGTTGGAAACAGCTTTTAATATTTAACTATGAGTATCTGTAATAGCTGAGTTGCTATGAGATAATGTGTATGAATGAAATTAGTATCCTTGAAGTAATTTCCAGTGATTTAACATGATCAGATATGACTCATTTTATTTTTGTTTAAATTCCATAAACGTATTGTGTGAGCAAGAACTCAGAACTAAGTCTACACCAGAATGTGGCCCTAGTTCATCCCAGCACACTCAACATTGCTTGGTTTTAAATTGCATCTTTTTTTTTCTAACAGGAGGAGGTGCTAGAGAAGTGCCAAGGTACAACACAAGACCGGTGGTTAAGTCATCACTACAGTCTAGCAGCAATGAAACTGGCAATATGGTTCTAGTGGGTGACCCAGTGCAGAAGTTGTCTGTCTTCTTTTGTTTCTTTGCAAACACGGATGGATTTTCCCCACAAGTTTCACGGAAGTGAGGCAGATTGTGCACTGAGCTTCAGGCATGGGTGTGCTCTCTTTAGGGCACTTTGCACCTGCATTCTATGCCAGATTCAGTGATGCAGTAAATTCTGCCTGTGGTAGAACTACTGTGGAAAAGAATAATTTCCATCCTTTACTAAACAAAACAGTTAAATACATAGAGAGAATGCATTAAAGCAAATGATAAATTACAAAGTCAAGCACTTGCTAAAGAATGTTTGAGCTAAGCTTCTATTTTGTGCAAGGCCGGTGACTGTATTAACACTTCAGATGCCTTAGATGCCTGAAATTGGTTAGGATGAACAGAAGTCTAAAACTGTTACAGCTTATTATCTGATTTGCTATGGCTTCTCCAGCTAATAGTGCTTAAAAGTAACTGCAGCAAAGATAATGTCTGCAACCAACTGAACACACAAATATACCAAAACCAAATGAAGAGTTGCTATTTTCAGTGCACACTGGACCATTGCCTGAGGTACAAGTGCCAGTGCTGTGTGAGCACTGCAGCAAGTCCTGTACTGTCAGTACTAATTTCTGTGGAAGGAGAATGGAATAGTTAGTTCTGACTGAACAGGTACTTGAACTGAAAAGGGGAAGCAGAGATATGCGTTACCACTAGGCCTTTGCGAGGACATAAATAAGTACTAGTACCTTATAGAAGTGCCTGTACTTATACCAGAACTTTATACAATGCTGTTGGTAATAACTTCACAATGGGGAATGACACCAGAAAGGCTTCAGCCTGCTTCATGAAAAGCTTGAGTAATTTCAATTATCTGAAAAATACACTCAGCCCACATATGTGACTTTGTGATTTTATCATACACTGTATGCCTAGCTATTTTGGGCAGAACAAACAGTGGTGGCAGGCCATAACTAAGAAGTGAACATATAGAAATAACTTGAATTTTTATTTATTGTTTGTTTTTTTTTTTTTTAGTATAAGTCCCGATTTCTCTCATCTGCTATGTTCTGGTTTTGTTAGGGGTATCACTGAAAAAACCCATCCATTAATTTCTTAGAGTCACCAGGCATTTCGACTGGATAACAGGGAGAGGTTATTTTAGGCTTGGGTACTGGGTTTGGAAGTGTAGCTCTTCCTTTTGTCTTCCAATCTTTTGCTGAACTGTTTCACAGAGTATTATTATTCACTAAGCCTTATAGTGAGAAACTGATTAAAAACCTCAAAGGGTGAAGTGTTTACCTGTATGTGATCGGTCTAGTTGTACGGAACGTAACAGAGGGGTGTATGAGATTTGTACGTAGTGTTTTGCATTTGTGTTTGAAACCCTCAGCTGAATACTATGGATATGAGAAGAGACCATTTTTTCAGGGCTTTGAAGCAAGTGTTCCTACTATCAAAGCAAATCTATGTACCAGATGTTGCTTTTCTAGTCTAATTTTTACCCAGTGTGTGTTTTTCCCACTGCTGATGACAGCAGAAATCCCTCGTGCTGTGTTACTATCAGTACCATAGGTGAGAAGGACAGGTTCTTCTGCCGTAGAATTGACTCAACAGTGCATGTTTAGATCCTGGACAGTACTGCCTGGGGACTTGCTAGCACAGCTCATTCAATCCAGTGTTTTCTCTTGTAGAAGGAAAGCAATGAGGACCTGAAAATTAATGTCTCTGCTGTTGGATATTCAGAGGAATTGTTTTGTTAAAATTAAAAGAGACTGTAAATCTCTGTGAGTTTGAAGTCTAAACAGGCTTTTAATATGTAATGTATGAAATATGCATAATATATATAATGTATATTCATGCAGGGCACCAGCCCATGTGAGGCACCAGAGAGATCTTCTCACGGGAAGCCTCGTGCTTCCCAGCTTTAGCAGCATATAAGGGTCAGGAGTATACACCATCTGCAAGATAAGGAAAGCAGAGAGATTCCTTCTTCTAACCCCAAGTGGTATGTTTTCTCAGGCATCTTTCACACACTTCTTTAGTGCTGCTCTGATCCTTTTGTTATGAGCTTTGGTAATCTTCTGGGGATTCAGCTTCTAGCAGCACGCTGGCCTTTCACTTGAAAGGAGAATATCTAACACTGTTTTGCAAACAAATGCCTGAAAGACGACCTAAAAGCCGATGCTTGAGTCCTTTTGGTAGTATTGATACAGTGTCTTGACAAAGCTCTGGAGCTGTATCTTTTTGTGCTATCATATTTCTCAGTTGCTAATTTTATCTAATTCAAGTGAAAAAAATACTGCGATGATTTCTAATTGTTACCTGTGAGGCCTATTTGATTTTTCCTGGAAACTCAAATAGGACAGCTTTAACTAAGATTTCAAATTATTATTTGTATTTCCAAGGTTGCTTTCACATAGCCACTGAAAGAGCAAATTGTAACTAGTGTCTGTTACAGTCCCGGCAGGATTGTTAATACCCATCCAGTTTTTGCAGGATACTTGAGCATTCAGTGCAGGTCTTGCTGAAGACAGTTTGGTGAGTTGCACAGAGATTTTGCAAATGCTTCAGACAACCACAGCTAAAAGCATTTAGTTTGCTTGTAATGAAGCAAAGACAAGCAGGGGGTTTATTTGTTTGTTTGTTTTTTCTTTTCAGTCAGTGGTTCTCAGAATAATAATGTATGGTTGAACACACAGCCTCATTTCCAGAAGTATGATATTGCAGCTTTCAAGTTTAACACTAGGACACCTCAACATAAAGCTGTTGCTACTAAATTAAAATACTCCAGCAGCAACCTGTGAATACAGCAATATGTTTATTAGTAAGTAAATTCAACCCCTCCTGCTCTAACACAAAACTGGTCAATGCTTCTTAGACAAAAGGAAAACCTTTTAATCTGTGTCATATTACATATCTGTATACATTTTCAACCTGTACTGGGAAGACGTAAATGATACCAGATGAACAGATTCTTCCTGATCCACTCCAGCTGTCTCATGTTCTACAGCATCACTCCTTTCTGACAGACAAATCCTGTAAAACCCTGAATGTGGTAGAACTCAGACCTCAAAATCTGCCTTGGTCTCATTAGTCTGAATTTGGCAATTAGTAAACGTCTTTGGAGTAAATTCATGTCTGTTATGAAATCAGTGAAAACACACACTTATTTTCCCCTCTGGTTTTTAAATGGAGACTTGCAGTATTGAAAGCTAACTGCTTCTTTAGAAAGTTTCAATATGCTGTTAGGACTACTAAAATTCTGGTATGGAGAGACAAGTAATAATTTCATAGTATCTATCCTGTCTTTTTTCCTTTTTTGTCCTCTATTTGTGACCCTTAATATAATAGCAGATCATCAGAGGGGTGTCACACTACCAGCTGCAGCTCCACATTGTTCCCTGGCACACTGTAATCAGCTCGTCTGAGCATTTCCAGAGAGCTCAATCTGAAACCTCTGTAACTTCACCACTTACAGAGATAAGTCCTTCCATGGTGTGATAAATGACTGAGTTCTGAACAAGATTGTAACAGAACTTAGTTTATTAAGTGACTAAAAGCAAGCAAACGGTGCAGCACTGGGTGCGTGGGGGAGCGTCTGCTCCACCACCAACGCACACTAACATAGTTCTACTTTTGATTTATATTTCCTACACTAATACATATTCAGACCTGTTCTAAGAAAGGTGGGCTTAAACAAATGAGTTATTGAAATAAGCGTGTTCTCCCATGCGCATGCTTTCTCTTTCTCCGGGGGTCTTTTCTGCCCTCATCTGGTGGTCGTGGATGAAGTCCATAGTCTTCCTCAGCTCGTCCTTTGGATGAACTTTGGCTTCGCTCATGCGCTGTAGGTGTTTTCTTAACTAACACTGTGGCAATTAGCGGCAGGCTGGCACCAACTGGTGTATCAAGATATATGGGCTGCGTACATCAGCTCAGCCCCAACTTCTGTTATCTCAAGGTCTTGTGCTTAACTTGAGATTATACAAGGCATGCAAAAGACAGGTCACATTCCATCCTTGGGGCCCAAAATCATCCTATGCTGACACGAATCAAATGTACACATTTCACACATGGTGTAGCAACTGTTAACACCTGGCAGAAGATGCTACAGGTAGAAACAAAATTCTGATCTAAATCCATTGTATGGAGCCCTTTCTTCAGGCACAGGAGTAAGAAAACACAGCTCCCACTAATTTAGATTAAAAGACCCTTCATTGTTTTTTCATTGTTCTCCATCATAACTAATTAATTCACATTAAATGGGACCCATTCCATTACACCTAAGAAAAACTAATAATTGAATCTATAATAAAGTCTGATCTAACTCCATGCTTTATTATACAGCACTGAGAAAGGTGTTCTGTGGGAATAGGCTTGAGACAACTGGGATAAATACATTATTTTGCTCTCTGTCTTGCATGCAAGATCATTGCTATAATAAAAGATGTGCTGTAGTTTCTTAGAATGCTCATGACAGGGCACTGGGAATAGAAATTAAATGCATCTGCAGGACTTTCACCAATTTGTCTATTTTAATTCCATTTTCATAGGCATTTTTCATATTTATAACCAATCTGAAAAGTATTGACAGGCTGACATATAGTTAAAAAGCATGTAGTATAGCTACTGCTCCTTTCCATGGGGAAATTAGGTGCTGATTTCACACTAATTTATCCTTGCTCTTCCAGCCTGCTGGAACTGTCTGTAACTGACATTTCTGCCTTTCCTCTGGGTATCCAGACTTGGTGTCTGAACTAATCAAGAATGGCTGAACATTGAAGGGTTTGGGCATTCTGGAACAAAGTTGGTATACTACAACTCAGGAAAAATTGAATAGAGGATGTGTTAATAGTGTCATATACAGTTATGGGTCCATGCATACTGATTTGTAGGAGAGAGAAAATAAAGTGCCCAGTTGGCTAGAGCGACTTTTATTTTTCAAACTCTTTGGATAGGCAGCATACTGATCTTGTTGCCAACAGTCACCAGTAGCCTCAAGGAGCAGTGTAACTCCAGGTAAGATAGAACACTGAAGAGAATTTTGTGTGCATGAGCAAAAGTCTTCAGACAGAAGCTTTCCATTGCACAATGTGTAAATCTGTCTGTCTGAAATGGAGAGGAGACATTACACAGATGTGTAGCTCCTACTTTAGACCTGGAATAGTTCATGCAGATTATATCACATATATTTGTGTGTGTGTGATGTAAAGTTGTTGGGAGTCTTGGGGATGTGGTTTGGTTTATTTTTAAGGAACAATTGGTGTAACTTCCATCTCTGCATCTGGACGATTTTTTAATTTATTTTTTCCCTTCTTGTTTGTCATGAAACACACTAATAAACAATGGACTGTTCATTACACTTGCTCAGAACACAGTCCCATCATAATTAGCTGCAACAAAAGAACTTCCATATTCTTACTGTATTGATTCACCTTGTCCCGCAACTGTGCAACTTTCCCATGTAATTTATAGAATCATAGAATAGATTAGGTTGGAAGGGACCCCAAAGATCATCTAGTTCCAACCCCCTGTCATAGTCAAGGCCACCTCCCACTAGAATAGGTCGCTCAAGGCCTCATCCAACCTAGCCTGGAACACCTCCAGGGAGGGAGCAGCCACAACCTTCCTGGGCAGCCTGTTCCAATGTTTCACCACCCTCACTGTAAAGAACTTCTTCCTAACATCTAGTCTAACTCTCCTCTCTTCCAGTTTAAACCTGTTACTCCTCATCCTGTCATTACAAGATCTTGTAAATAGTTCCTCCCTAGCCTTCTTGTAGGCCCCCTTCAGATACTGGAAGGCCATTACAAGGTCTCCTTCTCCAGGCTAAAGGGCCTTAACTCTCGTAACCTGTCCTCGTAGGAGAGGTGCTCCAGCCCTCTGAGCATCTTCGTGGCCTCCTCTGGACTCACTCCAACAGTTCAATGTCCTTTTTGTGTTGGGGGCTCCAGAACTGTACACAGTATTCCAGGTGGGGCCTCATGAGAGCAGAGTAAAGGAGGAGTATCACCTTCCTTGTCCTGATGGTTATACTTCTCTTAATTTTTTGCAGGTCAGCTTTGTGGGCTGTCTGAGTAAAGGCAATTAATCTTGTTTTGCCAGTGCAGTGTAACTACTTGCTCTGTTATAGAGCAATTCAGTAAAGAAGTAGAAAGCTAAACTTGGATATTGTGACTGGCTACCAGTGTGTTATGATCAGCTCTCCCCTTGTGTAGTTTTCTGATTTTCAGGTACTTGTTGGGAGTTTTCAGTTGTTTCTGTTTTACCCAAGCTGTGTAAGCAGACCTGATGAATGCTTAAGAGAACTTACTAGCTGGAATAAAGCACAAGGAGGGCAAAGTAGGAGTTGGAGGAGTGAAAGTTGTAAGCAGTAATATTACTTCACTCTCACAAAGAGCCCTAACCTTGTGTAAGATAAAATTCAGCCCCAAGTTCCACAGCCTCTCTAAATGTCAAAAAAAGGGCTGTTAGTATGTATCTGTTTCTCTTCTGGGCATTTCTCAAGTTCCGTAGAGCTGTAGAACCTTAAAATAAATTTCTTCTCAGTGCCACTTCCGTTTCACACTCACAAGTAGGTAGTTCATAGCTCAGAGAACTGAGTACTTCTGTCTGGTTTAACTCCTGAATGTCACCGTGCTTAGTTGAAAGACGCCCTTGTTGGTGAGAAACCTTCTCCTTCTCCTTTCACTCTGTGTGGTCTTATTGCCCAATGGACTTCTTAAAGCTCCAGTCACAACTGGTGGAGGAAGCAGTATCGACACAGAATAACCTTGGACCTCCAGTCTGTATATCCACCCACATATCAGTGATTCTTTGATCTTTTCTGTGAAATGATCAAGAGTGAGCAGAAATGTGATGTCAGCATTAGAAAGAGACCTTCTCTTGTGGGAGTAGTTTTCCACTTACCTTACCTGTTGTAACTGCTGCTTTTATAATTCTGTGGGTTATAGCCACTTTATGTATACATAGCCGAAAATATCTCATGAGTGACACATCAAATCCCTTGTTAGTCTCTGAAATTTCTTTTACAATTGCTCATTCTAAAAAAAAAAAAAAAAATCCTTACTTCTTTGGAAGTTTGCCTGTGTGACGGAAACCAAATACATTTTGTCTGTAGAGCCACTAGTAATAATTAATTAGGCCAGTTTTCTTCACATTTTAAGACACCTGGGTGGGAAAACCTGTCAAATGGTCTTGGCTAATGCCAATTTGCAATGACAACAATGTCAGTCTAGAGGGAAAATAAAATTGACATTGTTAGGCTTTCACTGAGTTGGAATCACCAGGATTGGAAGCCACATCTGGCCATTTTGCTGAAAAAGCTTGGCTGTGCTGTGCTTCACTGCAGGAACTTGGATAGCTGCTCTAGTTGTGGGTGGTGGAAGCAGTTGTCAGAGGTAAAGTGCACATGCATGTTATTCTTTTCATGTAATATACAATAAGAGTGTGGCTAGCAGATTAATTATTTCTACCTTCAAAAAATATCTTCAATGAAATTAAAGTTTGGATGAACTTGGACATCAAGACCTTATCATCAGAAAATTAATCTCACTCTTTGGATTAGCATATCATATGTCTTAAGGGTTTATGGGCCTTAAGCTGTTTGAGCATACTGAAGTGAAAACTGGTGAGAAAAATGTCAAATAGGGAGTTTATTCATAAATGCTTACTGTCAGATCATTTGGAATAGAACAAGCACTCTATACTGAATTATTTTTGTAAAATTGCTGTTTTCAGGCTTTACTTTGGGTACGATTGCCTTTAGTTTACAAGTACTCTGCAAGTGTGTGTGCAGTCGAATGGGATGTGTGTGTCACTTGTATGACAACAGGACTTTTAGCTGCTGTTTGCAGAAATGGGAGGATTGCACTATTAATTCCAGAATACTGGCTCTGGCTGCTTTCAATTTTGTTTAAATTGTGTATAAATATCAACAGACTGAGGGAGGCTGACGGAGGTGATTATGATTTGGTCAGTATAAGAAAAAAGGGGAAATTAGTTGTATTGTAAGAGCAAAAGTGCAAGGCTGGCAACTTGTAAAGTGTATCTGTTGGAGTATTCTTAAACCACTTGGTGTCGGCATTTCTGAGCTTAGCTGGCAAACATTGCTTTGTACTAGAGCCTAGACAGCTCCATGTCCTTTTGGCTCTTCAGTCAGGTGTCTGAAGGACATGGTCATATGCCTGTGATCATTTTAGCCTTAGCTGTGGCTTGGAAATGGTCTTAAATTGTGGTAGTTTTTGTTTGTTGGTTTGGTTGTTTTTGTAACAAAACAAAACAAACACCCTAAAATAAATCAATCCCTGTGGAATGCTGTCTCCATAATAGCAGCAGTCATGCTAAAGTTATGACAGATGGAAACAAGGTCAGGTCTGCACAGTGACAAGCTCTTTTATTAGGCTATCTAACATAAAGTGACGTTAAGGCACATAAGATCCCATTTGAAGATACACATGTAGACTTGAAAATGAGCTCCATAGGTGAGTCTAATAGAAGAATATTACCACTCTGCATAATCTCATAAACATAATCTCAAGAAGTATAGTCCAATATAGCTCTGAGATCCAAAGAGGGCAGATGAGTCAGCAGTATTCATTTAATATTTCTATTTCTGGCAGCATCTGTGGCAGGAAGTGGGGTGGGGTAGGGAGGCTGTATTTTATTTTATTTTTAACCTGGATAGACCCTACTGAAGAGCTCTGAGAATTTGATGCCTTCTTGGTTATTAGGTGTGTATGGACAAGTTCTTTTAGATTGTTCTTAGTTTCATCTTCCTATGAAGCACATCCTCATTCTGATCTTTCAGGGTTTGTTGAGTCCTTTCAGAGCCCTAAGCTCCTTCTCTTCACTCTATTGCTTGCTTCTCCTAGGCAGTGAGAGAGACTCGAGTAAAGTCATCTGTTTGGTGAGGTTATAATCCTTCACTCTACAATGCTTTTACCCTCTTGTGTGTATGACAACTTGGTTACAGACACTTGAAATCTCAAAGAGAAAAACTAGTTGCTCTGGATGACAGACATTTTCTGTTTTCCATGTGAACTGAAGGCTCTGCTTACCTCTGAGACAAGCAGATTTTTACATTATATAAGCAACTCGTGAAAGTAATTACAGGCAGACTTTCTTCTGTGTTTGTCTAGAAGGATAATGAAACAAAGGAGCATAATTACACTGAAATCTTTTTCACCCCACAGACGTTACAAAGCATTTTGCTGTGTCGGTTCCTTTTGGACAGTGTATGCCATTTTGTGGACATGTCACATTATGTCTGAATCCTTGAGACAAATATTTAAAGATCATAATACTCTGTGTGCAATACGTGAAATAGCACACATTTGTAGTTTAATGCAAACAATCCCCTTTCTTGGGTGCTGATTTTGTAATTGGAGATACTTGAGTTTGCTTGGTTACCTTACTTTTGAGGAAGCTGAATTTCTTTTGCTAGGATATGAATCACTTGTTACTACTTGTGAAACTATCAACCTTTCCCCTCCCCTCCCCCAGCTTTCTCCTTAAATAAATTTAAATCAATGACCTAGAATTATGTTCATCTGGGAACAAATCAAAAATAATTCTGATGAATGTTTGTCAAAGCAGTATATTGTTACATGGCAATAATAAAAAAATAACTTTAGATATTTCCTTGCTTTGAAAATGAAAGAAAACATTTCTTATTAGAGACATAATCAATTAATACAGATAATTTTTTATGTGAAATTAAGGTACCCATACTCTTTAGTGACCCTTACTAGTTTGATCCTTTCTTGGTAGAAATCAAGTGACAACTCTTAAGTCATTCTTTACAGAATCACAGAATGTATTTGGTTCTAAGAGACCTTCAAGATCATCTAGTTCAGTGACTAAAAATTCCATTCCAAAAGCCAGTACAATTTGTTTTTCAGGGAAGGCTCTAAACCCTTTAACATTTGTCAAAACAGTATGCTTGCTGAATGAGATAATTTCCCTTTTCACGCAGAGATTAGAGATCAACAGATCTTGTCTTGTAAAAGTCCTTTAGAGATAGCCTACTGCTTGTTTCTTCTAAAATTTTAAATAAGGCAAGCTTATGAGTAACATGAATAGTGGGTTAGTGCTACAGTGGTGTAAGCAGCATCTGATTTATCTCCCAGTATTGCTGGGTTTCTCTGAAGTTCTGAAAGCTATCAAGACAAAGCAGCTGGGTCAGATGGTTCTACAGTTCTGCCTCATACAAATGTGGGAGTCATAAGACAGTTAAGAGAACTCATGACTTGTTAAGCAAACACCTGGGACCAAAACCAAGTATCGCAAGTATTTGAAGATACTGACATCATCCACCCATATGACAATTAATGAGGCCATGCACACTGTGGTAATAATAAGGATCTGACTGCTGATCAGTGCTAAAAAACTTATTTATGAACTGGACTAAAGTGAGCCATGAATTTGCAGAGTAGTAGTTTATTTTTAGTTACTGTAGATTCTGTTCTGGTTGTGATACAGATCACATGGTTTTGCTGCAGGGTAAATTCAGAAGGAGCTGTGTATAAATCAAGACTTGCAGAATCTCACATGATTTTTGCTGCAGAGTAAATTCAGGGGAAGCTGTGTGCATACAATCAAGACTTGTGGAATCTATACATACAGCAGATAAGCCAGCTCTCAAAATCCCAGTGCTTTTAACTGTTGTGTGAGGGTTTCTAGTTCACTTATTTTTATCACTAGTTTTTGTCTGTAAGGGTATTCAGTTGTTTGCTGATGGCCTTTCTTGTCATGAGGGATTAGTCTGAAAACACAGAGGGTTCATTTCAACTGAGGAGCGTCCTGAACATTTGGCATCCATATGTAATGAGTCACCCGAGGCTGCCAGCAAATTTGGTGAACTGCTTTCTTAATATGCAGCAATGGATGATGAAGATTACATTTCACAATAGTTAGTCATCTTTTTGGTAAATGGGGATTAATTGGCACAACACTATCACTGTTTTGGCTCTGTAGCTATATGGCACTCATGTCCCCAGATAGTAAGCTTCCTGGCCTGCTTCTTCCTGCAGACAAGCAATATCAAGTGACAAGATATGATATGTAATATCTAAGTTTCTGGAACAGGAACTAAGTTTTCTAGCTGAGACTGTTGGTCATTTAATTTATTTGTGGACTTGAAAGATTTGCTGAATTGCCTCTAATGAAGATAGTCCTGCCAGAGGTGGGGAATTCAAATACTAAACATTATGTCAATGCTACTCTTAAATCATGTGACATAAATTAGCCAGAGATTATAGAGCAAGACAGAATTCAGTAGCAACAACTTTGCAGTTGCCAGAACTGCAGCAAATATTACTACTGCTAAGTTCACATGTTTGTAGCATGAAGTGAGAGGAGCATAAGGGAAAAAATAGCATTCAGCTCTGTACATAACGTGCTGAGATGAGAGTTTCAGAGAAGTGGATATTTGAGGCCTTATTGGATAACTATGAATTTTTAATAATAAGATCATAATCTCTATATATAATTCTGTATTTCTTGCCTGTATTGCAACTAGGCTGTAATAATTCTGATGACCAGGTGACACCTATGTGAGAGATTATTATGTCAGAATTATGCACAAGTGACTACTGTATCATTCCTTACTCGCTTTAGATCCTACAGAGTTAGAACAAAGTAGTTGATCAAAATAAGTCTGGCTGCTGCTGCCTTAAATAAAACAACTTAAGAAAACTTAAATGTAAGGTTTAGATCTGTAGTTTTAGTGGTCAGATACAACATGAGCCAGCAAAGCTCATTTACAGTCAAGAGAGTATCACGGCCTGGCCAAACAGCAGGTCAGGCATTATTCTGGAGGAAGGATGAGAAGATGGGATTTTGCATTCCTTCATTAAGCAATGGTTCCACAGCAGCTGAAATTATGCTTCAGTTCTGTCTATAGGAAAAATAATCAGTTTTATTTTTAAAATCACATCCTTTCTGCATCCTGTCAAGGGAGTAGGGAAATGGATTTGAATAGTGAATGGTTGAAGAATCACAACTTTCCTCTCTGTTTTCTGGTGGCATTATGAGAGAATCCATCAAATAAAGGCTGACTTAATCAGAACAGATCTGACATTTTTAAGTGGGAAGCTTTTCTATGATAACTGGGGTTTTTTGGTTGTTTATACTATTACTGGGGAAAAGAAAAAAAAAAAGGTTATTCTTGTAGTTCTTTACATCAAGTCCCAGGTGTTCTGAGAAAAATAAATGGATCATTACCTCTCTTGACACAACACTGCTGTGTTGCTCTCTAGGGTAGATGATATAATTTACATACTTAAATGTTTTACTCTGGTATGACAGTGTTTTGCAGTCTGGCAGCTGTTACTAACTGTTATGACAATGAAAGAACACTATGGGAGTTGGTAATTAAGAAGGAAGCAATACTAAAAGAAAAACAGTAAATTATTAATATTTAGGTTTGGATTAATTTTGCAATTATGTCAACCAGTTGC
The DNA here is from genome assembly GCA_013399055.1 of Ramphastos sulfuratus. Lineage (NCBI taxonomy): Eukaryota > Metazoa > Chordata > Aves > Piciformes > Ramphastidae > Ramphastos > Ramphastos sulfuratus. The sequence goes on along the minus strand of WBNM01035951.1, from coordinate 50,182 downwards.
AATTCTGGAAGGTCATTTGCGGTTTCAGACTTGATATGCTACTTTTTAACATAACAAATCCATGAATATTCCAATCTTCCACAAGCATATTACTCTGTAAATCTTGCAGATAAAAGAAAGGAATATATTTTCCTTAATGGTCATGCTAAGCGAAGGACGTATAGTGAGGAGGGTGCATGCTTAGGAAGTAATTTCAAGGGGATGGCAGTGCTAGGAGTAGTTGTTGCGATGCCTTAAACTAAGGGTTGGCCTTCCTGGGAGGGGGCCAGCCTCTGACCCTGCTCTGTGGAGGCAGGGCAATCCACCTCCGTGCATCTGCCCGGCACATGGATAGGCTCTAGGTAAGGAGTTCCCTGCCTGCCAAGATGGTGGTAAATGGGCAGCTGCAGCATCAGAAGAGAGACCAAAAGCAACCAGGAAAAGCTCAGCCTCAAACCTGTTTCATTGGGAGCACCAGGCAGAATTGTCCAAGTCGTTGCTGTGAATGTGGCATGTGAGGCAAAGTTTGAAGGTTCAAAACTTGGGAGTCTTTTGTCCCATCAGTTTCTAGCATCTGGGGGGTGGAATTAGAAGGGGAAATGTAAAAGAAGAAAATGGGAACAGAGAAAGAAGATGGGTCTGTATCTGAGGGCTCACTTGACGTCGTATCATGAGGGTTTCTTTTGTGGGTTTTTTTTCCCTACCAGTTCCAGACTGATATGGAGCAATAGTGTTTTTGATCCATGAACCTAAGCAATGATGGTGATATTCATAGGGTATTTATTGTGACAGAGTACTTTCTGAAAGGGAGGGTGTATTTGGGCTCTTTGTTGGCTTTTTTCCCTCTGTCCCCTGTGTCACACAGTGAATTTATCTGGGGATAATTTAAGTTGATATTATTAACTCCTAAATCACCATTGCAAAAAACCAAGTGTTTGGAAACCAGCATTTAAGGTAACCCACTTCCTGGCAGCCTTGAAACTCAGGCTCTGCTCTTGTTGGAACTGTACCATCCTTTCCAGTTAATCCGGTGCCTGTAATGTTAACTGCACATAGCCAGTGCTCACCCAAGCGGCAGCAGTACAGCAGTGTTATCTATGCCTGTTCATTATTGCACTGTTAGTGCTGAAATATTTTGAGATTAGTGCTTCTATAGTAGTACATGAAGTATGTTATGGCAGTACTTAATTATTGCAGACATTTTTGTGTGCACTCACTGTTAATAGTAGCTTAGAGAATAAAACTGAAGCTGTCTGCACAGTACAGTCACAAAGCACTGAACCTACTAAATAGTGGGTTTGGAAGCTAATGAAACTCTTAACCTTGAGCTCATCAAAAGCTTAAAGCTCAAGTGGTTCTTTTGACTATTGCTTCTCTGCCCAAGAAGCTTGGGCAGGACCATGTAGAAGTTGAAATTATTTTCTCCTGCTTTGTAGTTAATTGTGTTAGAGCAGACAGAGTTGATACATGCTAACACTATTCCTTCAAAATGTAGCTCTTGCTTGTCCTTTGTTACCTTGACTCATGAAGCACTTGGCAGATTTTATTTCTTAATATTAACAAATCAACTAATATGCTGTCCCAGTATTTGTTTTATAAACAAAGGCCCTAGATCAAACATAAATTAGAATATTTTTAAAACCAAGTCAATGACACTCTTTTCTTTCTTGAACAAAACCCCTCCAGGTGCCAACCATTAAAAACATTGTATAAAAACCCATCAAATTTCTTAAAGCGATTCTAACCTTAGCCAGGATATCTGTAATTACTGTGTGCTAATGAAGGTGCTGTTAATATTTCACTAGGGATGTGCAAATTGGGTTTTGTGGCTACAAAATTCTTGCACGTATGCAAATATCACCTTTATATAGCCATAGTGCCTCACTAAGGAGGCATTAATTTCTAACTGTGGCTAACAGGTGTTTTTCTTGTTTGTCAGCAGGCAGTCTCAAAGAGACTCACACCTTCCCTCCCTCTAGATCTCTAGAGTCTAAGAACAGCTAACACTCCAACGAGGAGGCTTTTCTGACAGCCAAAATTCCTGTTTTCATGCTCCAGTCTACTATGAAGGAGCTGCTTAGGTCATCTTGACAAGCTGTGCCCAGCTCATGACAGCTAAGTATTACCAGTGCTCTGAGGACATCTCAGCAATGTGAATTTGCAGTTTGCACTGAAGTGTGGGATGTGTATCTTGACACGAAGTGAGAACCTCAGAGGTCATGTCACATGATTGCTTGGCTAGTCAGAGAGAAAATCTCCCTTGAAGATTAGTTGTTGTTAGCCAGAAAGGCAGCAGAACGTCTTCCTTTGGACCTGTAGAGCAGAATATTGATTCACACTGGTGGCACTGATGGTAGGTGTATTTTATTATTGTTTAAAATGCAGGTCAGTTTTAAAGAAGAAAAGTGTGACCAAAGGCAGTAGAAATTGAATGACGTAATAGCAAGTTGTACTACTGTTTTGCAGTGTTGTTTTGGTTGGAGGTTGTTTTCTGGTTGTTTTGTTGTTGGTTTGTGTTTTTTTGTTTGTTGGTTTGTTTTTAACTTATGCATTACTTCCTAAACTAGATGGGATTAGTAGCTCACCAGTTACCCATGTTATACAATGCAGATGACACATGACTTGTAGTCTTCTCTTAAATAGATTTTCCAGAAAATCATCGAAGTTGTCCGGAAGTAATCAAAAGATGTAAAATAACTTACTTCTTTAGTCAGTTTGTTCTACTTGCTCATCACCTAACTATTGAAATGGAAAAAATAAGACATTAAACTTAATTTTCCTAGCTTTGCCCTCTAAACATATTTTTTTTCCTATACTTTTCTCACTTTGATTAAAAAACTCTTTTGGATCTGATACATTCCCACTATAAACCAATGCATGATTTGGCACAGTAATTTTCTAAACTTGAAGAAACTGAATAATTGAGAAGATCCAATACTCACATTAAATACTGGTCCTCATATCAATACTATTTCATTAAGGAGAAACAAAGAAAAAACTGTGCATATTCTTTAGCAGCAGCAACCTAGCAGAACAGTTTCTGATAATGGAGTAAAAGGATATGAGAGAAACAGATATTGACTCAAATAATTAATCTTTTCCAGCTTTATAGCTTTTTGTCAGTCTTGTACACAAAATTGCATGAAAAAGAATTTAGCTCATAGGTGTTAAATTCACTTTGAGGCTCAAAGAAAAGATTTAGAATTAGAAAAAATTGTGCTGCTTTAATCAACATACAAGCTCTACTTTCTTGCGTAGTCAAATTCCCATGGGCAGGAGCTGAATTTTGGTTAAGTACCACTTGCCATTGTAAGTGTAAATAATTAGTTCTTCATCAGTATTGACCCCACCTGGAAATTCATGCCCTTGGGACTTTGAAGTAGGTTTTCTTCAGCCAAATGGTGCTTGCAGCAGTGAATTGCATAGAAATGACAATTTCTGATTTTTAGTCTGGTTTCCAAAATATATGGAAGTCTTCTTCTTCTAGATGGCACTGCTTTTTTGTGTCTTTCTTTTCTTTCTTTTTTTTTTTAATTTTTTTTTTTAAATGCCATCAAGTTTACTTGTTCCTCTTAAAATGGTGTGAAAAGCAAACCTGTGTGTGTCTTAAATTTTAGCTCTTATTGTAGCTCAGAATATTGACTGGCAATTGCAGTACCAAAATGACTGGCTGTATTTTGCTTGTACAACTGTGTTGGATTCTTTCTCTGCTTTGCAATTTGAATCAGCCAGAGTAAATGATCTTTAAGGTCCCTTCCAACGTATGCCATTCTCTCATTATCTGACTTAATCCCTTCTCTGTAAATCTAGGCATGTACATTCATTACTGGTCTGGTACTTCATTCTGGCACAATTTTTGTAAGTGTCTAGGAAATGATCAAAACTCATAGAAACTCTTTTCTAGCCTCAACAAATCAGTAGATACAAAAAAAAAAAACCAAACAAAAAACGTTGATTTCTATGTGTGCAAGTCCTGGGATTTCCAGGCCAGATAAAAATAAGGAAAACCAAACAAAAAATATTTTACGCTTCGAGGGCATATTACAGTTTTGAGGGCATATTACAGTACGTAATAAATCTAGAGTTCATTTTTGAAGCTAAACTGACCTCTACTGGTGTTCCATAATACAATGCATATAATGCATTAGTGTAATGACAAATATACACTATTTTGTGTACATTTCCTGTTCCATGACGCTGTGAATGGCCCTGCTGATGACTCGGTAGGGTGGAGAAGTGTTAACAGACAGACTTAGCAGGTAGGGCTCCCTAGCACATCGTGCTCTGAATAAGGCACGAGTGGAGCTTTCCTTACCCAATCATGGAAGTTTCTGGAAATGCCATATGGCCCTTTCTTACAATTTCCGTAAAACAATTTATGTTTATAATCTTCAGGTACACAGCTCATGGGGAGGTGGGGAGAGATAACAAAGATCTATCTTTATTTCTAGTGGTGTTTCCTCAAGCATGCTTGAATTGGTGCTGCCCATGTCCCCACCCAGTCACTTGGTCTACTGCAGAAAGTCTCACCACAAAGGCAGCTTCATGGGGAAGCTGGTCTTGGTTCGCCCCACTGCACAGACTCTCATCCTGCCTAACCCAGGCAGGCTGGTGAGCTGCTGCTCATGGGTGCTGCAGTGGCCTGGCCAGCTCCAGACTAGCTAAAGCTTCTTTCACTGAGTGCCAGCCAGCCAAGGGCTGGAAAAAGGAGAACTAGGGAGTGGTGAGACAGATGGGAAGGAGGAGGCGTAGTGAGAGGAAATACACTAATGCAGCAGCAAATGGGTGCTGACTGCCTGCTATATTTGGACATTGGGTGGAAACGGTAGTAGGGCAAAAGGCACAGTGCTACTGGAGTGCTCAAGAAGGAGTATAAGCTCTGTCACTAGCAGCCACTGACTAGATGTAAGCAAAAAAACATGGGAGAACATGGCAGTCAGAAGAAGGTGGCTTTCAGTTGAAGATCATGCCTTATTTCACCCTGGGAGATACGTTCAGTCATGGCTCTCTCTTGTAGCCCCTATGCTTGTCCAGAGCTATCTAGGGAAGGGGATTTAGTTACAAAGAGAACAATTATTCCAATTTTAGTTAAACCAGGGCACCAAAACCAAATTTGCTTATATTCTGTCACTGAGAAAAATATCATAATGTATAATATGATTTCTTGGTAGTGTATGTAAATGTACTCACCTCTGAATCTAGTTCTCAGGTTCAACTGCCAGATTGTAGTAAAGAGACTGAATACTGTTGAATCAACTCCTCCCTCAATGGTTCCCTGGGAGGAACAGGAAATATTCATGTTGCCAGGGCCCTCATGCTGAAACACCCGATGAAAGCCCCATGCAGTGTTACCTGCAGGAGGGTCCACAGAGTTCTGATTGAAGAGCCTGTGCAGAGCTCACTACTGGGCTTATTGTCACTTGGGGTAAGAGCCCTTTTTGTCCTTTTAAACCTGAATCCTGGCTCCAGGATGAGTTTGAACTGAAGTTTTCTATGTGTTACTTAGGGTGAGGTCCAAGAATGGATTTAAACACAAAAATAGAACTTTAGCAGGTGTTAGATGCTTTCAGCCAAAAGGCCTAATGCACAGGCCTTTCACTGAGACAGTCATCAGCAAGTTTGCAGCATCGAGACAGTCATCAGCAAGTTTGCAGATGACACCAAGCTGGGGGCAGATGTTGGTGGGTTGGAGGGCAGAAGGGCTCTGCAGCGGGACCTCGAGCGCCTGGACAGATGGGCAGAGTCCAAGGGGATGGCTTTCAACAAATCCAAGTGCTGGGGGCTGCACTTTGGCCACAACAACCCCATGCAGAGCTACAGGCTGGGGTCGGAGTGGCTGGAGAGCAGCCAAACAGAAAGGGATCTGGGGGTGCTGATTGACACCCGCCTAAACATGAGCCAGCAGTGTGCCCAGGTGGCCAAGAAGGCCAATGGCATCCTGGCCTGCATCAGGAATAGTGTGGCCAGCAGGAGCAGGGAGGTCATTCTCCCCCTGTACTCTGCACTGGTTAGGCCACACCTTGAGTACTGTGTCCAGTTCTGGGCCCCTCAATTTAAGAAGGACATTGAGGTGCTTGAGCGTGTCCAGAGAAGGGCAACGAGGCTGGTGAGAGGCCTCGAGCACAAGCCCTATGAGGAGAGGCTGAGGGAGCTGGGATTGTTTAGCCTGGAGAAGAGGAGGCTCAGGGGAGACCTTATTGCTGTCTACAACTACCTGAAGGGTGGTTGTGGCCAGCAGGAGGTTGCTTTCTTCTCTCAGGCAACCAGCACCAGAACAAGAGGACACAGTCTCAAGCTGTGCCAGGGGAAGTTTAGGCTGGAGGTGAGGAGAAAGTTCTTCACTGAGAGAGTCATTCCCCACTGGAATGGGCTGCCCAGGGAGGTGGTGGAGTCACCGTCCCTGGAGGTGTTCAAGGCACGTTTGGACGTGGCACTTGGTGCCATGGTCTAGTCTTGAGGTCTGTGGTAATGGGTTGGACTTGATGATCTTTGAGGTCTCTTCCAACCTTGCTATACTGTGATACTGTGATACAGTCCCTGCTGAACCCTCAAGGGCTGCTGATTCTCTTCAATGTGAACAGAATTAAAACACTTAAATACCAGGCCTTGCCAACTGGTTCACCTGAACTACTGCAGGTAAAGCAGGACTTGTTGAATCCTTTTCAGGCCAATAATTGATCTTCTGTCTTATCTCAGAGCTGTTTTGTTGGATAGAGAAAGGAGTGTCACACTCTATACTTTCCAAAGGCTGAATCCAGTTGCATGTAAAGACACTAGTTAAAAATCACCGTATCTGTTGAAGGTTTCTGTAATACTTTTATGTTTTCTTGCATGTTGTCCAAAATAACTGATCTTGGTTGACAGCTGGCTGAGCATGAGCCAGCAGTATGCTCAGGTGGCCAAGAAGGCCAACAGCATCCTGGCATGTATCAGGAATAGTGTGGCCAGTATGAATAGGGAAGTGATTATGTCCCTCTACTTAGCGTTGCTGAGGGTGCATCTCAAATACTACATTCAGTTTTGGGCCCTCACTACAAAAAGAACATTCCGGTGCTGGAGCATGTTCAGAGAAGGATGATGAAGCTGGCAAAGGGTCTGGAAAACAGGTCTGGTGAGGAGCAGCTGAGGGAAATGGACTTGTTTAATCTGGAGAAAAGGAGTCTGAGGGGAGACTTCATTGCTCTTCATTCATAGAAATGGCCTCAAGTTGCACCAGAGAGGGCTTAGATTTGATATTAGGAAAAAATCCTTCACCAAAAGAGTGGTCAGGCGTTGGAACAGGCTGCCCATGGAGGTAGTAGAATCACCATCTCTAGAGACATTAAAAAAAAACATGCAGACATGGTACTTCAAGACATAATGACCATGGTGGTGTTAGGTTGATGATTGGACTTGATGACTGTAGGGTTTTTTCCCAACTTTAAAGACTCTTTGATAAGGTGTACTGTAGAATTGTTTTAAAAAAGGTTACAAATTTAATTCGCTCAGGCAGCTTGTGTCATCTCAGCAATTTAACCACATCTTGTCACTCACAACTAAGAGTCTTTCCATCCTAATTGACAAATCTCCACATATATCTTCCCTTAACTAACAAAGCATCCTTCAAAACCAGGAAGGGGTAGTTGGTATGGTTCAGGACCTGATTAAAAAAAAAAAAAAAAAAGTGATGATCTAACATACACTCATATGAGGACCACTAGAAACCACACCTCATACCCCTCACCCTGTACTGAATTTAAGAGAAACTGCCCAATAGTTGATTAGTAGCTGTTGACATGAGGTGTAGCTGCATTTCGTTGTATGAATATCCGCCACGAACCTGGTGTGCTAGACTTCAGGGAATGCCCCAGCAGCCAAACTTGTGCAGCTTTGTAATAAAGCAATGCTTGTTAGTGCTAATCTAGCGGTAAGCAGTTCTAGTCCTGATTGCAGTGACAGAATTAGAGAAGGGTTTTACCCTCCTGTTCTAGAAAATGTAGCACCTGGCCACGCTGAGTACCGGAAAGGTGAAGCCCGTTCGTTTTAATTTGCGGAATATGAGTGAGCCTCTAGGTAAGAGCTGCCGAGCTCCCCGACAGCTCGCGTTGGTCGTGTGGCAGAGCAAGGGAGTTGGGGCCATCTGCGTCAGGCATGATTGTACTTCCACGGCCTTTTTTTTTTCTTTCCGCCAGTACTGAGAGTCGCCGGTTCGGGGAAGGCGTTGCCGGTAAGTCCTGGGAACGGGGAAGACAGCTCGCTCCAAGCAGCGCCTGCCCCGGTGCCAGAATTGGGAGCAGACTGCCCTCCATAGGCTCGCCGTCCTCGAGAGAGGGAGAGGAGGAAGACTAAGGTGAGAGTGAGAACGGGGCAAGCCCGGCGGGGCGGAGGGCTGTCCGGCACCCGCTGCGGAGCGGTAAGGGTTGTGGGACTGCTGCGGACGACGCAGGGTGCCCCGAGTCTGTTGGATAGGACCCGCGCGGACCCGCTCCCGCGGCTGGTAGGGCTGGGGGTGGGGGGGGCTTGCTCCACTGCTGGGGCCGCTTTCGAGGCCGCCGCTCCTAAGTCTTCCGCGGGGGCCAGGCAGGGCCGGACCCACCGTCCCGGCTGGGGCTCAGGAGGAGCTGCCTCTGCTTTTCGAGCTAATCCCGCCGCGCCCGGGACACTGGGGAGAGCAGGGGTCCTGAGCAGTGCGGTGCCGGACCCCGGGGTGACGGTCAGGAGACGGCCCAGGAGAGGCCGTAGGTGGTGGCTCATGCCCTCTGGGCTGGGTGCGGGGCCAGAGCCGGAGTGGTGCGCAGCGAGAGAAGTGAAACCCCACTGCTGCATGCGGCAGCCAGGCTGGGGCAGAAAGCGTCCGTTCCCTCACGGACAGCCTGACCGTCACGGCAGCAGCAGTTAGTTTGAAAACGGCACTGCCCCAGGGAAGGAGTCCACCGGCCTCACTCCACGGCCAGCCGAGGCCACTCGGGATGATTCTGAGGTTAATGATTGCTTGGTAGAAGTACCCCAGAAAATGCCTGGAACTTTGCTTGGAAGAAGAACTCGTGGTGTGGTACCGTTTCTATTTTGCCAGTATAAAATTGTGTGATGCAGATGTCATTGGTTGTCTCACTACGGAATAGGTCCAGGTCTTTTCTGCAGTTTTTTGAGTTTTATTCTTTCACGAATACCTGAGAAATATCTGTAGATTAGTAAACTAGGAAGGTCACACAGTTGTCAGAATTGGAAGTGGCTTCAAAGATCATCCAGTTCCGACCCCCCTGCCATGGGTAGGGACACCTCATACTAGAGGTGCCCAGGTTGCTCAAAGCCTGGCCTTAACCTCCAGGGTTATTGTCCTAGAGCTCTGATAACCAGGATATCCGGCCCAAACAAGTGCAGAGTTATGACTTAATGCTGTGCACTGAAAAAATCCAAAGTACTCTGATAAACCTGTATATCCTGCCCGATTGCTTTAAAAAAAAAAAAAATTAGCCTTCGATCTGTGTTTCATTCCAGGTGCTGCTGATCAGTGGCTGGCTTAACCTCCACTGTGCAAGAAGCTGCTGTGATGTTGAAGAGCAGCTTAGGACCTTTAGTGAAGAAGTCTGTGTAGGAACTGTTTAATTTCTGGGATGAAATCATGTCATTCTAGCATGAGAAAGAGTAAAGGAAGAGCAACAACATATTTACTTGGCCAGGCTGAGTCAGGAAAGATGTATTTATAAGCAGTTCTTTTCTCTAGTGTGCATTTGGTTTGTTTGCTTTTGGGGGTTTTTTTCAAGAGTTTTGTTTTGTTTGTTTGTTTGTTTGTTTTATACCAGGCAGAGTGGTGGGTTATTACCTTCTCTTTTTCTATTGACCCTGGCTAATTTTCAAGTAGCACCCAGGACTGAGAGACCTGTTTTCACTAGCTGTAGGAAGTAATAGTCAAAATGTCACTTCAAAGTTGACATTTAAAGTAAAGGGACGTTAGCAAAAGTAAGTTGAAATGCTGAAGTTGTAGTTACCTCTACAGCTACTGTAGTTACCCTCAATATATTGAAGGGATTGTTTTGTAGTCCTGATGTCATCTTGTTCTTTACTAGAAATTTCTGTTTTGATTAGATAATGTAGAGGGACTGATGCTTGGTTTTAGTTTTATACCATTCATTGTAGTACTTGATAAATATTATCTGTGTGTTTTTAAATTTCAAACTCTAAAAAGAACAGAAAACTAAAGCATTGGAGGGGTGCCTGCCATGCCAGGGATGCTGCCATGTGCTGCAAAAACCCGATACCTCTTTGCCTTAAGGAAGGCAGTGAGGGGGGAAAAGAGCATAGCAATCACTTTTAAATTGAAACAGCTGTCCAAAACTAGTCAGTGGTGAGAAATGAAAAATGCAATATTATTTAAAACTATATATTGTATGTTAAATATCAGGACTCGAAATGTTCATGACGGATGTTACAATTATCCATGAAATCTTTCTTTTAACCTCTGAAATCCATTGTGAAATCTATGAAAAGGTGCTGATTTCTCAGAACTTGCTTTGCAGTAAACCAGGTGGGCATGGACTTCAGTTGCTCAGTACCTGTGCACCAGAAGTAGCTGTTTGTCATGGTTTAACCTCAGCTGACAACTAAGCACCACATAACTGTTCATTCACTCTGCCCACAGTGGAATGGAGGGAAGGGAACTGGAAGGGTAAAGTGAAAAAACTTGTGGGTTAAGATAAGAACAGCTTCATAATTAAAATAATAGTAAATGTAATGAAAAAGAAAATAACAGAGAAAAAACACAGGAGAGACAAATGATGCAAATGAAACCAAGTGCTCACCAAAAACTGAATGATGTTCAGCAGGTCCCCAGCAGTGGCCACTCCACCAACCTCCTTTATAGTTTTATTACTGAACATGATGTCATATGGTGCAGCATATCCCTTTGATCTGTTGGGATCACCTGTTCTGGGTATGTCTTCTCCCAACTTGTTGTGCATCCCCAGCCCAAACTGGCACACTGTTACTGGGGGGCAGTTGATCAGCATTCAGCTGTGTAGTTTAGTCACAAGGACAACTTTTTTTTTTTTTTTTTCCCCTAAAGAAAACAAGAGGTCAGTGAGGTTTAAAAATATGGCTGTGGAATATTTGATACTACAAACATCATCACAAAAACTTCCTAAGTTTAGTCATCTTTGGCTGCTATCTTGTTCCCCCTTAAGTTTTCCAAGTATGCAGTATATGAGAATTCTGTGAAAGAGCAAGGACCTGATGATAGGTTACCGCAGTTACTGTCCTGTGTACACACTGCACCTGTAGCCATGTCTGTCCTACTGTACTAGCTCCTGTGTTTGTCCTGGGCACTTGACTACTGTAAAACTCACACTGGACTGAGTACACAGTTTCCTTTCTATTTTTTTTCTCTGCATTTTTGCTTGGTCTGCTGGGAAACCATGGGACTTACTGAAATACATAAACATTAGTAGTGTTTACTATTGTATTACCATGCCTGCAGTGCAGCAGATTAGTCATATGTAACCTGGAAGAGTGAACAAACCTGTGACAAGTTCTTTACAGAAATGTTTATAGACGTCAATGAAATTCTGATGAAAGCTATGTTGTGTAAGGAGTATTCTGGAGACTTTATGCTCCAGGAAGAGGCTTGTGTAATTGTTGGGAAGCTTGTGTGCTGGACCTCAGCCATACTTTGTGTGGATGGAGTGACTGCAGCCCTAACTGAATACTTAAGCCTGATTTTTTTTTTTTTTTTTTTTTTTTTT
>WBNM01035951.1:0-32935 GCA_013399055.1 Ramphastos sulfuratus | reverse complement strand
ACCATCTAGCCAATTCCTTATCCAGCAATTGGTCCACTCATCCAGTCCATGTTTTTCCAGTTTGGTGACCAGGATGTCATGTCCATTTGACTTGGTTGTTACCTGTCTCATCCTTTGTCTTTTCTTGCAGTTGGGTACCTTTCACTGAACAGTCTTTCTTTTTTAATTATTTGGGAGCAGCAGTTGAGAGTCTACTTTAAGAAGACAAAACTTGTTCAGTTTAGTTTCTGCTCTTGCCATCAGCTTGATTTTGTGCCTTTCAGTTAATAAATTACTGCTGTTTCCAATGTCCTGAGTGCAGTTTAATCTGTTAGAATTTCATGTCTTCTCTATCCTTTATTGATGCCGAAGACTCTGTATCACTTTTTCTATTACAGTGCATTTGCTGCTGTGTAATAAAAATCTTTTGTTTGTAATAGGGCATTAAGCATTAGTTTCTCTTCCTAGCATGTTGGTATCAGTGGTATTTTCTATAAGACTGTATCTGTAAAGCTTACTGTGATTAAAGTTATAAACTATTCTCTACCTATTTGCAGGGGGCAAAGTGCAAATGGAAACTATGGAATGTCTGTTAGTGCCCTTAAGAGATTGCAGAGGGAAGTATAAAGTGCAGTTTATTTCCCTCAGCCTTAGGTTTTGCCTAATCTAAAATAAATGTTGAAAATCCTTTATAGAAAGTCCCTGTGCTTGCTAATCTGAGGATTAATACTTACTGCCATATGAGTTCACTGTCTCACCTGGAGCTTGAAAAAGTTTGATACTCAGACACTCTTAAAAACTGTGATTGGTTTGATGTTTGATTTTTTTTTTTTTTTTTTAAAGTTGCTTTGGCTTTTGTTTCTTGTTTAAGTAGAGGAAGCTGGTTTTCAGCTTCTCAGTCTTAAAATGTGCTCGAGTGGCAGGTAGGTTTGCAAGCAGTTTGTTCAGAATTAGGCCTTGCTTTATGCAGAAGTTACAGTATCTCACTTCTGAAACAGTGTTCCTAAGAGGAAGCAAGTGTTGAAATAATGGCAAATACAGTTGAAAGGGGTGTTCCCTAATCCACTTAATGCTGAATGATATGCAGTTTTTGATGTGTAATTGCTCTTAAAGCTTTCAGGAGGAAATGCTCCACGACTCTCTTGCCAATTTATCTAGTACTTAAATAGCCTTAATAATAGATAAAGGGAAAAGTTTATTATTTTAAAGAGTTTCCTTCAGAAAGCTTTAATTCTTTTTCATTGCTAGCCATCTGTCTTCATTTCTCTGAGTTTTTGGAACTAAGGAAACTTTGGTTTTTCCTCAGAATTCCTCTTTTCTAGCCTTTTGGTGCTTTTCTTTGGAATCTCTTCACTTGTGTGTTTCTTATGTACTGTGCTCCCATGGGGGCTTTCCCAGAACATCAGAACTTCTTCAGCTGCCATACAGGTACTGGTTCTGCTCTGCGTTCCTGCGTGGTGTTTGCCATTTTCATGGCACTGACAGTTTATATTCAGCTTCTGGTCTGGTCATATCTGCCGGATCCGTCTCTGTAGTATAGATGCCAAACTGGTCAGTTCTTTTGAATGAAGAATGTGATCATGTTTGTTGGGTGATAGGTGGAAAGAGGTGCATTTTAAACAGTACAAAAAGCCAGATTTTAGGAGATGAAAGCAAAAACCAGGGTTCATTAGGCAGTTCCTTCACAGCTCACTAATAGGTAGGACTCCATGAGTTAGTTTATAACTTCAGAATACTTTGACCTCAAAGTGTCTGTTACGTAAAATGATTGTAAATGTGATGAGAAGATCCTTTCTTCAAAATAAACAGTGGAAGAGTTCCAGATCTGTGCACAAACTAGATACATCCTTTACTGGGATGAATCTTGTTGATGCAGTTGGGTGTAAACCGGTGCTTTTAAGTATTACAATATACTGGAAAAGCAAACTAATTCTGGACTTCACTCGTGCACATACATAGAATGGAATGAGATAATCTGGGAGGAGGTGGTTGTAGATATGTAGTTTCACAATTACTATCTTTGCTTTGGAATAATAAATTCTCTGATAAGGTAATTATTGTAGCTTAGAAGTAACAGACCACTCTTCAGACCACTGTGTGGAGAAACTTGTACACTAGGTCATTGGAGAACAGTTGTAGGTTGGTTCTCCACTGACTCTTCCTCTACTTTGACTATCAAAAATCACTGTGAAAGATATTTTGATCTTCCGTTTACTCAGGAACTAAATTCCCCAAGTGCAATAGGAATACTGCAAGGATTAGTAAAGTTTTACGCTGTGATTTTGGGGGGATTTTTTTTTTCTTTTTTGGTTGTTTTGTTTGGGTTAACTTTCTCCTCTTGTTCTCTATGCCATAAAGACAACAAAATCTTCATGAACAATGTTACTGTCTTTGCTTTGATTCTTTACTCTCCCCTATCCTTTTGTGTAGTAGCTACCTATATTGGGTGGCCAACTTCCTGCATAATTCTTGGATTTTAAAAATCTACAGTGTGGCTTGTGAGGAAATGATTGTTAACTGGTTGTCTTTGAGAGTTGAACCAGGTCTGAACTTTAATGTTTAACTTTGAATCAGCTTGCATCTGCACCTAACCACATTCCTCTCTGTTTTGGTTTTGGGAGGAGGCGTCATTTTTGTATAAGGTAGAGAGGGAAGTTGGGCTGTGAACCTTGTAAATAGTTTTCTGAAACATGCAACTACCAAGTTCATATTCAAGTCCTTTATTGTCATGCAGTGGTGTCCCAAGATGTGGTGTGAACAGTGGGAGAAAGTAGGTGAGCTTAGAATGTCTGGTATCTTGCACCACAAGACACAGCATATACACGGCAGGCTGCTGCTTGCAAAGCAACAAGCATTGAAAGTAATCCTATACTGTTGTGGCTATTTGTATTTCTTGATTATTTTTTTTTCTCTTTTCATCCCACTCACCAGAGTGATTTCTTTTATTCCTTTATTCGTAGTATAGTTGGTATAGTTAATTATAGTTAATTGCCAAGAGGCAATGGGTTTAAAATGGAAGAGGGTAGATTTAGACTGGATGTTAGGAGGAAGTCCTTTACAGTGAGGGTGGTGAGACACTGGAACAGGTTGCCCAGGGAGGTTGTGGCTGCTCCCTGGAGGTGTTCAAGGCCAGGTTGGACCAGGCCTTGCGTGACCTGCGCTAGTGGGAGGTGTCCCTGCCTATGGCAGGGGGTTGGAACTAGATGATCCTTGAGGTCCCTTCCAACCTTACCATTCTATGATTCTATAGCTTCTCTGTTAATATAAGAATGTAGAGTTAATGTGCCAAATAGAGGTTGTACTAGGTAGTACTGAGTGAAAACACTTGCATGTATAGAGAGACATCAAATGTGCAATGGGAAACTGGAGTGTGGTTCTTGGAGAGCTCTTTGATGGTGAACCATTAGGAGGGATAGAAAAAGGGAGATGTTTAATCAGCATTGATGTTATGAGAAATGGTTCAGCAAAGAAATAGGGGGGCAGAGGCTGGGAGTAATAATAATTTCTTTTTACTTTGGGAAAAGGCGATGATAAAAACCATTACTCTGTAATGAAGTAAAAAGTTGTGGAGGAAAGCTGCACTAACAAACTCACTGAAACTTTGGTAAGCATCAAAAATGGCAACCCTAGACATATTTGAGAGTTGTAAGAGTGTTGAGTTGAATTGTATGTACTTAATTTTGTGGGGGTTCTTTTTCCTTCAATATAATTTCTTGTTCAAATCACAGCACAGATGAATAGTATTTTTGAGTACTTGGACTTCCCCACAAGCCGTGCTCATGTTAGTTGGCAATTACTGTATGGCTTGTCATACTATTTGAGTTTTCAGGGGAATGAGAGGGATCTGAAATACTGTTCTTGCAGAATTGAAGAAACTGTCAGGTAGCTTAGTATACTTACGAAGATACCTCATGTCCCTGTTTTAGCATTTTTAATTTATAAAGGAGGAATTGGTGGTAAAGTATAAAAACTACCCTGTGACAAAGAAGAGGGAAGGAAGCAACAACAATGAAATCAAGATTAACATTTGCTGACTGTTATTTGTATCTGACTGTATTAAATCTTATGCTGATAAAGGTGCATATTAATCCTATCTTACTGCTTTTTGTCAGAATAGGGCCTCATTAGCTGTTACTTTCCCTCAATAAATAATGTATTTTATTATAATTTTCTCTCTGTTTTGTTTTAGATAAAATGTCTGCTCCGAGTAGCATCCCTGTCCCTTCTGCACCACCTTCTTATGAGGAAACAACCGGAATAAATGTGAGCTATCCTCACCCCTATCCTGCCCCAGAACCTGGATGGAAACCAGATGGGAAGGGAATAAACCCTCCTTCATACATGGGACAGCCTGCACCAATGAATAATCCCAGTAAGCCTCAAATTCTACTGTACCTCACTTTAATGAGGGTCACTATGTAATAAGTGCTGTGCAGATGATGAGAGATTGCATTTCCCAGATATTCCTCACCTTCCAAAAATATTTTTGATGGGAATAAAATGAATCAATTCTTGTGAATCCTTCAGTGTGCATTAATACCAGTAATGTCATTTGGCTTTCTGCAGTTCTTAATCCAGCCTAACGCTGAAGATTCAGAGTGTATTTCTGCATTAGGAAGTGCCATGATGTTTCTTCTTTGTCATTGTGTATTTCATTCTTCTGAGCCTCAAATGTTTCCAAGAACTAGCTGGTTCTAGTTCAGAGTTTGAGGAACTAACCTTTTTCTTGATTTACCCATTGAGTAAACAACATATTTCTCTTCTCACTTGCAGTTCAGACAGTGTATGTGCAGCAACCAATAGTATTTTATGACCGCCCAGTTCAGATGTGCTGCCCTTCATGTAACCAGATGGTAGTGACACGTCTCTCGTATGACTCAGGAGCTTTGACTTGGCTGTCATGTGGTGGTCTCTTCCTGGTGGGGTAGGTTGATTCCAATTTGTACTTTTTTTTTTCTCTTCTTATGTGATCTTTTGTAGCCTTAAGGCCTAGCAAAGCTCTCAGCACTGTTCTTTCTTGCTCTCTGGGACCTGACCTTCTATGGTTTGAATAGGCTACATCTGCATTTAATTCCTACAAGGCCTTAAGCACCTCTAAAACACTAGTGTGGTGAGTTCTACAGTCATGTGTTGTTAAAGCTTCATGGCACCAGTTTTATGGATGGCTTTTGCGGGAAAGATTTTACTGTCTTGTGTATGTAACAAGTAGCAAAACAGATTGATTTTTTTTTTTTTTTTTTTTTCTCTCTTCCTGTTTTCCCTCTGTCTGCAGGTGTGTGTTTGGCTGCTGCTTAATTCCTTTCTGCATTGATGCCTTAAAGGATGTGGATCACACCTGTCCAAACTGCCATGCTCTTCTTGGTACTTACAAACGTTTATAGGCAGTGTTTAAACATCGATAATTGACTAGCGAAGTTGGCTGGCACCTCTACAAGCCCTTTCTGAAGCTTTATGGAGATTTCCAGTTGGTTTTGTGCTTCCTGTCACTGAAAACCAATCAAAAGTAATGTCTACAACAAAGATATTCATACAGGATTTTTTAATGGGTCTTTGTTCACTGTGTTTTGTTTGGTTGGGTTTTTTTTACTGCTGATTTGTAAGTTTGTAAAGTGTCCTTTTCTCTCCGCCTTGGTGGGAAATGCTCATAGAGCCTTGGTTGTAGAGTTGGAAAACTTGTTTGTATATTTACTTAAGTCATGTGATAGATTATAAAGAAACCTAAGCTTTGTCTTAAGGCTTGAATTCCATCTGCAAAATGCAGAGGATCTGGGCTTTTAATTGTTGATCTGTTTATTAATTACTGTTTCTTCAATAAGAAGATAGTATGTTTAAGGGAGTTTCTGTGACAATTATTTAGATTTGTACACTGATTTTTTTCTAATTGAGAGAGGTTCTGTTTTTGGAAACTTAAGCTTGTTTAAGACAATGATCACCAAAAAAAAAAAATCGGGGAATGAGGTTCCGAAGGTTGAAGTTTTTTACTGTCATAAACAGCAGGCTTGGTCCAAATAACTTTTTGATGCATTTGAATGATACCTGTCTAGAAAAGGCAGGTATTTAAACAAGGCTATGATGCTAACACTGTATTAATCTCCGCCAAAAAATAAAAAGCTAAAATAAATACAAATAAAGGTTGCTGCATTTACTCTTCTTGCCAAATGTGCCTTCTATAAGCATTTGGTACAAGTAAACTCTTCAGAAGTCTTTCAACACTTCACGTTTGAAATCCAGGAGTTTCATGGATTACAGATACAACTTTTATACCTTGTAATTAGTTTTTGTAAAGTGCTACTGTTTGTGGGTCTGTCTTCAAGTGGCTTGAGAGCATCTTTCTGCATTTGAAAAAGATTTCTGATCGTATCTATCCTCATAATAATGTACACTAGTAGCTACTAATGAGCAAGAGAATGAAAGAAATAAAAAGCTGATGATTTTGTAGCTTTCCACTTTGATGTGGTATTAGCTTGTGACTTTTATCTGCTGCTGTACCACCATAATGCTTTCCATGTTCCTTAAAGGCCTGGGTGATACACCATTGAGTTTTCTGTTTGATGACACAAGCAGCGATTCTAACTACTCAGTCACGTATGTTACTGTAAAGCTGTGTTCTCCTTTTCCCCAACCTCCCACCCCCACTGAATTTCATGGAAAATGTACTTCTTGCCATGTTACTATCAGATCAACACAGGAAGAAGTTTTCCAGACTTGCTATTTGTTTGTGTGGTAGTAGTTGTGATTTTTAGTTCATTTGGTACCCAGGTCAGTCTAATTTGGACACTCCTGCCATGTATTAATTTGGTGACTAAGTCTTCAAATACTCCCGTTGCTTTCCTTTTCTAAAGTGGTGGCTCCAGAATGCAGAATAACACTGACCAAACCCCCCAGAATTATTTGGGGTTTGGTTTTGTTTTGTTATGTGGGCACAGGTAACTGTATTTCTTCAAATTCCTTGTATGGATCGAGAATAGGACACTATGTTGGCATCTATTGCATTTAATCAAGCATTCTGCAAAACTTGCTGCTGTCCCTACTATACTTTTTTTTTTTTTAAATACAAAGGCTGTGTTTCTTGTTTATGGAAATATCTACAACATGTGCCAAAGTAGCTTGCATTGTTACTTGCATTGTTACACAGGAAAATGCAGGATATAACTTGCTTTGTGTGAAAGTGCTTTGTACTTGATTGTGTTGAAGTTACTGTTTGTTTTTTCAAACTGATTACATTGAACATAAAAAAACTTTGGTATCTACTGTTTGTAATCGAAAAATTACAATATTTGGAGTGTTTCTAAACGTGGTAGATGCCTGTGATGGTANATGAAGTAGACATCACCATTGTTTTCTTTTCACAGCCTATAATTTTCTCCATTAAAATATTCCAATTATCCTCAAACCAACACAATGCCTGAAATGTTAAAAGTAAGTTGAGAAATGTAATTACAGTCTGAAATTTTTCAGACTTTCACTTGGGCTGGATCTTGGATAAATGGTATTCTCCGGCCTTCAGACCAACTGTTTACATACCAAGCCATATTGCAAAATGCAGTGGTGTCCTGCAGCTTAGCCCCTTTACATATTTTCTCAGTTAAAACTTATTTGGGTAGAACTTACAATGCAACTAAACAAATACATGGAGGTATGGCTACACTTTTGCATATCAGTGACCAGTAGGGATAAAAAAGGATACCAAATATCCTTATGTTCAGTCAGAAGGAATCACTATTAATTTGCAACAATACTCTGGGGTTTTTTGATTTGTGTGTTTAATCCCTGTAACACTTTTTTGTTTTCCCTTTTTCTTTTATTCCGGAGTTCAGAAAATACAGGAAGACAGAATGAATACCTCAAAACAATTTTGCCATAGTGTACTGATACTTCTTATTAAGCAACTTTTCTGATTAACAACTTAAGTGAGTTAAGTCCTGAACAAATGGTTTGTCCTCTGATAGATACAGAAATGGTCCTTACTTTCTCATGCTGTTTCCACAAATAAGGAAAAAAGGAGAATATACCATCTGGAGTCCTACAGCCTTGCATGGCAAATTTGGGTGACACCTTCCCCTACCCTCACCTTCATCAACTTTCCAGGATGCTTTCCATTATATTTTGATAGTACACACTTCTATTTTTAATTGACAGAACTTGCACAATGCTCAGGCTTGGTTAATTCTGATGAGGCTTGAGCCAGAAAGATTTTTTTTTTCTTTTGCCATGCAAAGAGGAATCAAAACAGAAGCTGTTAAAAAAACTATAAAGCAGGCGATTGCCTCTTGTAAGGCTAAGTTGTTAGGCAGAGTGGCTTAAAATTTTCTCATTGTGGTGTTTGTGAAAGTTCTTACTTGAAAAAATTAAGTTGTGATTTGTAAAACTAACTGTAATTAGTTAACAACTGAGCAGCAAAATGGGAGTTATGGTGTATGCATTGTCACCTTAGGAATAAAAGGTAAGTGACAAAGATGTAACAAAGGTGTGAAGTGTTTAAAGCTCAAATTAAACATGTTTTTATAGCAAATTTTACCTTTGTGTTCCTATTTTCTTCATAAGGTTCTGCAATGTACAAATTCATTATCATTAGGGTGACTCTTCACGTATTCTTGTGAGGTGAACACCCTTATGTATGATGTGCCACACAGGAATTCAGTACAGAAATAAATTCTGCGATGCATGCCATTACTTTCTCAAACCAGGACACCAAAAGCTGGAGTGTGAAGCCTGCAGATTTCAGGAAGGAAGCGCTTCTTACTGTTTCTGCTATGAATATTTTGTTTAAGAATCAAACTTGAGTGTCTGCATGAACAGGTGTCTGTGCTGTTGGAAGACGCTAAAAGTAGTCATGCTCTGCTCAAGTCTTAGAATAAACTAAGAGATTTCTCAAAGTCCTTTTTTGGTTGCTTATTTTGCTGAATGCAACATCTTCAACTTTTTAACAAACTCATAAATGCAGGTTCACTGAGCTCCAGAGGGTGGACTGTGACAGACGCCGCTAGAGGATGTAAAGCTGTGGCGAGTATGCGATAAACAGGGATTACACAAAAGTACTGGGGAAAAAAAAAAAAAAAAGCAAACCCAAAGCAGTTTCCATCTCTTGCCTCGCAAAGCCTCTGAAGCCCTTTCTCCAGACATGGTCGCCTGAGTAGTGTTGGAGGTAGGGAGGAAGGCAAAGCTTGACCCGCTTCGTCTCTGTCCTAGCAACCAGCACTACAGAAGTTCCTTTGGGCCCACGCTGCACAAGGTGCTCTCGTTCCTCACACAGCAATGCTGCGGCTCCTTTCTCTCCGAGCTAACAGACGCAGCTGTAACTGTGCAGATCCCACACCCAGCCCGCGGACAGCACGCCCCGCGCAGGTGCCCGTGCTCAGCGCGCGGTTCCGTGTAGTGCGGCCTCGCTGCTGCTGGGGCACCGCCAGGGGGCGTGCCCGCGCGGGGCGGTAGCGAAGCCTCCCAGGTGGTGCCGGTCCTTACCTGGTCCTGGTCGCCTCAGCCTGGTGCCCGGCTGGCCCCCTTCTTCCCTCGGAGCCTCCTTGCCTCCGCCCTGCGGCGCGTTTCTCGGCTTCTTCTCTGTGACCACAGCAGCGGCCGGCGCTGGGTAAGGGACGCGTTAGGGGTCAGCTGCGAAGGCTGTGCTGTGCAGCGCCGGCCGCCGCGCGCCCCCACAGCCCAGGGAGGGCGGGAATCCCCTTCTGCGCATCGCTTCCTCTTGGTAAACGGCCTGAGACGGGTACATGTCTGTGGGTACTTCTCCGGTTTGTGTTTGCTTTTTTGTTCCTAGGGAAGTAATGTTTCTGGAAGGCTCTTCCCGAACCTCTTCCCTGAGAAGCATAGAGGGTTTGCCCGGCCGTGGGCTTTCCGCCTCGTGTGCATGGTCGTGCGGTGGCAGGGGGCGGTCGGCCGCTCTCCGAGGCTCATAACTAGTAAAGTCCAAGACACCCACTAGTTGCAAAGACGGGAAGATGTGAACGGGTGAAGCGGGAACCCCAGCGCCGGTGAGGCTCTCGGGAGCAGCGGTAACGCTTGCCGCCGTTCCAGGAGGACGACAGTCGAGCAGGTGTTTGCGCTAGGGGGTGGAGTTTGGTGCTGAAGGAAGAAGACTGTGGCGGGTTCCAGTGTCAAAGGCACTTTCCTCTTGCTTTTGGCCTTTAGGGTTAAACATGAGTTTAATAGTAATAATAATGATCATCCATTTAAAAGAACTTGTGGAGTCTTTACGGAAGAACCTTTACCAGTTCGCTAAAGCTCATTTGTTTTCCTTGGTGATACTGGTGTAGATTTCTCAGGTGTTCATGAATGCCTCTAGATTTTCCAAACT
The DNA here is from genome assembly GCA_013399055.1 of Ramphastos sulfuratus. NCBI lineage: Eukaryota > Metazoa > Chordata > Aves > Piciformes > Ramphastidae > Ramphastos > Ramphastos sulfuratus. The sequence continues at coordinate 22,650 of WBNM01035951.1, read as the reverse complement.
TTGAGTACAGTGTCCATTAAAATGGATAAATGCTTTCTGAAGACTTAGTGCCAGGGTTGAGCTCCTGTGTGTCACTGAGCTAATGTGTTTACAGCACAATGTGTGTGATTTCAAGATTAGAACAGCACCGTTGTGGATATTCCTTTTTTGGGAGGTTCCTTCCCTGCCTCTTCTGCAAGGTACTGGGGAAAATTTGGTTTTTTTTTTTCCCCCTGTTTTTTTTTTGGTTGTTTTTTTGGTTTTTGGTTTTTTTTTTTTTTTTTTAAGAAAAATCTTATTTGTGGGAGGTAGGAAAACAGTGCTTGATATTGTTTTTTGGTTTTGGACTGCATCCTGTCCCCACGCACCACACCCTGACACCCACCCACACACACACATCCCCCCTCACCACGTGCTATTGCCACTGCATCACCCACACCACACTGCTGTGACCACCAACTCACTACATCAGCTCATCCACCATGCCATACCACCCACACCAAAGCAACATCCCACACCACTGCCACCACATCAACACCCCATCCTCCACTGATGCCACCATCATCCCACCTCATTCCACCACCACACCAGATCAAACCCCATCATATCCAAACTCCATATCATACAACACTCGCATCACGTCACACGCACACCACCACTACGTCTCACCCACACTCTATCTCACCCACTCCACGCACACCATCACCACACCACACACACCGCACTATCCCATCCCATCCCGTCCACCCTCACATTCCGTCCACCATCATGTCCACTATCACGTCCCCCCTCACATCACATCACATCCCCCCTCACATCACATCACGTCCTGTCCCCCGTCACATCCTGTTCCCCCGTCACGTCCCCATCCCATCACCCATCACCTTTCCTGACCAGAGAGCAGCCTCATGCTCTGAGCCTCAATGGTGGATTTTGAAGTCTGCAGGTGGATTTTGAAGTCTGCAGGTCTGGCTGTTCAGTAGAGCTTGGACCACAGCTTTGTAAAGTGGCTCACAAACTGAGTTGTACAGATTATAATGAAATTGCAAGTAATTTGTCCAGAATGTCATATTCAGTCTTTATACTTGCACTAATCTGGAGCTTTTTATTCTGGAAAAAACACACTCTCTCCAAATGGACTAGGTAGTATTATGTTCCTCTAAGAGCTGTCTAAAATTAGATCAGTTCTTAAGTTATCAACAGAAGGTTGCTTTTTCATGCTATGTCTTTCATGATATTTCCTACAAATTCATTTTGAGCATTTTTCTTTTCCCTTAAAAACATCATAGAATCATCGACCTGTTATTGATGCTAAAACTATTTTAAAATTGTTTATTTTCAAGTATTTGTGAAAATATTGCACATGCATATGTGTACCTCTTTAGCTTGCATAGCCATGCCAGCCTATTTGCTGTAAACAGTAAGTAACAGCATGCTGTACCTTCACGCTGGGAAAAGGAAAACAGCAATTTCAACATCAGCCTGAGTGGGATTGTAAACAGCGTAACAAGCTGTTGAAAAACTAAAGTGATATTCTCTTTCTGAACAAAGATTGCCTTTTTTTTTTTTTTTTCCTAACTTCTGTACTAGACTAAATTTTGGGAAATCTGCAGCACTATATGAAATCTGTAAGATTTTTTTAGAGTTTTACTCCTGAGCTGGCCTTGGGTTTGGTGTTTGGTACATCTGGGATTTGATCAAAGGGTCCAGGTTTCATCAGGGAATGTTAGCTATTTAGACTTAACTTTCTCAACCTTCTGCAGTTGTTGATTTATAAGCATATGTCAGAAGTTGCTTTCCCTCTAAACAAAATTTGTAAGAATATTGAACTGGGTAAATGTTACCTGACAAAGGGTAAACGTGGCCATAGGCTACCAGGGAAGACCTATGACAAGCTCCCCCAGCTCTAGAAGTAGGTAGTGAATTTCCCTGAAGCAGGAGTGGAAGGTCTTTATCACAAGCTCAGTGAGCCCTGGCAGACCTATATCTTCTGTGTTGTAAAACCCCTGTTGCTACTAGGAGGACTGTACTTTAGTGGGTTTGCATGTAATTTGGGCACAATTTCATCCGTCTTACACTTGGACTTTGATTGATCTGTCTCCCATGAACCTGCTTGCTCTGGATGGAAACACTTTGCCTTCAGTCTCAAAGCTTTTGCTTTCATCCTTCTTGATTGATTAATCACCAGGGAATGATGGCTAGGGTGATTTGAAAATGTACTTATTTATTTAAAACTTACTTTGTGGCATTGTTCTGAGTATTTGCTATGTGCTGATGCTGTATAATTATTTCTTTTCCTTCCAGTTATGTGGAATTTTAAATAGGTTAACCTGTCCCTGTGTTACTTAAAAAGGCTGAAATGGTGTCAGAAGTTTGTGTGCATGTCTCTTGCTCACCCTTATTACGTATGTGCACCCTCCCCTCGGCCGGCTGCCCCACTGGAGCCCCTCCTCTGGCTGGAAGAGGGGAGTTGAAATAGTTAGCTCCTGCTTTGTGAAGGAAATTTTCTTTCGCTGCCTTACTCAGAGGTGCCTTTGAGAGGAGAACTGATGTGGTTTTGTTAACTTCTGGGCTGAGGAGGTGATTTCAATGGCCTTGGGGCTGCACACCGTCATTTTATTATGTGCTGTTGTGGCAGGAGCTTTAGGGAGTAAGTAGAAGAAACTTTTTCCTTTGCTAAGATTGATCTTTCTCAAATCAAAATACTTCTGCTAAGGAATGGTCTTACTAGAGAAACTTCTGAGATGCTGTATGTTACAACTTGTAACTTTGCAGTAATTTTTGTAGAAGCTTTGTCTTGATTTTCAGTGTAGTTTAGCAATTGTTATTACTGAGCTCTGTCTGGGTGCTACTGAGCAGGTGGGAGGGCACCTGCCCTATAAAGCAGTACAGTTAAATAGTGCGTCTTCCTTCAGCATTACTAGGGAAAGCAATGAAAACAGTGATATTGTGACAGTCAGTTAATTATCTCACCTGAAAATAATGTGTTAGTATCCTTCTAAAATTGTGCTCACTGATATTTGGCAGATGAAGGATTCTGAGGAGTGGGAATAGCTAACGAAATATCAATGATGTGGTCCTTTGTTATTCTTGTCAGCTGAAAAGAATTGAGTGTGTGCTGTTTCCAGAATGAAAATAAATTATGGAAGAAAAGCTGAAATTTTAAAAGAACAAGCAAAGAGCATAATCTCTAAATTTAGGCACCCTAAAAAAGTTGACCAAATGTCTGAATGTCCAGAGTGCTTAGCCTTCCACCCTCTGTCTGGGATAAACAGATTAAAAATTCTGAGCACAGTATTCAGATATGCACCTGCGAGCTGAGAGAACTATTAAGCCTGGTCCTGGAGAGGCATGCTCAACATCTTAAAAATCTGATGTTTAAAAGAAGTGGGTGAGCTAGACAGCCCTTTTCCTACTGAATCCGCCTGATAATTTGGTTTCAGTTATTTCATTGTAATTGAAAAGCAGCAGGCCTGTTCTGAGCTGCACACACATTTTCAGTGCTTCTCTATTATCTTACCTGTCATTGCAGGATCCTTGGAGAGTTTAAATTATGGAGATTCCTGTTTTGCGGAGTGTGTAGGTGAGTAAAACAAGACTGTTTTCAGGCCTTGTATATTACAAGAAAGGAGGGATTTGAAAACTGCCTTGTCTTCAGCAGGGTTGCTTTGTTCTTAGAAGAGTGACACTGAGTCTGAGTCATCAGGATTCGTGGAAGTAGCAGAAAAGTTTTGTTAAGTTTTACCAGGCACAGACCTGCCTGAAGTTTGAATTCTGTGAGCTTGGATAACTCATAGATGCTAGAGCTAAGCAAACTACTAAACCAGTGCAGAACAAAACCCAGCCATGTATGAATGTGGTTTTTTTTTCTGAATACCCAGTGTTAGCTCCTTTCATACTGAAAGGGGTAGGCAGGGAGACAAGATACTGAACTGGCCTGGAAAGGTTTGGTTGAATGATTTGAGGTGTAGTTTGCAACTTACTCTTCCCGTTTACTTTGCTAGCAGGTTCTTGAGTGTGTAAAAGGTTTTTTCAATATAATAGGAAGGGGAGCATATGGATATTCTGCTTCCAAGGAAATCTTGCCCTGGCCTCTTAGCTATCTGCTTAGACAGTGTGGCTTAGAGACCCTTCCTTCATTTGCTCAACATTACTTCACCTCTGTGTGACTTCGTCATTGAAAAGTGCTTGAGTGTTGCAGTGCTGCTGAGAGAAAGAGTTCTGTATTATGGGAACCAAAGCGGTCATTTTCCCTCTTCATCTGAGGGAAGGGAAAGGAAAGTACTTTCTTTAAAATTTCCCTCATTTGTACTTCAGTACTCCCAGTTAAGAACACAGCGTTTTTTAAATCTCACATACCACTGCTACCAAAATATATGACGTTGAAGGTGTTATAACTGATCTTTCAGAGTTAATTCCTATCACCTGGTCTAGAAGAGAAAATCCTTTACTTAGAGGAACACAGAGGCCATCTAGCACACGTGAGTGTGTCTGACATTATATTTTCTAGAAGGCAGTGCTGCCCACGGACACTTTCCAGGTCACTACAGTGTCTTTATACATATAAAATAATCCTTGTTTTCCTATGTTGTCTTTTTTTTCCTCCTCTTAGATCTCTTCAGGCAGGCTTTTGAAACCTAAGTTCTTTACTTCAAAAACACATAATTTAGTTTGCCTACGTATAGCTCACAGCATTGGTGTGAAAAGTACTGAATGTATAAGCTGGTCTTGTTAATGTTGCTATTGCAAAGGTCGTGCTTTGCTACTATCTGAAGCGCGTGGGAAGAATATCATGCTATAAATGCATTGGATTCCTTTTTTCCTCTTGGAAATTAGATTCCTTCCTCAGGGGATTCTGTGAGGTTATGTACATAGAGAGAGGAGTTCCTTTCACCTTCCATACAGGAGCTATTGATAGCATGCAGGGTGCTTTCAGAAACCAAATTCTTTCAATTGTAAATCCAGGTGGGAAGGAAACGTTCTGAATATTCAGTCTCTTGTTTGACTGATTTTAGTGGCCAAACAGAAAGCAGAAAAAAAGATTAGGGGAAGGGTGAAGCTTAGTAGATTAAACCTAACTTTAAAAATTTATTTCCTAGGACACAGTGCATCATACTTCCCCAAAAGAGCTAGATACAGCTACAGGTACTCAGCAGCCACGAACACCTTTCTGCAGGGAAGTATTTACAAAAGCAGCGGCATCACTCTGGAGAGCACAGTGATCATTGAGGTTTTGGGAACTTGCCAGATGGTTTTGAAAGTAAGTATTGTCATAATCATCTGAGCGATTGGGATGAGCTGACATGAAACTGGATCTTTCATTTGGATTGCTGGTACAGTTGAAATATTTTTTTCCTTGTAATTAAAAGCTTATTAAATTGTGGATCTCTAATTAGGGTTGCAGAATTAGTTAGATGTGCTTCAAATTTCTCAGTTTTAAAGGGAAGATTAAATAATCGTTTTGCCACGTGAAGTGCAGAACTGTAGGTAGAGACTAGTTCCTTTAAAAGGAACTGGGTTTTTACACACTTTAGTATCTGCAGCAGTAATTTAAAAATAGTGAACATTTTAAAAAGAACTGGAGAAACTCGCATGCTGTGCTGGATTGGTGCATTCCTAGCCCGGTGTAAAACTGAGTCTTGTGACTCTCCATTGATCTCTCTGTGACAAGAGCAAAAGAGCAGTTTAAAATTACAGACCTTTTCCTGGGGTGAGTGTGGTTTGAGAACTACAGTGCTTTAGGAGAGCCAGCGTGGAACATAAACTTCCTTCATCCACATTGGTTTTCCTTAAGGTAACAGAGGGTATAATTCACAGGTTCTACAGGAGGTTGACGTATATGCACTATATACACATATACATGATGCCAGCAAAGAATAGGATAGTTATTCCTATCCTAACATGAACATATGGATAAAATTAATTGATCAGCAATTCTCTAATTTTACATAAAAGATGAAACTTTAGGTATCTTCAGATCAAATAATTCTCTTCTGCCTCTCGATATCAGTGCCTGGAATTCCCAACTTCCTTCTCTTCATTTGATTTCCAAGACAGTATGTAGTTGAATGAATGTCTTTATAAAAACAAACAAAAAAAAGAGAAGATACAAATAAAAAAAATTTGGTCTACTAATAGCAGGGCAGAGCTGTGCCATTTTTGATCTGCCATTTGAAACTGTTCTTCCTCACCACAACCAGCCAAACTGCAAGTATTTTTGGAAATTCCATAATGAACTTAATGTGCATTCTCTGTTGTGAATTTGGCAGAAGTAGCCTATGAAATGGCTACTACATAGTGAGAACTTCACTAGGTATAGTCTCAAGAGTCAAGACCAGTCATTTTGCTTTGCAACTAGAGTAGAAAGGATTTATGGAAATGAAAGCAATATAGTAGCACCATGTGAAATGTATTTAACAGTGAGTGAAACTTTGTGGAAGACATTTCTGGAAAATGTCTTGGATATGCAACATGAAGATGTGGCTATTAAAGTTGTGTTGCTTACAACACTGAATCTTTTTTCATAGTCTGTGACATTCTATGAAGATATCCTCAAGTGACAAAGTCCATGAGTTTCTATAGACAATGATATTTGTTGCTCTATAATGTTTGCTTCTAGGTGCAAGACGTACAGATTAAGAAAACTCTTATATCCAATGAGGAGCCTCTGAAGGAAATGGACAGTCTAAGGTAGAAAAACCTCTGGTCTAGTTCTTGGGTTTTTAAGCTATATGGCTTAACAGCAGCTTGCCTGGACGTTGTTCACTCTGTTTCATACTCTGTTTAGTTTTAGTTGGATTTGTTGGGTTGTATTTTTTAAAAAAACAAGTCTGCACTGTCTGCAGAATGGGAGGCTGTAAAGGTTTTTTTAACATGATTTTCATCACTTGATATGTAAAAATGTGGAGAGAAGACAAAAGTGTTTTGGGTGTGAATTTTCGTGCTTCTAGCTGGCTAGCAGTGTGTGTGGATTGCCCACTAGTTTTGAGCTGGAGTTGTACATACCCTTGAATTTTGAAGTACAAATGTTTCAAATGTTCTTGCTTTGAAAGATCCTCACAGTGCAAAACACAGTTGTAGGTTTTTTTTTTCCTTCCATGATGCTAAAATTGCATTTATTTGTCTAATGACATTTTCTTCCTTTTATGATTTTGCTTTTAGTAGCTCATTCATAACGTATGTCAGCATGTTTCCTTCTGATTTGCAAAGGATTAGACTAGCAGAGATGCCTATACAAAAAGGTCTCTTCCAACTGTGGAGGCATGGTTTTCCCAGAAAGCTGTGGCTTCTGGGTCATGAAAAAAAAGGCAGTTCTATTGTCTGATTAAGCTCAGCATTTAACTGAGGTAATTGACTCAATTCAAACGGTCAAAAAGAGCAAGTTTGGAGTAAATGCATTGCTTTTTATATTCATCAGGAAGAGCTTGGTGTCACATAGTATGGGTATTGACTGCACATCTTCTTCTGGGACCTTTTGTAGGATTTTTGTAGTGATAAGAGCAATAGTGTCTTATTCTTTGCAGATAAGCTAAAAAGTAGAGATAGCAAAGAGAGCATTCAGTGAAGCTTGTCTATGGAAAATAATTATTCAGACAAGTGAACCTTATTAGCATTTGCCTCAGCCTATTGTGACTATACAGTGGTCTAGCTTGTCCTCTAAATATGCGTGTAATTTCCACAGATAGTAGCAAAAGGAACTACAGTTGCCTAGAAGTTCAGAAACCCTTATCCCATGTGCACACTCTCATCTCCTGGAAAGACTGTACCCAGGTGTTTATGCATTGAAAGTTTTTCTCTTACATTGTCTTAGATTGGATGAACAGTTGTGTATCTCCCTGTATGGGAGCTGACTTGGGATATTGTAGAGTTCTTCCTTTGGACAGCTTATTTTACCCCATTTAGAGGGAGAAATAGAGTGTTAAAGTACATTGTATTAGGAGTGAAAATAATTTTAAAAAGTGGTCTCTTGCAAAAGTAAAAAACAGTGTACCCTCAGTCTGGGATAGCAAAGGCAGTCCGGGAGTGGACTGACAGCAGAGACTAGGGGATAACTGAGATTGAGAACAGGTGTGTCCACCTAGCAGAAGATGTGGGTTGATTGGAAAAGAGGTTTTTTTGTGTGTATCAAACTGAAGAGGAATGATGAAGAGTACATACTTTGTGACTGAGACATACTTACCTATGATGAAAGCACCCTGAATTGTAAAATGAAATCTTTCTCTTACATTAAACAAGAAGTTGTTCCGTAAAGTATAATTACTTACAAAGAATGTACCAGGAGTGGGCTTTGTTAAGTGTTATGTCAAAGATGTTTTGCTTCTCTTGGTAGTTTTTGTTTGGTTGGTTTGTTTTTAAGGGCTCTGAGGATCAGGGTGAATTATTGAAGGATGGAAGCTTGGTTTATTATAAAGAATGGAGATACAGGACAAGACAGATCCATTGTGGAGGAACAGCTCTGTTCAGAAAATCTCAGTCTAATGTCAAAAACTGACTTACAGCCACTGTTTGAAGCAAGAAATAACAAACTATTTTATTCCAGGGAAATACTAGAACAACATCCTCTTCATTTTTCTTTCAATAATGGGAAAGTTCTCAAGCTCTGTCCTGTGAGGAGTGAACAGACCTGGGCACTGAACATAAAACGAGGCATTCTCAGTGTCCTGCAGACATCACAAACACCCACTACTAGTGCAGTCATTGATGAGGTGAGGCCACTGGTGCAGTCATGCTTTAGGGTGGCAGTTAGCCCTGGCATGTGTTAAGTCTATTCCCTTTTTAAATAACTAAATGAGTTTTGCCACTTGGTGACTGGTCAGCAGCCAGTGGTGGTTGTCTGCTTGCTTTTTGTAGTGAGTGTTACGAAATTATCTGTAATTTGTAGTCTCGTTGAGCATCAGAATCCACTACTTGGGTACCTGAGGAAAATCTGTGTAATTGTGGAATTTGCTAAGATGTTGTAGAACCATGGTTTGTACTTTATCTGTTCTCTTGGGAAAAGACAATTTTCATTATTCATGATTATACATCATGATTTTTTTTCATTTATTTCAGAAAGCTTTAAGATCAGGCTTCTCAGAGCTGTTTTCATTTTTTTACTTTTTTTTTTTTCCTCCTATACTTGAGCTCACATTCTCCTGTTATGCTGCAATGATAGTCCAGAGTATCCTGCTGTCACCTGTTTGTTTGCATGAGTGCAAATGAGGTATCTTGAAGGCTGTACCTCTAACATTTTGAAGAGCAGTCTCTAGGCTGACCTTCAGCATGATGTACACTGCCTCACTCTTGTGCTATTGCTATACATCAGTGCTTAAATACGTGTTCTGCAGTAAGGATTGGGACACCCATTGTAATTACATTCCTTCAGAGTGGAAATGGTCTTCTAAATTAATGCTTCCCTTCAAAGCTAGAAAATAGGAAATGAGGAAGCAAATGCAGTGAAGCTCAACAAATCAACAAATCCTGTCTATTACCAAGTTTGACCAAGATCTTTAAAATGATTTGCCTTTCCATGGCTTTTTTTGGCAAAGACAGTGTCCTGCCAGGGAGACTTTAGGTCTCCATTGCATTGGTATTACAACAAAGCAGTTAGTAAAACTAATTTTAATCGCACATAATAGGTACTTGTGTTCAGTATTTGCATGCATGCTTCCCTGTTGTTTGGTTGTTACTAGGTGGATGTTCTGGGAATATGCCCAACCAGGTACCAGCGAAAAGGTCCTGTTCTTGTCAAGACAAAGGACTTAAACCTCTGCTCTCACCGATATTCTGGTTTTACTTCTGTGCAGTCTGTTGTTCTTCCACATGTGTCGGTAAGTGTTGGGGAATGACTGATTGTTCCACAGAACCTTCTAATTTCTTGGAACTTTAATGAAAGCATTTTTGAATACTCAAAGTCATTTATATTTGTGTGTGTGTGCCCAAACTTGAATCCTTCACAAAGAAACATGGATCTTATTGTCTCTGTAATGCCTGTTACTTATAGAATTTGATTTTAATGCAAATTGCCATTGTAGTCAATGAATAATGCAGGAAAAAAGGCAAGAGATTGTTAGGCACCTGGGTTAAACGCTGTCTTTAAAATATGTTAGAGTGGTAAACAAAGTAGAATGTGAAAAAGAAGAATTGAGACATGTGGATGAGAAAAATGCATTATGCAAAGAAAGTTGTTATTTTCAGAAAACTTTGGAAAGAAAGTTGCTTTTCTAAAAAACTTACTTAGAGCTTTCCACTGTTTGTGGCTTGTACACTTGTTATTAGGTGAATATTACTTGTTTCTTGTATTGTATTAGCTAGTCATAATTTACCATCCTTTTGCTTTTCTCAGCTCTGCTGACCAAACTGATCTGCTTAACACTTGACAGCACTTGACACTGAGAGTTAGTAGCAGTTGTGTTTCAGTGGTGGAAAAATTAGATGGAAAATAAAGAGTGTATCTATCTCCACAGCCTGGGTGCTGTCTAAGGTCTACAAGGGACTTTGCACTATATCACAGGATTGGAATCCTTTGTGAAGTCAGGAGAGAAGAGATTTGTGATAGGTCATCAAGACTTTACCTGAAATACCTGTTCTTCTCAGTCTGAGCAGCAGGTCCTGTCCTCCAGACTGGAATGTGTTCAGAGTGTTAAGGATGGAATCCTGGAGGAAGCCAAATGTGTGGAATCCAACCTTGTTACATTGTTCTCTCAGAAGGGCAGTGGGGCACAGACGCAGACAAAGTCTTCCCTCAAACTCTTTCAGGTGGAAACAGAAACAGTGTACGAAAAAGGTAACATGGGTTTCTGTTAAAATAAATATATTTGCTATAAAAATCTTGGGACTGTGTCTTGCCTGTGAGAACTCTTTGCACCTGATATTTCCTTTCACTCTTGTGAAAGTGGTTGTATTTACAGTGTGAGCTAGAGAGAACTATCTCTTCTTTGGGAGTTGGGGACTCCAGAAACGATAGATTTCCTTAATGACAAGCTCCTTTTTACCCGCTTTACATACCTAGCCCCCTTGTATGCAGAACATCAGCCTACATATGTTTTTCATGAATATTTCTTTGTCTTGTTTTTCTGAATTTTAAGTCACACTTGTCTTTAGACCTTTATTTTGTTGTGTTCTTAAATTCAATGTAACTGCAGACATTTGCATTCACCCCTTGGCGTTACAGAGACTAGAGAGATTCTTATGTGTAGAAGTAATGGCACAGAGAGAAGTTGTCCCCTAGCATTTAGGATTAGCCATAGCAGATGACCAGCAAGCCTTAGAATCTGATTTTTCCTTATGTCTTTCAAGTGGACTCTGAAGATCTGTATGTGACCAGCATGCTCTATGAAAGGGAAGAAACTGAGAGGGAAGTGGCTGAAGGGGAAGTGACTGAATTAGTGTGGAAACTTTGCTTAGCACATAGTACGAGTTTTGAGGTAAGCTTTTATGCATAACCTCTGTTTTCTTTTAAGGCCCTTTGTGGTCTCAGAGCTCTCCTGCACAGATAAGAGGTGACTAGGGAAACAGCAATTCTGAGATCCTGAAGCCTTCCATTGTTTCGAGCATTTTAAAATGTGGAATTACAGAAAGATCAAATACTTTGATGTGTCATCTTCCTATATAAATAGCAAATCAAACGAAAAAGAAGGGTCAGAGCATTGTATGACCCCTGAATATTGGGACAAAGTAATTTTGAACTATAGTCTAAATTAACCCAAAAGAAAATGTTCTGAATTTTTGTTTTGCCCTGTAAAAACAAATTAAAAAAAAAATGTGTAGTTTAGTCTATCACTTGACAGTTTTGATGCTCAATTGTAAACCCTCTTTCTACAGCTTTATTGTGGGATGCTAGCCCTGGTACTTCTGTTGTTTCCATATTAATTGGAGTTCTGTGATGCTTCCATTTGGAACAGGGTACAAGTCGTGTTAATAAAAGCTTCAGACCTAGCCTAGGAGAAGGGCTTTCATCTTCCTTTATCTAGGTTAAGTCCTATCTCAGAGTTCTGACAGTGTCTTCTCTGGAGGGCACACAGATACTGAGAGGTGGACTACAGACTTTATGGGAACTGGAGAAGAGCACACTGCCGGATTAAAGCTCTGCAGGCCAGCAGTGCCTGTTTAGAAATTAATTTACAATTGTAGCTGTGATTAATGAGCACAAGTAGGTGTTTGTGTAATGTGGTGTGAGACTTAAGGGAAAGGCACAGGGTGGAGAAAGATTGGAGTCACAGCAGCTGAAGCAAGCAACTTCAGTTAGCTCTGATGAATTACAATCCCAGCAGTTACTCCCAACCTATTAAATGTTGAATGTCATCTGATCTGGCATCACAGCCTGACAGGGCTGAAGAGAAAGCATCAAGCTGGCCTTTGTAGGTGATGGCATATAGGACAAGTTTCTCTCTCTGAGTTACAAGCAATTTCTGCCATCTTTTTTAGCTGCATGCTAGGGAGATTTGGGCTATAGAGAGCTAACAGATGTAAACATAATGATTCCTACTAGTGTAGAATAAAAGCAGACTATTTGGGATGCTTAATTTTGTGTGGCTGTTACTGTAACAGCAGTATGTAATGGCATTTAGTAACAGACTAGGGGACTACATGCTGCTTGGAAAATGCTGCAGTGAACCTGAGGCTCTAAATCCAGCTTCTTTCGAACACCCATAATTCAGTGTCTTTGAAAGAATGCTAGGCAAAGTTTCCCAGTAACAGTGGGATGTTGCTTGTATCTTCAAAGAGGCCCACTGGCTTCATGTGTGGGAAATTTACAAAACAAATTACTAGGATTAGCACAAGTGGCTGCTGTCTATGCCACTGCCTAAAAAAGAAGTGCATTATTCATCATATGCCTATTCCAGCACAGGATTCGATTGGTTGTCACTGTTTCAGGGTGTTCCTTCTGTGTGACAAGACATTTCAAAAGGGATCTTTATTATGCCCCGTTCCAACTGATAAAATGTCTTTTGGGCCAGGAAAGAAGTTATGGGAATGCCCACTGTGTTGCTGAGGAGACAGCTCCACTGTTAGGCATGTATAGTTTGTTTGTCCCCTTTTTGTTTGACTCTGAATGAGGCAAGATTATGCATTTCTTTCAGGACACAAAACGAAGAATAAATGCAACTGAAAGTCCCCGACTCCAGGGAAAACAGTGAAGGGATGAGAAAATGGGGGTGGAGACTATGTCATTTCCAAGGAAGCAAAGTTGTTGTTTAATTTTTCAATGCTATTATGAGACAAGATTGAATTTCAATGCGGATGTAGATTAGCTAATGGACCATTAAGTGCACAAGCTGCATACTGACACAGAATGGTCAAAGGGATGGGGAGAAGGGACCCTCACTTGAGAGAAGCTTGAAGGAAGCCTGTCACACAGCTTCTGCTGGGGGCTGCATTCGCATTTAGTGTGGGATTTTGGTGTGGAATTGGTAGCTTTGGTCGATGTGGTTGTGTATGCATGAAGGAGAATAGGTAAGAGTATGTCAGATTCACCCTGGCCAATTCCTTTACCCCAGTCTGACCTAAAAGGGCTTGGTCTCACCATCTGGTTTTCTCATAAGGCATTCTAATTGCTAGTTACTACCTAGCTGGGTGTTAGGATCTGTATGTTTCTAGTTTGTGGGTGCAAAGACTATGACAGAGTATTTCCCAGGTAAGAGGGATGTTCTTATTATTAAGATGAATCAAGATACTGTAGTTATGTGGATATTTTTGCTTTTTGAATTTTGGTTTATCTTTTCCTGTAAGATTATATGATAGTTTTACCAGGAACAGGAGTCTCTGCTTGGAATAAAAAAGCCTTAGAAGATAATGTTGAGAATAGCCTGTTACGTCACTTAAACCTGGTCTATGATCAGGCACAATTACATTCTTCCTGAAATTGAGGGTGAAATAAGGGTAACTGGCAAGATAAGAAAGAACCAATAAGGGTTGTAAGGAAGGGAAGTTAGCTATGGCAGGAAGAAAGTAACCACAGCTGTTCAAATAGCAGAGTTCAAGGAGGACAGTGCGTCACCATCATCTGGTTTCACACTTGGCCTTCGATTCAAGGAAATCACTTATTCTGTAACATATATATAGCTGAAAAGAAAAATGACACCACTGAAAGAAGTCCATTATAGAAGAAACAGCTACATAGTTCCAAAGACAGACCCTAAATTTACTGGAGAGAAGGCCTTGCACTTTCATTTGGAATGTAAATTAATAGGTTCATTGAACACATTTTCAAAGCAACCTTCCTGGGGTTTATATAGGCTGAGACTTGGCAGCAAATAAGCTGTCAAGCTTTCAAAGGGTGGTTTGTATGTATCATAAATATAAACATTTTTATTGGGAGGCATTTTACTACTTTACCAGCCAATCTAAACTACACCATGTTTATACTTGCAGATTATTTTTTTTTTTTTAACTAGAGGTGCAGTAAGTCTGCAGATAGAAGGAAAAGCAAGTTTCTATGTAGAATAAAAGCCAGATTTCCTTATGTTTCTTTTAGGAGTGGGAATGGGAGCCAAATTTGTGTGTAATTTGTTATTATTATGATACCACAAATAGAGAAATATACAATGAGGTTACTGTTTATCTGACAGCTTGATTTCAGTGCAACCTACCTTAAAAAGTAAAAACTGGCCCACGTGACTAGACAGTTCCACCAAAAATAGCTGTTTCTCTGCAAAACTTTGTGCTGAGTTATCAGATGTTAGCTCATCTTGTCAGCAGGTCTGAACCAGAATCAAGTCGGTCTACAGGATAAAATTATATCACCTGGAAATAGATCAGTCTGGAAATTTTATCTTGAACTCTGCTGCTGCCACCAGCTGATGGCCACCTGAGCTCAGTAGCATCTCCAAACAGAGCTTCTTGTGATGACACTTTGAGGCTTTCCTAATCATGCTGTCCATAGTGTACATAAGGTCTGTGGTTTACAAATGCTTTTGAAGAACTTCTTTGAATACAGTTATCAGAATATTTTATAGACTGCGAAATGTCATCTGTTCACTAGCTCCATAGTGCTCAGGGTCTGGTAATTTCCTTCTAAAACAGACCTTAAAGATAATGATGGGATGGAATATGTGTGACTCTAACTGACTTTTAGCTATGGAATTAAATATTTTTGAAATTAATCCCTAGGTAGGACTTCATGTATGAGAAAAAAATCAATTTGATGAAACTAATGTATTATTACTAAAAAGAAGAGAAATCCCAAAAGAACAGAAATATAAATAATGTTTGGATTATATCTGACAAACTATTTCCTCAGCCTATCACACATGGTAAGAAATTACTCCATCTTCTTGTTGAAAGACAGATTATTTTTGTGGAAAATGTCTTGGCAGTCTTTAATTTAGAACAAATTTCAAATTTTTATTGCTTTTGGAAGCAGCTCTTGGAAGGAAGATCAGGAATTCAAAATAGGTCTCTAAAGTAGGTCTCTCTCCCAGACCTTTGGAAATGTGATTTAGTGGACTTAAACTTTGTATGATTTCTGCGCTAAGAAAAATGTTTTCTTTGGAACCAGAGCAGTAATCCTATGTATAAGACTTTCACATCTGAAGTGAATAAAGAACTGAAGTGAAACTGTATGATATGGACCGCAATTAAAACTTGTACATTGTAAGGTTATGCTAATTTTTCAAGTCATGAGACCCATCTCTCTCTTTGAAGTTTGGACCAGGTCTCAGAGGAACACATCTACATGCTGTTTAGCCTTTGAAGTACCATTTTGCAAGAAATTTGTACTGAGGTCAAAATAACAATGTGGTGAATAAATGAAAATTAGTCCAAAAAAAAAGGAGTCAAGATCCTCCTTTTTCATCAGAGGGTAGGCTGGGTAGGTAATACAGAGTTTGTTTTGAGCCAGAATGAAACTGAAAGGTTTGTACTCCATGAAAATAGAGAGCTTTCTGTCCCCTTGATGTAATGTGTTCAGTTCAATTCAATATTTGATTAATTTGATTTCCAGCATCATATTTTGTAAAATAAAAATTATGTCTCGTAATACATCTAAAAATACTTTGAGATGGTAGTTTCTAAAACATACTCTTTTTTTTACTATTGGAAACTGATGCTGACCATTTAAGTGAGAGGTGGAAAGGTTAAAAAATGTAAAGTCTATTGCAGGTAAATATTTCACTTTACAGAAAAGTGTGGATCATATCTGAATTGCTCTTAATTTCTTTCAGCCCTGCACATGCAAATAAATTACTAAATGGAACTATTCAGGTTCAACTATGCAGCCAGTACATAGTATTTTTATGAGGTAACCCTACAGTAGGTTTTTCAGTTTTAACCCTTGTGAGCACAAGGAACAGCTTGTGAATGAAGGTCTAGAATTTATTTACACTGAAATTCGCGTTGTAACATACTGCAGGTAAAATTGCTGTATGCTGCAGCAATTCAGCCTAAGCAGGGAGAACAGCTCTTGGGCAGCTACAGCTTTAACCCAGCCCATGCTGCCTGCGAAGGTAACAGCAGTCATGATTGGATGTATCCATGGCAAGATGGAGTATTTGCACTCAAGCAAAACTTTAAAGTATTGTCCAAACCTTGGTTAAATTATCTTTCTCACTAACTTAAGACTACCATAAAGTTAACTTGACTATTATTTGTGTGCTATGTCAGTGTTTCTGGTCTTATGTCAGAACTTGCTGTACAAAGAGAAGATGATGGCCTTCTCTTCTGCATTGTAACCACAGCATTGCATTTTGTTTTATTATTTATTTGCATGCTAGTGGTGTGCCTAGTGATTGCTGAGCACTGCTGCTTGGGGGACTGACTGACAGCCTAATTGAAAGCTCTTCTTATGTTTGCAGCCTGAAGAGAAAAGCAAGAGAGGGGAGAAAGACAGGGGTACAGGGAAGAGAGGAGGTTTTACCCTCTGTGATGGTCTGGTTCCATAATAAATGGTTCCATAATAAATCAGTGACAGTGCTGGTATAATCCAAAGTCTCTTGCTGTGCTCTGTTCTCTAAAGCCTGTTTCTGCATGGCTGTAATATTACATTTCTTACTGTGCTCTCTTACAGGCTGCAGACCTTTTCATGACTCTTGTTTTTGAGCTTCGACATCTTTCCCTGGAGGCCTTAAAAGCACTATGGCAAAGATCTTCATTTAAATGCAGAGACAACTGGTAAGGTCCCTTAAATAACTGGATTTAAGAAATACGTATAGGTAATAAATGTTTTCTAAATACTTTAAATAGATTAAATTCTTAAATCCATGCTCAAATGTTGGATTTAAGTTCAGAGCACTTTAAAGAACAATGTGTATTGTAGATCTTGTTTATGTGACAGAAGGATAACTTTCCAGATCCATGCTAATTCCCACAGACTTCCAGTTTCAGGAGCAATGCAAACATGAAACTTGAGTCATGACTTAGATGGTGCNCCTGCAATATAATTTTCTCTATTAAAATATTCCAATTAGCTCAAACCAGCACAGATGGAAATCAGTGCTGCTGGTTTTAAGCATCTATTGCCATTTATCATGAAAAAGTTTACTTGTATAAGCTGGGAGTATAGGCATGGTGAAGCCACAACTCTTCAGCAGCTGCCTGATCTCAGATACTTGTACCAGTCATTGCACTGCAGCTTTAAAGATCAAGGCCCCCACTCCTCTGCAGCTAGGCATAGTTCTGATCTAATGCTGTGAGACTTTCAGAAATACCCATCCTCTATTATTAAAATCAATACCCTTTTTTTCTCCCTCTGACATCAGTATTCTGAAAAGTGTAAATAAACAATTTTTTTACCCAGTTTCAGTACAAAATGTCATCAGCTTCTTTGAAATTAATCTAATGTCATGTTTGTAACTATCTTAAACTTCATGCAAACGGGGGAAATTTTTGTTATGGCTTAGATTTATTCTCACAGTTTGACATATAATCTATGAATAGAATCATAGAATGGTTTAGGTTGGAAATGACCTCAAAAATTATCCAGTTCCAACCCCCTGTCATAAGCAGGGACACCTCCCACTAGAACCCATTACCTATCATCCTGTCATTACAAGACTTTGTAAATAGTCCCCAGCCTTCTTGTAGGCCCCCTTCAGCCTTCTCTTCTCCAGGCTGAAGAGCACCAACTCTTGTAGCCTGTCCCCATAGGAGAGCTGCTCCAGCCCTCTGATCATCTTCGTGGCTTCCTCTGGACTCACTCCAACAGTTCAATGTCCTCCTTGTGTTGGGGGATCCAGAACTATACACAGTACTACAGGTGGGGTCTCACACTCATGCTAATATTCTTCAATTTTAGAGGACTGTCTAAACTACTCTGCCTCTTTCTGTATTAACTTTAGACTAATTTTACTTAGGACAAAATTATTAACTTTTGGAGCTAAAAAGAATCACAGGCAGACTGCTTGGTCTGATCAAGGTAAGGTGTTTTTACCCACTTTTAGCCACTTTAGCTTGACTGCTTCCTAGTTACTACAAGGGTCCATCCACCAGTATAGGAGGTAGGCTCAGAATAATTACAGAGGGACTCTTAAGAGAGAAATATATATTTGTCTGTTATGCTGGTATAATTAAGGTCTAAAACCACAGAAATTACAAGCTATTCAATTCAGTTTTATTTTTTGTTGTTATTGGTGAAATGAAAGGAAAAACTCATGTTAAAAAATCAATGTTTTAAGGTACCTCAGTCTTCTGAAGTCAAACCTGGGATATGTTTTGGCTTCATTTTCACAGAAAACACTTGAATGTTTTCTTGAAAGCCTGGTTGCATACAGTTCTTGAAACAACCAAAACACTTCATTATGTCTTGGCTAAGGCATATTTCTGTAAGGTTACTAAACCAAAGGATAATACTGATTTCTTTGGAACCTGGTATTTGCTAAGCCAGTGGACTTCTATTTACTTTTAAAGAAGCCCAATCTCAGTATGTTTTTTTTGTATTCTGATCATTTTAGATTTGCTGTACTTCTTTCTTGTGTTGCAGGCAGCCGCTAATAGATGGTCTCCCCTCTTGTGCTACAGAGGCATGTATTATCCTAATGAAAGAAATTATAGCTTCTGGAGAAGTAGAGGAAGACAAAGTGGAATATTTCTTCTGGTCACTTTCTTTCATTCCTAAACCAACCTTAGGCATGATTGAATCTCTTGCTGTGAGTGGATGTTCCTTTATCTTTTTTTCAATTTATATCCATCTAGCTGTTCATAATTTTTGTATTTTACACTATTAGTCTTTTTCACAGCTTTATAAGAAACTCTTACCTGGTCAGGTAATTTTGGTGGTGAAATTACTGGCTATTTTAAACATGATTCCAATTTAGTCCATTGGAGGCTTTGTATTTAGCACCTGGAGATATTTCAGTCCTTTGTATGTGCAGTACTACTGCAGCTTTTGACACCTCTGCCCTGGTGAGGTTGCACCTGGAGTATTGTGTCCAGTCTGGGGTCTCCAGTTCAAGAGGGACAGGGAACCACTGGAGACAGTCCAACAGAGGGCCATGACATGGCTAGAGGACTGAAGCATTCTCTCTTACAAGGAGAGGCTCATACACCTGTGGCTCTTTAGCTTGGAAAAGAGAAGAGTGATAGGGAATTTTATTAATGCTTATAAATATATAAAGGGTGGAGTTCATGAGAATAGGGCAGGGATCTTTTCAATGGTTGCCAGTGACAGGACAAGGGGTAAGAGATACAAGCTAGAACACAGGAAGTTTCACTTCATCTTAAGCAAAAACTTCAACAGTGCTGGAGCACTGGAGCAGGCCCAAAGAAGTTATGGAGTCTCCTTTTCTGGAGACTTTCGAAACCCACCTGGACACGTTCCTGTGCAACCTTATCTAGACATACTTGCATCACTAGGGAAGTTGGACTAGATGATCTTGAGAGGTCCCTTCCAACTCCTAGCATTCTATGAGTTTTCCTTAACTAAGTTACTTGTCTGCAGAATAACACTAGCTCCATTTTATAGTTGTGTTTTTGTTTTTTTTTAAAAAAAACTCTGTTGTTCTGCAGGATTTATACAGTGGAATCTATCATGCTTTTAGAGTCTAAAGTTGAACTTGCTATGTTTTTTTTTGTGAAGCTGTAGTGTTCTGGTTGATACAATTATAGATAGTTTGTGGCTTAAATAGTTCATTGCAAATAGTTTTGGCTTGTTTTCTAATGAAACGTTGATCAGCTATGAGTATACAGTATATCACAACCTGCTGTTCCAGTCATACAGACTCTGGACCAGCATCACAAAAAACCCCAGCTCTTTGTGTTAGCAGGCTTCCCACAGCATCTGCAGGAAATGATTAATCTTCCATTCATTTGGGCTTTGCAAACATTGGTCGAAGTGGTGGGATTTTCAGCAGTAACAGGCTTGCCTCAGAGGATACAGAAATACGGAATTTGCAGGTTCATGAAAGAGAAAAAGTAGTTTTCATTCTAAAAATGGTAAACTCTCTGTGACTTACTAAGGGTAAGAGTATTGAGGTAAAGAGTATTGAGGTGGGATTTAGAGAAGCTTTGTACTGGTGAGGGTTTTACTGTATTTTGAGGAACCTGGAAAATATTTTAGATTTGTTTTCACAATCCTTCCTAAGCATTTAAGGCATGATTTCTGTTGAAAAGAATTGAAGTCTATGTCAGGTTGACACTAATTTAGCCCATATATCCCCATGTGAATCTGTAGGACTTTGCCACTATATCTCTGTAGGATTGTTCTTTTGATTAAGTCCTTTAAGAAATATTTGAAAATATACATTGTTGAGATCGGAGGGCTGGAGCAGCTCTGCTATGAGGACAGGCTATGAGAGTTGGGCCTCCAGCCTGGAGAAGAGAAGGCTTTGAGAACACCTTATAGCAGCCTTCCAGTATCTGAAGGGTGCCTACAGGAAGGCTGGGGAGGGACTATTTACAAGGTCTTGTAATGACAGGACGACAGGTAATGGGTTTAAACTGGCAGAGGGGAGATTCAAACTACATGTTAGGAAAGGGTTCTTTCCAGTGAGGGTGGTGAGACACTGGCACAGGTTGCCCAGGGAGGTTGTGGGTGCTCCCTCCCTGGAGGGGTTCAAGGCCAGGTTGGATGAGGCCTTGAGCAAGTGTCCCTGCCTTTGGCAGGGGATTGGAACTGGATGGTCTTTGAGGTCACTTCCAACCTAAACCATTCTATGATTCTATGAGACTGAATTTTAGTATGTAAATATTTTGATACATTTATTTTGTGGTGTGCTACAGTAATTATGAGAGACATTTCTGAAACACCTTGTTGTTTTTGTCCTTGTTTACAGCCTTTGCTGAAGTCATCAGGAGCAAGCCAGAGCTGCTTCTTAGGAGTAACTGCTCTGTTACACAGGTTTTGTTCTGCTTACAACTCTTGTGATGTTGTACCTGCTGTGCAGAGTGTGATGAGGACTCTGGGGAAGTTTTTGAGAGGAAACTGTGCTGTGCAAGATTCAGAACAACAACGCAAGGTATCAGTCATGCAGAAGCGTATCTTTAATTGACATTTACTGATGAAGAAATCTCTCTATATCTTCTGTTGATGATCTGCTTAATCAGATCATCTGATCTTCTTTGTCATTCTTAGAAAACAGAGATGAATAGCAGTGTATCAGATAGCAGTAAGAGCTTAAGAGCTTTGTGTTTACAGATGCAGCTGGTGTTAAAAGCCATTGGAAATGCAGGACTGGCAGCATCTTCACTAGCTCCTGTTTTGAGCTCGTGTGCTTCCCTGAAGAGTAATCCAATTGGAATTCGTTTAGCTGCTATCCAGGCCTTCAGGCGCATTCCCTGTTATATCAAGGTAAGTGATTTATTGCCAGCAGGTGATGGCTTTCTGGCATTGTCACAGATTTTTAATTTTCTGGAATCGTTTTGAAACATGCAAGCAGATAAGGAACAAGTGTAAACATGTCTTCCAGCAGAGCTCTGCTGTTGGAGAGCTTGGTAGGACCACTCGAAGAGCAGACCTATAGTGTGCTTTGCTGTAGTTGAGGCAATGCGTCCGGTGACTGAGGTAAAGCTTGTTACTACTTAAAAAGCTGCCTCATTTGGGTGGCATGTATTTGTGTAGGTTATGGCTGAAAACACATGGTACTTTTTTCCTATAGTCTGTTCCATCTATCATTCTCTGAAATGTTAAATATTAATTTGAGAAGCTTGTCATGATTGGCAATACACTGTCATGGTGTTCCAAATTATGCAAAATTAATAATCGATATTAATTTTTATATCCAGGCGATGATTGTTAGTAACTATGAAAATTGTTTATTGACATGAAATCTTGCCAGAAAACTTATTTGCAATGTTTGAAATGCACGGTTTGGATACTTATGCGCATAGGGAACAGGCAAAAGTAGAATAATGTAAGAAGCAACTGGCAAATGCAAACATTAAACTTAATTATATCTCTTGCCCACCCCTGGACTTGAGAGGCTCCTTTCTGCTACTAAGAATCTAGTTACAGAATTTCTTAGAGAGAGGCTTTGAATATTTACTCACAAAAATTAGCCCCCAACTCACAGGGCTAGCTACAGCTTCAGACAGCACCCAAACACTTTCAGGTACTTCTGTCAATGCTTGTCAGCCACTGTGAGGCTTCTGATTCTTCCCAAGCTTCACAGGATGCTGAGGAAAGGAGGCAGACAATCTCTGACCTTATCCTGGCCCCTCTGGACTATCTGTGTGTCCCTTCCAGGGCTTCTTGTCTTGACAGGTGTAGGCAGGACACAATAAGGCAGTGAGGCATAATACTGTCAGAAGCAGAGAGCAATG
>WBNM01035950.1:0-233994 GCA_013399055.1 Ramphastos sulfuratus | reverse complement strand
CTAGACCCTTCACCAGCTTTTTGGCTCTGTTCAGGACCTGTTTACTCCAAGCCATGGGCAGCACAGCTCCCACATGTCTCCAAGCACCTGGTGACTCCTGGATATACGGACTGTGGGTACAGCTGGGCAGAAACTCTGCCATTATCCATGTCACTTGAGGCAAAGAGATGAGAGGGAGTTATTTTGGGGTCCTAAGAGGGGCCCTTCATGCCCTCCCATTGCAGGCAGCTCTGCTCTGTCCTCTGAGGTGACCCCACAGGCAGGCTTGCAGGCAGGCATATCGGGTGTGTGATGTGACCAGCCATAAATAACAGGCGGTTATTTATGCACAAGCAAAGGAACAGGGAAGAAAGTGTAAGTGATACCAGCTTGGGTTGCTTCCAGACCTGCTTGGAACTGGGACCTCATGGCTGATATTTGGCTTTGCCTGCTTCCCTTTGCAAGCAGCTGTTCCTGAGGGCTCTGCAGCTGCGTTTGGCCCTCGGCAGTGTTTTGTTAATCCTCTTTCTCACTGTACAGCAGAAGTGCGCTCGCCAAGGTCCCACTGACCCATCACCAAAAGAGAAGAGAAAAAGAGGAGGAGGAGAACTTGATATCTTCTGCAAGAGAAATAGCTTGGGCTCAGTCTTGGAGAATTTCCCAAACTCTCAAGGAATTTCCTGATCTTAGGAATCTGCCAAATTTTGAGATCTGCCTCCAAAGGACTGCAGATATTTTCAGAGCACATGCTGCGATGTTGTGATTTGAGTTTGCACCTCTGTCTTTGTGAGGACACCTTCTCTCTGAACAGGTCAGCAAGGCCAGAAGTGAAAGCCAGCCTCTGAGCAGCTGCAGGAATATGCAAGGATTTATTTAATACCCTTTATTTTGGGATCAATGAGATTTTGGATCGTAAAGTCCTGCATTATTCCTTGTGCCAAGCCCTGCCAACCCTTGCGTGAACATAGACCTTTGGGTGCAGATGTAATGCTCTAAGTTAATGGCTCACTGGCAGGTCTAGAATGAAAGCAGAACCCCAGAATGACTAATATCTCATATTTTTACACCACCACTACCCCCTCCCCCCCCCCAAAAAAAAAGAAAAGAAAAAAAAAGCCTTCGTAGCAGAAGGCAGCCTCCCTGCTTATAGCTGGGGTTTGAGTGTTCATGTATTTATTGCATCTGTTTCAAAAGCAAACAAACTTCTGGGTGGGAATAGCACAGCCCCTCCTCTCGGAACAAACCCAAATGAAATTCCTCAAGGTCTTTTTCCAAAGATTGATGCTGGCTGGATTTTGACCAGGTTGTTTTTGACCTGCTTTAATCTGTGAAATCAACACCGAGTCAGGAAATGCTTAGATTGACTCTGAAGGAGGATTTGGCCAGAGCTGTTCTCCTATTTATGAGGGATAGCTGGAAGCAGCAAAAACTCTTGGAGGGGACCTGTCCTGACCTCCCCACTCATTTAGCCCAGTGTGGAGGGGCTTTATCATCCCCAGGAGCTTGGCAGTCTCATCGGGTCATGCTTGATGCTGGAGTCTGGGACAATTTTTCTGCTGGCTTCAGTAGGCTTTGGACCAGGCTGGTGGGACCAGTTTCCCTGTGGGCCAACAGTATTATTTTAAGGAAAAAACACAGTCCTCTCATGCAATGGGTCAGGGTTGAACTATTTGAAACAGTGTCCCCCTCTCAGGTCTGACACAGATGAGTCCAAAGAGAGACAGGAAACTACTGGAGATAGTCCAGCAGAGGACATTAGGATGCTGTGGGGGCTGGAGCACCTCTGGGAGGAGCAAAGGCTGAGATACTTGGGGCTGTTTAGCCCGGAGAAGAGCAGACTGAGAGCAGATCAGCAATAGCTAAAGGGTAGAGGGCAAGAGGATGGGACCAGACTCTTTTCAGTGGTGCCCAGTGACAGGACAAAGGGCAGTGGGCACAAACTGGAACCCAGGGGACTCCAGCAGAACACAAGTAAAAGCTTCTTTCCAGTGAGGGTGCTGGAGCCTTGGAGCAGGCTGCCCAGAGACATTGTGGAGTCTTCTCTGGAGAAATTCCAAACCCACTTGGACATTGAGATCCTGGGCAACCTGCTGTGGGTGACCCTGCTCTAGAAAAGGCTTGGACTAGATGTCCTTCAGAGGTCTCTTCCAACCCCCACCATGCTGAGATTCTGGAGAGTCACTGTCTTTGCCTCTGCCTCCCTGTTAACTCCTGTCACCTCTGCATTATGAGATCTCCAGTCCAGATCCAGGACTGAGCTTAAGCAAAGCCTGATCCAGGAGAGCCCATGACATCCCTCACACACCCTTGCTCTTCACTGTCCCCATTCCCCATGCAATGCTTTGCCAAGGGTATTGCAATTTTGTCACCATTCAGAAGAAGGAAAAGAAAACCCAGCGTGAGCACATGTGGTGGGCAGGGGGAAATGGCTGCTGCAAAGTAAGCAGTGCCTTTAAAGAAGTGTTTGTCTGGGGTTTGTTTAGTTATCCTCTAGGTAATTTTACAGCTGAGGAGGCTGGGCCATTCAGGCAATGGCCAAAACAATATCCCCACTGTCTGAGCAGCACTCGCAGCTCGGCACGGCTCGGCGGCGCTGGGGGGGCAGAGGGAGATGGGGAGGAGAAGTTTCTTTTACCGGCCGTAGCCAGCAAACGCCATGGAGGACGTCCTGTAATTAAGATGTCGCTCGGAACGATCAAGTCACTCGGCTGTCAAGTTAAATAATCCTCCGGGCTCAGGCTGCCTGCGAGAGGGGGAGGAAGGGACATTGTTGGGAGAGCCCAGTCCCATCATTTTGACCTGAATGGTGGCTCAGGGTTGCCTTCGGATGCTCGCCGAGGAGGAGGTTGGTGGGAAGGGGGCTTGCGTCTGCCATTCCTCTGGGAAACAATTTTTCGCTGTCCTGCATGAGGCTGGAGGCAGGTCCAAGCTGCCTGCACCTTTCGGCTCCCGAGCCCTGGCAGCCTTCAGCTTCGGCCTGTCGCAGAAGGGTAACCAGAGCTCTAAATGCCACCTCACCCTCTTGGAGGTGTGTTTCCCAGGGCAGGTCCTGCTCCCCACTCCACCAAAGGTCTGTTCTACCACCCTGACAGATTCCCGTCTGAAATCCCCATGCGATTCCCAGGCGAAGCTGCCTTGCCTTTTGCAAAGCCCCAGTGCAGCTCAGGCTGGAAGCGTGGGGGGCTCGACTCTCCCAGCACGACGTGCAGCTCGCTCCCATCAGCTCATTGCGCTGTTCCCAGCGCCGCAGCACTGGCTGCTGGCCGCCAGCTTGCGGGAGGACACCGAGGCTTCGCGCAGACATGGCCGGGAACCAGCCCTGTTTCCCATTCACGAGGGGTGGCTCCGAAACAACACAGAGATCTGTCCCAGCCACATACGCAGCATCTGTGCAGATTGGCCTGGCTGCCTAAATAATTCCGTAGATATTTATAAACTGTCAGATGTAAGGTTTTTTCCTGTTTACTTTTCGGTTGAATTCCTTGCTCATGGAAATGAGAGCCACAGTGCGGCGGCTAGACATAACCATTGTATGGGGAGGACACTGTACAAACTGTCCTAGAAAATTCTGCCAAAATGCCAGGCCGTATCAGCCCTGATCTGCAGCCCCTCGCCCCTTCCCACACATGCTCCCCCCCAGCTCCAGCCCTCTGCATTCAGCTGAACCCAGCCGGATGCTCTCCTACCAAGGGGGTGTTCGGCGTTCACCCAAATATTAATTGCAGGGGAGACGGCAGCAGGTAGATTGGGTTTGGATACATGACAAGGGAGCTGGAAAAGAGGAAGAACATGGTGGGGAAGTTTTCCAGCCTGCTAGGGTTGCTGTAAATCCAAGCTGGACAAATCCTCTGTGGATAAAACTGGGAGTGGTCTCTCACCAGACACAGGTGGGACGTCCTCTCTGCTGCTGCTGAGCATTGTGGTGGCACTGAAGTGATGACAGCTGGTGGTGTGAGCTAGCTGGGATGGCAACACTGTCATCATCCCCATTGAGATCACAGTAATCAGTGTTTGCTGATCTCTGGGTGTTCCTATTGTTCAGCACGTCCAGAAAAGGACAACTAAGTTAGTGAAGGGTCCAGAGCACAAGTCTTGTGAGGAGCAGCTGAAGGAACTGGAGTTGTTCAGCCTGGAGTAAAGGAGGGGAGACCTTCTGTCTCTACAGCTCCTTGAAAGGAGGTTGGAGCCAGGTGTGGGTTAGTCTCTTGTCTGAAATAACAAGTGATAGGACAAGAGGAAATGGCCTCAAGCTGAACCAAGGAAGGTTTAGGCTGGACACAAAGTACAATTTCTTCCCCAAAAAGATTGTCAAGCCCTAGAACAGGCTGCCCAGGACAGCGGTAGAGTCTCCTGGAGGGATTTAAAATCTGTGTAGATGTGGTGCTGAGGGACATGGTTTAGTGGTGACCTGGCAGTGCTGGGTTAACAGTTGGGTTTGATCTTAAAGGTATTTTTCAACCAAAGTGATTCCATGATTCTGTGAATCGCTGTGCCCAGAACAGGTTAGTCAGCCAAGGTAATGCTGCAGAAGCAGTAGTTAGGGATGCTGGGAGAGCAGGTTCCTGGGCTCTGCTGCTTGTTGTGTGCTTTGGGGCCAAGGACATGGGCTGTTGTCCCAGTCAATGGGAGCTGCAGTGCTTATATCAGATGCAGCTCTTTCATTCTTGTGTAGATTCACAACTGAGGTGTCCAAAGCATTTGGGTATGTGCAACATAAGGGCTGGGTGCATAGTTACTGGCTTAAGGAGCTCACGTGGCTTCTGCACCAGCCAGCAAGGGAGTCACAAGCCCAGGTCTTGCACATCCCACTCTGTCCAGCTTCTGCAAGTCTAGCAGATCCAAGGGAAGGTAAAGGTAGGAGAGAGCTTAGGTGTTGAAAGGATGAAGGAACCTCTAGATCCTGCAAACTTTTCCCCAGCAGGTTCCATTTAGCTCCCCTTTCATAGTCACTCTCGCTCCTGGGAGGAGTCACTTCCAAACACCAGCTGTAGCTGCTTTCTGTCCCTCCAAAGCAGGAACAGGTGAAACAATCACTTCCATGGCTGGCTGGCAGGCAGAACATGTGTAGGCACTTGTCCTGTTTGTGCCTGCATCCCACTAGTCATTCCCCACTTCAAATCCATTTCACCTGCTGGTGACATCTTTGCTTTTGACTCTATTTATACTATCAATTCAATGTAAAACTTATTTAGCAATGATCACAGTTATTGTGTCATATTTATTTATAGTCTCTCTCCTTGCTTCTGTCGGCTCCATCGTTATTTTGGTCACATTTCTTATCCCTTACATAAAGGTCTGGGAACAGCTGTGCTGGAGCAGATCAAAGGTCTACAGAGCCCCACGTCCCCACTCAGATATTAGCCAGCAACAGGGCCTGGGGAAGGAGGAATGAAGCAAGTGTGTGGTGATCCTGCTGGCAGTGAAAGGGTGAGGCACACCTCCGGGTCAGCCCTGCGCAGCCCCCCCACGGGACCTCCCTGGATGGCTCTAATCTCTTTTGCAATGCGGTTGCACTTCTGACCTCCCCATCACCCCCACCAGCAAATGTCACATTTCAGGGTGCCCCAGATGGAAGGGGACCATGGCTGCAGTATCTGCACCCACAGGGAGTGTGAGGGGACTGGCTGATGGTGGCAGGAATCCCCTGTGAGCAAGGTGGGGCTAAAAGCTTGTAATTATAGGGAGTACATGTTGAATTTCTACAAATGCCTTAGAATTAGGAATTTCTGGGGATGTATGGTGGCCTCCCAGCCTCTGTCCTTCACTGGAGGATGCTGCAGAATGGCCATGGGTGTCAAAGGCACCAGGAATTCTCCTGCCCCCGATAACCAAACTGGGGATGTGGGCTGAGCTCCCACATGAGTGATGCAGTGATGGTCCCCAGCCATGCCAGGACCCCAGCTCCTGCTCAATGATGGGTGCTTGACTCAATCCCTGAAGGCAAACTGGTTGTGGGGCAGGGAGAACAACTATGCTTGCAGGAGGGTAGATGAGGCTCCGGGGATGGAGTTGGGCAAGTGAAGAGTCATCATTAAAGCAAGTGTCCCAGCTTCTGGATACAGTTGCTTCATACAATGACAAAAAGCCTCAAAAGGAGATGAGACAGGCAGCAGGGAAAGCGTAATTGGATGTTTTGGTAATCCCTTTCTGAAGGAGACACAGCAGCTCGTCTGACCGGAACGGGATAACAGCTCATCCGCTCCAGGCTGCTCTGCAGGAGGGCTGGGAAAGGCCCTGCCCCGCCAAGAGCAGGGCAGCAGCTGTCCTCCCCACCGGCATGGCCACCAGTGCTGGGCTGTGGCATCCCACCTCCTGTCTTCTCCTTGGGCAAAGGGAAGCTGATCTAGACGTGAGTGAAGGATGGAGACAGCAGCTCGTGGGCAGGAGATGTGTTGGTGAGGCTGTCCCGTGGACGCTGCTCTGCTGGCTTTGCCATCAGTGTCTGTATTCATCACAGGGAGGTCTCCTTCAGACAGATCTCAAGCCTTGTGCTTGGCTTCTCTCGGGTTATGGCCAGGCTGAGGCATTCTTGCACCCTCCCTTGGGTACCACACACTCCCACTTCAACTCAGGTTCTTGTCCCTGCTCAGGATGATGTGGCTGATGGGCAGTAAACCCTTTGCTGCAGAACTCAAACTGCATTCTTCTTTGCTTTACCCAATCTGGCCATGCATTATGCAGGAGGAGAAGGGCCTAGGACGTGCAAGTGGGGACAGTGTAGGGGGCAAGGTGCTGGCCAGTGTCAGGACCTGGGGGAGGCAGCAAGGTGGTGGGGTGAAGTTCTGATCCTCTTTCCAGCTGTCCAGGATGCTCCCCACACCTCTCCATCAGGGTTTTAAGCAACATGCAGAGAAACTGGCAGCAAAGTCAGTCCCACTCCCTCCACTCTCCAGTGAAACTGGATCTATTTCCTGGGATTATAAGCAGCACCTTAAAGAAAATATTTACAGAATTTATATTCACATCCCGTTCACCCTCTTCTCAGGGGGCTCTCCCTCCCTCCCTGCTCACACTTCATCCCCCCTTGCGCCTCCTCCCGCTCGCCTTTCCCCCCATCCCGCTACAATACCCGCCTTTGTGAGAGGAACAATGTTTACTCTCCATCGAGGATGGGGGGATTGGAAATGAAAAGGGCTGTCTCCCCCTCGCCCCGGCCCCGAGCTGCACTCGACAGTGGGAGAAGGAGGAATTCCTGCAGGAATGCCAATGGCTACGGCTGACTCGAAGGCAGCCCAGGCGAGGGGATAAATATTCATGCTGGAGGAGAGAGGGGAGAAAGAAAGCAAGAGAAGGGCCTGGGGACCAGTGCGGTCCAGGGTCCATCATTTTTCTCTGCAGCTTAAGGGTTGTGTTGGAATTTCCCCGCCGTCCCCGCTGGGTTTACAGGTCCGTGATGCAGAACGGGTGCAGCTCTGTCTTGGCCTAAAGCAGGAGATGAAAGGAGATGTCTGGGCAGGGGAGGGCTGTAGAGCAGCCCCAGGAGTGGAGAAGGGGATGTGAAGCTGGAGTGAGGCGAGGGCTGGGAGAGCCAGCATGTGGCTGCAATTATGGAGGCTGCGAGGATGCTGTGCTCCAGCACTGGAAATGCATCGCTCTCCCTCCCCACCCTTCCCCGCCGCTGGCTGTGTTTCCCCACCAGAAGCCAAGATTTCTCCTGCTGCTCCTTGCTGGGAAGGCATCCAGTTGGAGAAGGAGAGTGCTGGAGGGAAGGCTGCCCTCAGCTGTGGGTGCTGGCAGGGATCACAGCCCAGGCACTGCCGGGGCACTGGCAAGCCTTTAACAGTAAATGGGTGAAAAAGGAAGCCTTTCTCTTTTTCTGTCGAGGGAAAAACAGCAGGAAAGCTGGAGAAACTCTTGCTATGGGATGACTTCACCACCTTCAGTGCCCTCTGCCGTCCAGCACCAGCAGCCCTTGCTGCCAGGGCTTGGTGGCAGCCAGAGGCAAGCTTTCTCAGTGTCGTACTGGCCCTCCATCAGCTTTTCTAAGCCATTCCCCACATGAAAGAGTGGCTGGCTGGGACCCACAGAACAGGCTTCCATGGAGCAAAGGTCTCTTGGGGTCCCCCAATACCTGCGTGAAGGGCTGGCAGGGCAAGGAGGACATGGGATTGGCACCAAGGCAGTGATAATCTTTGGGGCCAGCCCTGGTCAGAAGGCTAGAGGCCATCTCCAGAGGTGAACACAGAGTTTTATAGAATCCTCCTCCTGTTTCCTGAGAACCCTGGTGTCTAAATATAGCAACTACTTGGGCATTTTACTTTGGGAAGAGAAAACAGCTCCAGAGCCAAGAGAGATCCTCTTCTGTTTGCACAGTGTGAGTGCTGCATGTCCTCTGCCTGCTCCCGTGAAAGGGGATCTGTGCTGACAGGGTCTGGCTCACCCTGAGCCCCATCTCTCCCCTGGGATCCTAGTCCAGCAGTCTGGGTGATGGAAGAAACCCTGTGCTGTGCTGTGGGCATTGAGTTCAACTGATGCATGAGCATGCTGAAAGGCACTGTGCTCTCCTGGATGCAGCACAACCTCTTCCCACTTTGCTCCAAAAAAAAAGGGAGAAAAATACTTGCTGTTTTAATTCAGGGCTGAGTCAGGAAATCTTTGTCCCCAGGGCCCTGCCAAGGGACAACTTGGCCAGGTACCACCTCAGGTACCAACAGGGTGCCCAGGGGAATGGTGGATTCCTCACCCCTGGAGAGATTTAAAAGCTGTGTAGATGTGGTGCTGAGGGACATGGGTTAGTGGTGACCTGGCAGTGCTGGGTTAACAGTTGGGGTTGATGATCTTAAAGATCTTTTCCAACAAAAACAATTCTGTGATTCCATGATCCTCTTCCCCAAGCCATAAAAAAGCCTTAGGAAGAAGCATTTGTAGGCATGTTTGTTCAGTCAACTGGGCTCTTAAGAGAGCATTTGGGCATGGGGATCCACATTGTGGTCCATCTGTGTGGCAGACAGGAGCCCCCACAATGCCCTGGGCACTGTTCCTTTGCTGCTTGACAAACAGGGGGATGCAGCTATCAATCTTCTCCCTGACAACCTAACCAGAGAGATGTGGTGAGAACCCTCAGTGCACTCAAAAATGTTTTCTTCAGCTCATTTCCAGATGTTCGAGGCACAACAGGCTGTGGAGTGCATTCACACAGCCTGAGTTAGTCCCATGCCTGGCCAGTCCTGGCCCTTGCCCACTCCCAGGATTTTGGGAGCAGCAGCCAAGCAGCTGGGCACTGCCATGGGCATTGTGCCACAGCTTATGCTCATCAGCTTTGCATCAACTGGCTGCAGCTCTGCTGTGAAGGGGGTGGTGGGTCCCTTCTGGCTCCATCGCTGCCTGTCACCACCAAAGGCTGTGGGTGGTCTGGGTGTCTCACCTTTGCCCTGACCTTTGCTTCCCAAATCAAGGAAAACAAATGAGCAGCAGTCATGTTGCAAAGTGCTTGGGCTGTGTTTTCCCTGGGCTCTCTGCCTCACTGACCTCCTGCCTGCTTTTCTCCTGTGCTCTTCTTCAAAGTGGGCTGTTGACCTGGGAGCTTGGAGCATCCCCATGCCATCACATCTGGGACCCCTCTGGCACTCTGGGTGCCGGGCAGCCTCAGAGAGGGCAGGGTTTCAAGGTGGGTGCTGATGTCTCCTAACAGGTAAGAAGTGACAGGACAAGAAGAAACAGTCTCAAGTTGCCTCAAACCAGGGGAGGTTTAGGTTGGGTATTAGAAGAAACTTCTTCACTGAAAGGGCTCTCAAACACTGGAAGAGGCTCCCCATAGAGGTGGTTGCAGGGATATGGTGCTGAGTGACAGGGTTTAGCAGCTGACTTGGTAGAGTTAGATAATGGTTGGACTTAATGATCTTAAAGGTCTTTTCCAGTCAAAGCAATTCCATGATTCTCTGAGTCATGGGCTGTGCAGGGCTGAGAGGAGAGCAGCTCCAGCACAGAGGCTGTCAGACTTTGCCTCTCTCTATAAACTGGGGTTTGTGATTCCCCAGCGACGAGGAGCTGCAGCTACCACAGGATCAACAGCACGTGCTGCTAACTGCTGGAGACTCAGTCCTGGAGACACCCTGGGGAAGTGCAGCATCTGACTGGGAGCAAGCATCATCCTGATGGAGTGGGAGGCCAAGATCTCCACACTGCTCCAGGAGCAGCCCTTGGCTCATAGGGATTGCCCAGCACCATCTCTTACTTTCTCTGGGCTGCTGGGCTGGAAGGGGCACAATGCTCTGTGAATGGCACCTGCCAAAGAAAGGCCAACAAGGCCAACTCCGAAGACTGCAGGGATCAGCTTCTGCACTCCACAGGTTTGCACAGGACAAAGGTGGCTCAGGATGTTTGCAGAGCAGTTGGGCTCCTCTCGCTGGGTCAGCTGGAGGAGGCTCTAATGGAGAGCAGGAGTGAGTTCAAGGGTGGAAAGAGGCCCTGGATTTCTCTGGGAACGCAGAGGGATTAAAATCTCTGGTCCCTATATTGCTTTTTCTATTTCCTTTCTCCCTTCTTTTTTTTTTTTTTTTTTTTTTTTCCCCTCCCTCTCCTGATATTATTTGATAGAGAAAAAAACCCTCTGGAAACATGAGTGCATCCCTTGCTGTGATTCCCAGCTGTCCCTGAGAGCCCAGCTCTCCCCACACCAGATGGACAGGCTTAGAGAGCTCCAGCTCCAGCGCAGCTCCAACGCACCAAGTCTCCCTCAGCCAACAGGAGTTTGGCTCCCAGCACCCAGATGGCAGCAGGAAGTGACCCTTGGCTCCCTGAGCCAGGGAATGGAGGTGGCTAGGCTCTATGAGCACTGCTCAGGGGGCACCAAGCCCTTGTTTGCTTTGGGACATGAGACCCATGGACAGACCCCGGCTGGAGGAGGTTGGAAAATTGTTCTGCAGCACTTTGGAGCTGCTGTGAGGTGATGGCTCAGGGATACAATGCAATGCTATGGTCAGACAGCAGAGTAACCATGCAAATGTGGAACCTCCTAGAGATCTGCTTTCTCCTCACTATGGGTATGCAAGGGAGTTTGGGCCAGTTTGTCCTTCCCCAGGTACTGCATTGCTCCGTGTGTCTCCATGATGCCTCACAGACATTGAGGGAGGGTAGGCACAGGGATGAAAAGGATCAGGATGGGAGAGGAAGGGGCCAATGGCATGATCTGGTGAGTGGTGTCTAATGGGCCCTAGGGAGGTGGACATTCTGATCATAGAATTGGAGAACCACAGAATGATTTGAGTTAGAAGGAACCTTAAAGACACCTCATTCAAACCCCCCTGAAGTGAGCAGGGACATCTTCAACTACACCAGGTTGCTCAGACCCCCATTCAACCTGGCCTTGAACAGTCCCAGGGATGGGATATTCACAGTTCTCTGGGCAACCTCTTCCAGTGTTTTGCCATCCTCATAGTGAAGACTTTCTTCTTAACATCTAATTTAAACCTACTCTCTTTCAGTTTAAAATCATTACCCCTCTTCCTATCCCTACACTCACTGTTGAAGGGTCCCTCCTCATCTTTCTTACCAGCCCCCTTTAAGTACTAAAAGGCCACAAGAAGATCTCCCTGGAGCTTTCTCTTCTCCAGGCTGAACAACCTCAACTCTCTCAGCCTGTCCTCACGGCAGAGGGGTTGCAGCTCCCTGGTAGGGATATTGGACCTGGATGAGCCCCATGGGACCAGCAGCTCCTGTCAGTATTGAGTTATTCCCCATGAGCACACAGCTTCTTGCTGAGCCACTGCTGAAGAGGTGACCTCACCAAAGCTGTCCTCAGCCCTGCCTTGGCTCCTGTGCCACAGACAGCAGAACATGCAAAAATTCCTTGTGTGCAAGAGCAACAATGTGTTCAGCCTCATATGCAAGGACAAAATATGTATATGTTCCACATGCACAAGAAAGAGGCCTTGAAAACCAGGAGGATGCGATGATCAATAAATTGTAGCCTGGATAATATTTTTCCCCACCAGCAAATAAATCAGGTCTTATTTCCCAACCATGTCCACAGATTTAATGGCAGCAACTGTGCCCTTGGTAGTCATAAAGCTTCGTCCTTTTGCCAAAAGGCCTCCCAAACAATTTGTCATTTGGCTTTTGTTTATTTGCTTTAAAATTAGCTGGTCAGGACATTTAATAGTTGGGGAGCTAAGAAATCCATCAACTTATCCCAGCTTCCAGCTATCTCTGTGTGTGCTGTGAGGCTGCGATTGCAGCACAGTGGGTGGAAGAGATGGGAAGGGAGCAAGAGCTGGAGTTAGGGATCATGGGGGATATTTTTCACCTGAGCTTTAAGATCACCTTTCTCATTTCCATTTCTTTCTTTCTTTCCATCTTTTCTTTCCCCCCTGTGGTCACCTCACCTCTTCAGCTGCCATGAGCAATACTCTCCTTCCAGCCACAGTCAGCAAGCCAGGAGCTGACCCTTTCTCCTAGGTGTAAACACTGCCTTGTTAAAAGGGGATAATTACCGGGGTCTAGTTAACCCTGGTGTAAAATCAAAGTGAAGAGAGCCCCACTGAGACTTCCAGCCATGCAGACCATGACGCCTGGGCTCTGGGGTTAGCAGCCAAGGCTTTGCTGCTTGTCAGCTCAGTGCAGTCAGTGGAAAGTTATCTTCTCCCTGAAACAGAAATGGTTTTTTGGTCTGATTTATACCCCCCTCCCCAGACACAACACCAGCTGAGGGGTGGGTCCTTCTCCCATCAGAGAGCCTTGCCAGGATTTTTCTGGCCGCCCTGTTGGGAACGAGCAGGGGTTGAACTGTAGGAAGTAGGTAATGTGTCAGCAGCCACTGCTGAGACTTGCTGAGCATTTTCAGCCCCAGTGCCCTGTGATGATCCCCAGGGTCCTGGGAGGCAAACCTGAGGCTGTACATAGGGGCTGGAAGGGTGCAGCTCAGATGCCATTGTCCCTGTTTCTTGGAGGAACTTCCGTATCACCATCACAAAATGGTTTCTGTATGTTTAGAAGCCAGAGGGCTGCTGTGGCATTTCTAGCAACTGCTGTCTCAGTGCTGCCCTGACCCATGTCCCCACGGTGCCCCATTTTCCTGGGTCATGAGCAGACGTTAGCAACAAGGATGCTCAGAAGGATTTTCTCAAATGGCAGGAGAGAGCTGGGGAGGGAGGACAGATCTTCCCCCCACATCCTTGCCAGCAGCTTGCCACAGCCCACTCTTGCACCCAAGTCCAGGTGTGCTCGGCAGGGTGGGGAATGGGGGGCAGCAGCACCCTGGGAGGGATGTCCTGGGCAAACTGCAGAGCAGCCAGTTCTGCCTCTGTGAAACTGAAGCACCCAAAGGGCATTCCCAGGCCAGCACGCAGAAGCAGACACCCTTCAGGCTTCACCAGCCATACTGCAAGCCAAGCCAGCTCCCTCACGTTACTTTCCCCCATTCAACCAGTGGGGTCAGTCATCGGCAGCTCCAGTAATTCAACCTGAAATGCCAGGAATCCAACTTTTGCCTCTGCTCCCTCTCCGGGCTCTGCTCGTGGCCTCAGAGCAAGATGAACTGTCTGTGTGAGCCTGGGCTGAGACCAGTGCCTGCAGGCTAGGGCTGGCTGCAGACATGATGGGAGAGAGGAGCTCTGCAGGCATCAAGCTGAAGGCATCTTGATCGCTTCCAGGATTACTACCCAGCATGTTTATTCCTCCAGCGAGGAGGACTTCATAACTCAGGGGCTCCTGACAATGTATATATATTGAAATCTTAGAAGAGTAATGGCCATATCCAATGATATTTTCTTCTCATCTTGCCAATATAAACAACTCGCTGGACTTACTGGATCGCATTGGGTCATCCTGAATAATTAGGCTCACATGTTCCATTTATTACCTTGAAAATCCTTTCTGAGTGTATTATGTGTATAGCTATCTCCACATGTAATATGTTTAAATGAAAACCAGATACAGCTCTGAAGGAATTTGAAATATGAGGCTGAGAGCACAAGAAGCGGCAAAAAGGTCCTCTGCTAATAGGGAAAGCCAAGTCGTCTGGGGCTGAGGGGATCAGGGAAGGTCAGGTGTGAGCTGCTGCATGGAACTGGGCTCAGGCTGTGGCTCTGCAGACAGAATTGTGCTCAAGAAAATCCAGTAAGTAACTGGTGAAGATGTGGGGAGGAGCAGGGTGGGATCTTTATGGGTGGGTCTGCTTTGGTGCCCTCTTCAGCACTGAGGTCGCTCTTCAGGTGGTGTCAGACCATTGGTAGGATGAGGCAGCATGAGTCCAGATGATCTCCAGGTCTTTTAGAGCACCTTTGTTCAGAGACCAAAATTCTCCCACAGCCTCAGCAGGCCAGAAGCTGCCAACACCTGACAAAGTGAAATCATAATGGGGTGAGGCAGGGCTGCTGGCTGCTCCTTGCATGGCGGTGAGGAGCCAGCCTTGTGTGAGCCCACACAGCGTTGCCAACAGAAAATGAAAACACCTTCCTTGGAGCCACGTTTGAGAGAGAAGTCTTAGACAGGGACATGCTCAGGAGCAGCTACCTGCAGTGACTCACAGTGGCTGTAAATCACCACTGTGTCATCCATGAAACAAGAGAACACATCATAAGCTACTCTTAACCTGGGCACTCCCTGACATCAATGGATTCATGCTGGGGTTTTTGGAGAATCCAACACTGGTCCCAGTACTTCACTGCTGATGTCTCTGTACAGCATGAGCAAGGCAGAGCAGGAACCCTCAGGATCTGGAGCTGTACTTAATCATCTCCTCAGGGATTCCCAACCCCAGCTGGCCACAGCTGTGCCTTGGGATGCAGTGCATCACAGCTTGTCTGTTCAGGAAAGGCCAGATGGCATGGTCCCTCAGCTAAAAAAGTGCCTCTTGCCTCTTTAACTTCTACTACTCTTCCTTCCAAAAGCAAAATTAAGAGGAATGGTAGCTATGATGGATCTCAGAGACCTAGCTAAGTTGTATGCCTGGAGTGGGGCATGCCAAGACATAGCTGTGCTGGGGAACCCTCTCTGAACATCCTACACCTCTCCTTGGCTTACTGCCCTGCAGGGCTCATGGCCATTGGCCTTTAATAGCAGCTCCATTGTTGTTTTGGTTTGTTCTCTCAGCAGAGACAAGTGCTGAAGTGAAGCAGAAAAATGCATCTTGCCTTTACCATCTTCCACCTGAAGGACTGCCACAGAAACCCTCGAAGTGGGGGACCAGACAGGAACCCTGAGCCATGCTCTGCTTGACCAACACATTGCTTACAGGCCACCAGAAAGAGCAAGGTGTGAGCCATGGTGTGGACATTGCTATCCTCCACCAAGGCACCACCTCAAAGCTACCTGAAGCTAGTGAGAACCAGCACCTGACCATCTGTGAGGATCCTGGTGGGACAGAGCTGGTGGCAGGGCAGCAGGAGCACCCAGAAAGGATATTTCAGGTCAGTGGGGAGGTGAGCAGGGCATCAGTGTGTGGGAAGCTGGAGCAGCTCTGCTGGCTCTCCCCATGGTTCTGGCCAGTGCTGTTGAGTGCTTCACTTGCATGAGCAGCAAGAGTAAAACCAAAATGACATTCATTAGATGTTTTAAGGAGTGTTCAGGCATGTAATCCTCCTGGAATGAGGCAGCCATAACAAGTTACTGTAGTTATTGATGGCCATGTCAGTTAGCTTTTCCCAAGGATTAATCACCATCCTGCTCATGCCCTACAGGATGTTTTTATCTCTATTTGCTCCCAGTGTTGCAGTGTGCAAAGCTGGCTGGACTGACTGGTGTGGCTTCTGAATCTGGGCAGGATTTTGGCTGGGCAGCTCCTCATATTTGGATCCTAAATATTTAACAGTTTAGAAGAGGCCAGTATTTAGAGCGATTGCTGGGGCACAGCAACAACTTTTCAAGGTTTCACTATGGAGAGTCTGAATTCAAATGTCCCCAATACTGAGGTCTGGTGTGACAAATGATGGCAGGTTCCCCAAGGCAGTTTGCAGCCTTCAGGAAACTGCCCCAGGATGAGTCTTGCTTTGACTACTGCTGCCTTATAGGTGCACCTAATGCATCACCCAGGGAGGACAGTGCAGAGCCAAGACATAGCTCCTCATACTCAAAAGGGCAGCAAACCAGGATGTAGCCTTAACTAAGACACCTGAAGATGATAATTCTTGTGCATTGTTCTGGGGAAAAAAAAAAAAGGGGGGGGGCGGACCTAGGGGTGACAGGGCCACCACTGAGCTCAGCATGGGAAGAGCACAGCACAAGGGTGACCCAAGCAGCAAGTGCCAGCATTTTCCCAAAGCTGAGGCTGCCTGGACAGATCATCGAGTCTGAGTAGTCTCAGAGGGTGCAGGGGAGGCTGTCCCAGATGCCAGCCAGTGGTACACAACATCTGAGCACCCACCCTAGACTGAACTCCTCTGCTCTGCCCTACCCCTGAAGATAGCCAGTGCTTGTCCCAAAACTCACTCGGGCTACAGAATGAAAGCAAAGCAGAGGGAAAAGTCCTTCTGCTCACTTGCAGGAGGGAGCTCCTGCTGTGGCTGGCTTGGAGGGTGCAAACAAGTCCAGGATCTTCAGCTGCTCTTTTGAATATCCCAGGGGAGCCTGGCCACAGCCCAGAAAGAGCTCCCTGGCTGCAGCTGGCGTCAGGGTCCCGCAGCGGAGGTGAGCAGAGCTTGCACAGCCAACCTACGTGTCCCTGGCTGCTTGCTTGCAAAACCTGGCAGGTCTTGGTGTGCAGCTGACTTGTTAATTGGGAACGAGTGACTCCAGGAGGTCCTGACCTCCAACATTTGGTCAAATCCTGTTGCCTGCAAGTGCTGTGAAGCGGTGGGGGCTCAGGGAGGAGGGGATGCCTCTTTTTTATCCTCCGACTGGTACAGCCAGATGAGGACCAGGATTTGTGCTCCTCAGCAATGCTAGCACAACCAAAGTTCCAGCTGGAGCTGGATTTGGCCTATTGCCCCCAGGCGTTTGTGTTGGCACTTCTCAGCTTACACCCTGTGCTGTATGCGATGGCCTCAGGGCTCATTTTCACTCCAATTCTGGTGCTGGCAGTGCTCTGGAGAATAGAAGGGGCTCCAGACTCCACACAGAGATGAGCTAGGGAAGAAGCTGACCCACTGCTGAAGGAGTGCTGCTATCTCACTCATGCTGCTCTGCTTGGAGGAGAGGAAGAAATTCAAGATCTCAGCAGGAGCTGGCTGGCAGCTCAACACTGAGCATCAGGGCTCCTCAGGCTGAGGAACACCCCTTGCACTTGGGCAGCCCCACAGAATCACACAATCGTTCAGGTTGGAAGAGACCTTTAAGATCATCAAGTCCAACCACTAACCCAGCACTGCCAGGTTATCACTAAACCATGTCCCTCAGCACCACAGCTTTGAAACTCCTCCAGGGATGAGGATTCCAACAGTTTCCTTGGCAGCCTGTTCCAGAGATTGACAATGCTTTTGGGGAGGAAATTGTTCCTCATGTCCAACCTAAACCTGCCTCAGTGCAATTTGGGGCCATTTCTTCTTGTCCTATCACTTTTTCCTTGAGAGAAGAGACTGACCCCCCAACTTGGGTCCAAACTTCTTTCAGGTAGTTGTAGTAGATTGTAGAAATGAGGTCTCCCTTCGGCCTCCTGTTCTGTGGGCTAAAGAACCCCAGCTCCTTTAGCTGCTCTCCAGCAGCCTGCTTTCAGGGTCAGGAGCAGTATAGAATGTGGGACATCACAGGTGCCCTCTGGGAAGGCTCTTCTCCCAGGCTTCTTGCCCTCACAAGACCTGGCACTGCCTTCAGCCATCATGCTTTCAGGAGAGCCCAAAGGCTCTCCTGAGTTGTGTGCAGCTCAGGAAG
Source organism: Ramphastos sulfuratus (assembly GCA_013399055.1). Lineage (NCBI taxonomy): Eukaryota > Metazoa > Chordata > Aves > Piciformes > Ramphastidae > Ramphastos > Ramphastos sulfuratus. Next base: position 216,273 of record WBNM01035950.1, on the reverse strand, counting down.
GGGTGGGAGAGCCAAGCCACTCTTCTCTCAAGCCAAAGTCCACCTTGCACATTCCAGCTTTTCTGTCCATCTCCAAAAACTGATGCATGTTACTGCCACAATGGAATAAATAAAACTTTCTGTCAGCATCATTTCCTCTGGTTTAACTAGGTGGGAAACTGCATTTTACAGCCCCTTGGCTTCTCATCCAAAAGGAGGGGGGGAAAAAACAGAGAGAGAGGAAAAATGCCCTTTAAATAGAACTTTCCACCTGGAAGTACCTCTGGAAACATGGTGGAGGGGGAGCCATCATCATCAGTGATATGTGCAGAGCAGCATGGTGCAAGGGATGAGGGATAAGCTGGGATATGGCTCATGGACAGGCTCCTCCTCTATTTGCCTCCCAGGATGGTCATGAGCTCCTTCTCCAGCCACTGGCTCCATTTTCCCTGCTGATGCTTTGCTTCTTTGCCAGGTCACATTGAATCCCAAGTCCTTGTCCTGCTCAGAGCCACTCCAGAGAGCTTGGGAGCCTGCTGGTTCCTCACCATGTTAAGGGCATGTGTCACTCCAGTGCCCTCCAGACAGATTTTGTTCCACCGTCATCCCCAAAGTGATGGGATACTCTTGCCATGCCCCAGCAGAGTCCCTTTCTCAGGGGAGCTGCAAACATCTCCTCTCCTGCTTCTAATTTTGCCCAGCTTCTGGGTGTGCCCCTCCTCACCCAGGCTGCCCTCTCCATCTCCTTTGCTTTTTCCCAAAATTTGCTTGAAAGGAGAACTCTCAGGGTTATTCTTGTAACTGGAGCAGCTGCTGGAAATGCAGGCTGCCTGAAGCAGGGAAAGAGAAACAAGATGCTTGGCTCCTTTTTCCATCTCCCTGGTCCCTGATAAAAGCCATGCTCATTGGAGGAACCACCTTTAAAGTCCAGACACAACTGGGAATTCTTGTTCAGCTGATGATGCCATGGATGCAGAGTGCCCTTCACCTCCTGCAGCCATGAGCTACACAGACAGCAGGGCCATGTATGTCTGAGCACATCCTGGGCAAAGTCAGACCATGTCACTGTTGTCCCAGTGGCTGCTTTGCTCTGATGTGCCCCCATCACCTTTCACCTATGTTGGGGAAAATGCCAGGTAGCCCTGGTGGGACTTGGTTATCAGAGCTTTTTACAGTGAAAAGGTGCAGACCTGGGCATGTCCTCAACTAAAATTCAGGCATCTGGGGGAAGAGCACAACCACATCTCCTCTGATGGAGGACATAAGCCACTGGAGATGGAGATGAGGAAGGATCTCTCCAAGATAAGGAGGATATCTAAGGACACAGAGGCATTGTGCATTGCAGAGCTCAGAGCTGTGGAGGTTTTGCCTTGTTCCAAGTAGCAATACATGATGGTTTGCAGCAAGTATTTCTTCACAGATCTTGCTGTCTCACTGCCTGAGTAATTGGCATTTGATAATCTTCTTGCTCTTTTTTCCCCTTCTGTGCAGGATCATTGTTTCATACTGTAATGATTTATCTGTCTTGCTTCACTGTGGTCTGGCACATGCTCTGATGCTAAAGGAGAGCCTCTCTACTGATATGGGCTGAGCACGACCTAGGTTAACAGGAGGGCTGGGATAGGCCATTGGGTTGCCACAGTACTTTGGGAAGTGGGAGCAGACTTGAGGGGCTGGGACCTGGAGAAAGAGTTACAGCATTTCCTTTGGTTTATTCCTAAAAGAGTTAAGTGTGCTGGAGATGTGCTGGAGATGTGCTGGAGATGTGCTGGCTGGCTCCAGCACTGCTGCTGAGTGTTCTCTCTTGCAGACCAAGACACAAAATGTGTTACCAAGGACAAAGGCCAGCCCTGCCTGTGCCAGGGTGTTTGGTGGCCCCTGCTTTCCTGCCCCCCCCCACACACAAAGCCTGACCATTTGCTTTCCACCATGCTCTGCACAGGTGAGGCTCAAAGGCTGGGATGTGGGCAGAGGATGAGAGTAAGTGAGCTGAGCTCAGCTGCACAAAGCTTGAGTCCTCTTTCTGAGCTCATCTCCACGGAAAACATTTGGGGAGGACGTGTCCAGTTTGGATCCATCATGTGGAGCCTCTTGGCAGGTCCAAAAGCCCCTGGGGCCCTTCTCAAGCATTAACCAGTGGATTAAACCAGCCCAGCCATCCCTCTTGCTGCTGGGATGGGGATTTCTCAGCCGAACGTTGCTGAGATGAATGGAAAAAACGTGGTCTGCCCCTTTAAGTCCAGAGTGATGAGCGTATTTCTGGAGGCTCTGGAAAAGAAGTCAGGACTGTTGGCTTCTGCGTCACCAGCACTGGCCACCGATTCCCTGGAAATGTTTCATATTTGGCCAAACTGGCTGCTGACGGAATAGTTTCTGATTTAACACTCTCGGCTGTGGGCGGGACCCAGCTGGCTCTCGTTAGCTCCGCAGAGACCGTCCTTCCCTGGCAGCAGTGCTTCCAGCATGGCTCCCTCCTCTGTATTCCCAAACAGCCGCTTAAGGCCCTAATGAGATTTGTGCAGGAATCCTCCTCCTTTCAGCCCTCAGCTGCCCTTGCCTTTCATTGTTCTGATTATTTACTTTTTGCTTTAATGCAAAAAAACCACGTGTGACAGCCAGTCCCGAGCTGGACTCACCCCCACCTCCAGCCCGTCCCTCGATGGGGAGCAGATGTGGGTGTCCTCAGAAGCTCCCAACCTTCCACCGACACCTTCCCCATATGCTCCCATCAGACCCCACGGCCTGGAGAGTGTCCTCCCCACTCCTCCTTCCCTCTCATCCTCTCACCCTGTCTCTCTCCCAGGCTCTCATCCTCTCTGCCCTTCCCACTCCCTCTCTATTTAGTCTCTGTGTACGAAACGCAGCACAAAAGCTCCTACAGCTCCCCGGGCTGTGACCCAAACAGTAAAGAATGTTTATATGCTGGTTGCCTTCCATAGCTGTGTATTAATATTGCACACACACGCTCACGCACTCACACACGGCGTTGCTGGTGCCTCCGCGGGCTGCCGGCCAAGGCAGCCCAGCCAAAAGAAAGGCATCTGGGCCCTTCTGCAGAGAGCAGGAAAAGAAGAAGGAAAGGCAACATACAAAGGCAAAAAGGAAATGGAGACAAGCAGTTCCTCCAGTCTGTGCCCCTGCTCCTGCTGTGGATGGGACCAGGGAAACCTGTGGAGGTGGGGGGCTGTCAGGGTGTGCCTCCCCTAGCACGTCCCCACTGTGTCCCTTGTCACCTGTGGGGCTCTGTGTGAGCCATGGACTCATAGAGAGGGGAGGTAGATATGCAGAAATTGGGGGGCTGGCATAGGACAGGGCTGCCTGTCAAAATGCTGCAGCAAGGTGCTGAAGCCCATCTTGACACAGGATGCCCATGGGGAGAGCAGCCAGCTCCAGACAAGATGCTGGAGCCCCAGGTTGATGCTAGGATGTCTGGGCTGGAAGCCCACTTAAGAGCTCTGTAATTGGGATTAGTGGATGGATGAGGCTCTGTCTCCCTGTTGATTGATGCTAAAGGAGAGCCTGACTATCTCATTAATCCACAGTGGGCTCTGCAAGCTGGCATGGGTGTGAATCGTAGACCGGTTTGAGTTGGAAGGGACTTTCAGAGGACATCTACTCCAACTCCCCTGCAGTGAGCAGGGATAGAATCCTGCATGGTCCATTCAAGCAGAGACAGCTGCCTGCAGTCAGAGGCAGGATGCTCCTTATTGCCTCTAAAATCGCCCAGAGATGCTACTAAAAAGGGAGAAAACAAGGCACGAGGCGTGACAAGGGCCAGGAATTCAGGTTCCTCTGCTCTTGCAGGAAGCCCCTGGCTGCTGGGGCTGCAATGCTGGGAGAAACCTACAAAGCCAGTGAATGTCTGTAAGGGGCAGATCTTTGGCCGAGCTCATCCTGCTGCCCTCCAGGGCCCTAAAACCAGGGCCATATGGACATGGCATCACCAGCACCTGCAGAGTTGAGTTTTGGGATGGGACAAGAGGAGTCTCGCTCATCTGTGTGGTGAAGATGCCTTATTCAACACATGCTGCCCAGGTTGATCACTGCTGCTTCAGTTGGAAGGCAGCTGCACTTCCCTGGAGTGCTCCCTCACCCCTCTTGCAGGACACACAGCCTGTCCTTGACCACTGTGAAGGGGAAAAGCTGCCTAGTGCCAGTGAAGCTGCTGAGGCCGCTGCCGGATGCTCTGAGAGCTTCATGTAATGCACAGCTTTTAACCCCAGCAATCTGATGGGCACTGATTTTCCTTCTCATCTTCCAGAAAAATGACCTCCTGAGGTCTCAGCAGGGGTTAACTCTGCACAAAGTTGTCACGCAACAGGGAGGGCTCGTTCCAAGCACCAAATAACTTGCAGAAGTAATGCATTTGTTCCTAATTAGCATAATTGCCCCATCACTTTTCTCTGTGGCATTGGCCAACCTAAGACACAAATGTCTGAAAACACCAGCTAAAGTATGACCAAATTTAGGAGCTGAGTCGAGTAATATATCGCCTTGATTTGTCCTAAAACATGAATTGGCTGGGAGTCCTCCCTCATATTGCATTTCCAGGGAACATAAGGAACCCATTGTGTCATTAGCAGCAGTGTTTTCATCACGCTGCGGTGCTCTGCCCTCCTCTCCCGCGCTACTGCACTTCCTGGGACCCCCAGTTCCTGGATATGAGTGGGTGGGGGCCTTATAAAATGTGTCTGCCATGGAAGTGCTGAGCACGGTTATGGCAAAGCAGGAGAAAAGCTCTTGCCTGCTCCTTCTCCTGCACTTGGGCCACAAACAACCCATGCAATACTACAGGCTTGGGGCAGAGTGGCTGGAAAGCTCTCTGGTGGAAAGGGACCTGGGAGTACTGACTAGCAAGTGGCTAAACATGAGCCAGCAGTGTGCTCAGGTAGCCAAGAAGACCAACAGCATCCTACCCTGTATTAGAAATGGCCAGCAGGACCAGGGAGGTGATCACACCTCTGTCCTCTGCATTGGTGAGGCCACACCCCAAGTTTTGGGCACCTAAGAGATTCTAGGATTCTATGACTCTTCCCTCTCACCCCCAGTTTAGAGGAAGCTAGAGTAGAGGCATCCCTAGCTGGGTGCCCAGGAAGAGACTGGATGAGGTCCCATGCCGGAGGATCCAGCTCACAACCATTGCTGTCTGCCTGCAGCTGTGAGCAGTCAAGATCTCCCCAACCATGTGATACCCTGCAGGGAGGTTGTGAGGCTTCAGTCATCGCAGAACCATGGGTCCTACTCTGCACCCTCCTGCCTACCCATACCTTGCTCCCAGGTCTCACCAATGGCAGCTGTCAGGACTCCCTGTGATCCCTGGTGGTAAATCTGATGTATCCAGATATGGACAAGAGCTGCATTCTCCCACCCACCCCACTCTGCCTGCAAGACGTGATGCTGAGATCTCATCAGGGTTCTCTCCTACCTTAGCAGGACATCAAGTGCCCTTTTGTTTGACTCTTCTCTCCCATCACACAGACATTTCCTTCTCCCTTCCCAGGCTGCTTTGAGCAGCTCAAGCCCCAGATACTGGCAACCCCAGATGAGCTGGCTCTCAGATCAGCAGGCCATTTGATGTGACCCAGAAGAACACCCTCCGGGAGACCAGCTATCCCCACCATGGTCTAAGCCTGTCTGACAGCATTCTCTTCTCTTCCCATTGTGCACTCCCCTCTTACCACGCAAGGGATCATGTATGCAGGGCATACCTGGGGCTGGAGTGGCTCAAGACAAAGCCTTGGGGATAATGTCTGCTCCCCACAAAGTGCCAGGATGTCTCTTTCACTCTCACCTTCCCACATTTACTCACCCACTCTGAATGCCACATAAGGCCACCTGGCCCAGCAGAAGGTGTCCCTACCCACAGCAAGCTGGTTGGAATGAGATAACTTTAAGATCCCTTCTGACACAAACCATTCTGTGATTCTTTGCCCCAAGGGTGTTGACATTTAAAGGTATTTGGAGAAATCCATCTGCACTGTAAATGTTCCTAATGGTTAAGCCTGGAAGTTGATTCAGTCTCCTGTATGTCTCATCCCTGCCAGCCCAGGAGCTAGCCAGAGAACAAGGAGAAGCACTTTCCTCCTCCCCTTGGCTGTTTGTTGTCAGCCCTGTTGTGTTTACCCCTGGCATGTCACCTCCAAATATTTCCCCCACCTTGCAAATTTCAGAAGCTTTTGAAGGGATCAGGTGTCACCGGCCTGGTTAAGGAGGGTAGGGACTGTCCCCTCTCTCCCCCACCTACTGTCCTCCATGGAGGAAGGGTTAACAGCAGAACCACTGGCCAAAGCAGGAAAAGAAACTGAGAGGACTTTCTGTGTGCCAGGACATCCATTCAAAACAGCTAGCTGGCCTGTCTGGAGACCTGCTCTGCTAAAGGCATACTTTTCCCTCTGTATGGATTTTCCACCTCATCTCCACATTTTACATGGACGTGCTGGGGGGAGGCCCCAGGCTGAAGTGTTCTGTTCATTCATTTCCCCAGCCCAGCTCCATTTCCATCAGCTGTCTCCTGGGCTGGGCATGCCTTTGCATCTGCTCTCCCCTTCCTTCCCTTTGCAGCTCCCCACGTGGGCTCTGTCCCATGGCACTGGGTGGAAAACCCCTCTGACGACCACCATACATCTGCACACATCTATGGCTTCACCAGGGGGAGAGAGAACAAAAAAATCAGAGACAAACCAAGAAGAGTCCCTTTCTTTCACGCAGCCATGGAAGCTGTTCCTGTGGGAGCAGATGGCTTTCCAATCGACTCCGTGGCCGAGGCTGGCTGCATGTGCAGAGCACAGCCCTGGAGCCCTCGTGCTGCCCTGCAAAGAGGCCAAGGAAAATCCAGTCACTGAGACAAGCACATGGCTGCAGAGCAAGGCAAAACCAGCTCCACAAAAAGTCTCACTGCTGATAAAACCAAGCTCAAGGCAGGATGTGAACCCAAGAGTCCAGAGCAGCCCTCTCCCCCTCGGGCTTCCCAGGCACCAGCCGAGCAGTGCTTCTGTCCCACTTGCATCTGTTTATTTTTGACTCTAGGGAGCTTTGAACACAGCAAACCCAGAGGAAGATTCTTATTTTGCAGTGACCTGGCAGTGCTGGGTTAAGAGTTGGACTTGATGATCTTAAAGGTGTCTTCCAACCACAACAGTTCTATGATTCTGTGATTTTCTTGCTGTGCTTTTGCCTGAGCTGCTTCAGGAATCCCAGCCTGGGAGGTTAGCGATGGTGGTGCAGGAGCTGAGCTGGCAGGATCAGGTCCCACTCTGCAGGGTGCAGGTCAGTCATTGCCCCTCTAACCTTACTTTCTCCTTGGAGATGCAGCTCAGTCCTTATCCCATGGGGTGTTGCAGGGTCAGTATTGCCTCTCCAGCTCTTTCCTCCTGTCATCAGGTAGTGGTTAAGTTTGCTCCTCAGGAGAGCCAGACCCTGGCCACTTACATTTCTGCACTGTCTGGAAAGTACCTAAGTCCCTGGCTCTGTGTCCAAGTGCATCCCCTTAAATCTCCCTCCTGGATCTAGGCACTTAATAAGTCTTAGCATTTTATTAGCAGATGCTAATAGCAATGGCACAGAGCCACATTCTTTGAATTCAAATTCTCCTCAGCTTAGTATGCACCACTCATCTCCTTGTCCACACAGCAGCTAGGATCCAGACATCTACTGCATCCCTATTTGGAATTCTTCCAGCCAACATTTCCAGCTAATTGCAGTTCTGGAGAAGGGAGACACTCAACCTGTGGCACCCAGACCTGCACTAAGGAATGGAAAAACCACCATGTCCCAGACCTTACCTCTAGCCTCAACTAGGCAAGATGAACCAAGACAACAGCTCAGCTGGTGAATGTGGATGGCAGCATACAAACTGGTCCAGAAGGGTGTGTGGGCTGGTCCCACCTGTGTTCACCAAGCTATTCCCACAGTCTCAGTGGAAAGGTGGTAGTCTTCTTCCTCAGGTACTTCTATTTTGCTCGTCCACTTCCAGGTCCAAAATGCTTCTGCTTGAAGAAACTTTTGTCTGTTTCTTTCTTCTCAGCAGCCGTCCTGGCCTAAGGTGTTCTCACAGCTGGGAAGTCACAGAACAGCCCCCAGAATGTCAAGATATGGAGAGTCCATTAATTCCATTTAGCTTCTAGTCTTCAGTCCCTGGCTGTTGTGACTCTCCAAACAAGTAACACTCATCAGTGCGATGGTAATGTGATGCCAGTGGACAGACTCAGCAGATCTCTGTGGGAGACCATGGCACTGCCAGGAATTGTTCCTTACTCCAGCCTTGCCCGTGATTCTCCATGACACATCATCATTACTAGTGGGAGGTGTCCCTGCCTATGGCAGAGGGTTGGAACTGGATGACCTTTGAGGTCCCTTGCAACGTTACCATTCTATGATTCTATGATTCTATGATCATTCTCATGTGGAGCTGAGCAAACCAGTGCTCAGTGACCCTTCTCACCAACCTTCTCCCAAGGAGGTTGGTGAGATGAAGGACCTGAGAAGGCAACCTAAGTTGCACCAGGGATGACCAAAAGGGTCATTGGCACTGGAACAGGCTATCCAGGGAAGTGGTGGAGTCACCATCCCTAAAGATGTTTAAAAGGCTTTTGGGTAAGGTGCTTAAGGGCATGGTCTAGCAACTGTATACAAGGAGATGTTATGTTAGGGTTGGACTCGATGACCTTAAGGTCTTTTCCAACCAGGTGATTCTGTGATTCTATTCTATGATTCTAACATCTCACCATAAAGAAGGACAAGAAAAGACAATGCTCAGGAAGCACACCATGCCAGGAAAAATCCCACCTGTGAGGGAAGCAGTTCCCCTCTTTTGCCTAGCATGCCAAGCTGGCTGCTCCCTCCTGCCCCTCAGATGACCAAGCAGACGCCTCCAGTCCAGGCTGCACATCTGGAAGTGGGATCCACTAAAACAAACCCTATTACATAACAACTGACATCTGGAGCCTGTTACCATGACATTTTTAGTAAAAATAGTTTTTTGATATGATCTCTCCTAAGAATGTGGCAGAAGGGCTCGCAGCCAAAGTCCTCCAAGAATGGTTAGAACTGCTTCTCATAAAACATCCCCCACCTCCTGCTCAGGGCAGGGCTGTTTCCTCTTGGTCTTCACTCTCTGCTTCCATGATGATGCTCCAAAGCACAGAGGAGAAGGCTGCAGGCTGAAGGCAGGTGCAGTGCTACAGGCAAAGCTGGAGGGTTCTCTAAGCTCTAAGGACTGTGCAGACTGTGTCTCCACATACATCTCCTTCCTTTCCATCTGCTGGCTACAGCAGCACAGTCTCTGTCCATGGACCCTCTGGACTTTGGCTTTCTCTAACTTCCCCAGTTGGCCATCTTGCCTTCTTTCTCCTGAAGGCTCCATACTGGCTGTGATCTCACCAGTGCTGTGCAGACCAGGTTGTGACAAGTCCAACTCATCTGGGAGAAGCAGAGGAAATGTTGAGCTGGCGGCGACTCTGTTGGTAGTTGCTGTGCTCCTGGAGCCAGCTCAGCAGCAGTGCTCTGGCAAGGACCTGGAAGGTCATTTGGGCACATGCATTTGGTGCTAAATATTGAAGAGTGGTTGCTAAGGAGACTTCGGTGCTCCCAGCCAGGGCAAGAGACTAACTCGGGTGCTGTGGCCAAGATCCAGTCTGAACATCAACCATTTCCTTCTGTAAGTTTTTAACAGTGCCATTTTCTCCAACACCATGGCTGTGATCCTGGCTCCCCAAAGCTCCTCAGCTGGTCCAGGCCATGTATTGACTGTCTGCAGATCTCAGCCCAGAGCTGGCCCTGCAGCTGAGAAGGTTTGGTGTGAGGCTAGCAGACCCTGGGCAGCAGCAGCTGCAGCAAGGAAATGTTTGGCTACTCAGACCACAAATCATCAGCCTCCTCCACAGGTCAGAGCTGGAGTGGTGCAGAAATGATGGAAACTCTTTTCCTGCTGTCAATCAATCTGCAAGAAAGTGAGTGAGATTTTTAAAGGATGGGTGGAGCTGGATCAGGATGGATCTCAGCTGCTACAGTTGGGACATCCACATGAGACAGGGATTTCATTGCTGCATTGAGATGCCAGTCCTGAGGAACATCAGGGAACCTGTGGGTGGGTTCTATGTGCTTCTCTCCAGCGCATGGCTGACCAAGCCCTGACACAAGGAGCAACAAGACATCCGACCCATCAGTCAAATGCTGCTTGCTCTCCTGAGCCCCCTCCACAGGGTGCTTCTTGCACATGCACTCCCTGTCCCATCCTTCTTGGGGAGCATCCATGGAGGGATGGGGTGCCTGGTGGGGGGATCTCCAGCACTGCTCATCCTCCTGCTCTGGGTACACAAGGTGCACACCAGCTCAGAGATCATCAGCTTCTTCCCATGCTGCAAGACATCAAGAGAGAGCAGCAACACAGGGAAACTCCTGGCGTGAACCCGCTACAGCCTGAGACCCCATCCCAGCAAGGTCCAGCTCCTCACAGATAGCAAGGCTATGTCACTGGTCCCACCAGCAGCTGTTCTGGGGCTTGCTGTGCAGGCAGGAAGCCAGGTCAGTGCCAGCCACTCTAGACTGGTGGGTGACCCTTGCCTTTCATTCCCTGCTCAGTCACCCTCATCCCAAACTGCCTGCTGCTCCCTCTTAATGATGAGAAAGTCTTCATCCCCAGCATGGCCATGGCCACATCTGCTCCTTGGAAAGTCCTCACCCACAGGAAGAAAATCTTTGGAGTTTCCATGCCAACTCAAAGCACTTCGAGAAAAACCTTCTCCTTCCCCCAGCACAGAAAACAGTGAGCGGGAGCCCTGGACTAGGTCCAGCTCCTTCCATCTTCCCCAGGCCCACAGCGCTGGCAAGGCAGCCAGGCACCAGAGCAGGGTTTGAAATGATACCTGGACACTTCTGAAACACAAACCCACGTGAAGCCAAGTGATAAAAGCTCTTCTGGCAAGGAATGAAAGAGCAGTGACTGGTTATTGCAAACCTTTTCTTCAGAGCTTTTGGCAGGAGAGGACACTGCTGCCTTGGGGACAGCTGGGGTACAGTGCTGGGTCCTCCCTGCTCCCCGTGATGTTGGCTGGGCTCATTCCCCAAGGGGGAGAGCAAGGAGAAGGAAAACAGATCCCCTGTTTGGACTGGAAGGGCGAATTTCTGTGTGGATTTTAGCACTTGTGCTGCTGAACTCAAGTTAACACCTTCAGCACTCAGAGCAAGGCTGCACTGCTCCCTTTCACACTGGGCTAGAATTTAAACCTAACCTCTCCTTTGTTTCTGCCATATGAATCAGCCAGGCTTCAGCTCTCCAGAGGTTACAACCTGGGTGGCTTTTTATTGCATTGGCACCAGATGTATCTTTGGGTGAAGTCCATCTCCTGGCCAGAGCAGAAGCCTGCTAGAGCCCTCCTGCAGAAAACACTTTTGTTTTTCCTTCAACCTGTCCTTGCAAATGGTGGGGCTGGTTTGGCTCCTGTGCAGCCAGCCTAGAGGACCTCAGGCCAAGTGCTTAGCGCCTGACCAAGTTAAAGGCAAATGAAATCAGAGGCTTGTAGCTGGGAGGGGCAGGCTGCTTTTGTTGCAGGTGGGGTTATGAGTTCCACCTACACCAAAACCCACTGGAAATTTGTAAGAATGCCTTTTGCCCACCACCAGCCCTTTCTTTTGGAGATTCTCTACCACTCTGCAGTGGTAAAATCAAAGCAGTCCTAATCCCATCGTCATTTCCTACCTGCTCTCAGACCCTCCTGTACCCTGTAAGCATCCCAAGTGAGCAATGCACAGCCAGCTTCTGACAAGCTGAGGGCAGGAAGGAGAAGGGGCAGTGGGAGATGAGACAAGGACATCAGTTCCAGACATGAAGCTGGTGCCTGCTTTTGGTTTTGTCTTCATAGCCATCATCTGGGGAGATGCTGTCCAGCTGCTTCAAGCTCTGAAAACAAAAGGTCTTTATTTTCCATCTTTTTTTTTTTTTTTAAGCTAATTTGTGAATTCAAACATTGGACATTAATGGAAAATTCCTGCACAGAGGGAGCAGCAAATGGAGGCTGCTGAGAGATGAGCTCTTGAACTAAGAGCATTTACTCTGCTCATGCCTCTCAGATGGCCCCTCCGAGATGCCTCTTAGGTCTCCCTCTTTGCTGGAGCTGTGGAGCTGCCTTCTCTCCCTGGCTCGCTCTCTGTCCCTCTTTTCAGAAGGCTGTTTGTGATGCCTCTAATTTTCTACCAATTGTCTCAAAAAAAAAAAAAAAAAAAAAAAAAAAAAAAAAAAGACTGTCAATAAATAGAGCAATCTGGATTAAAACCAGAGGCTCAGATTAGCTTCAGTTTGCATCTGCATGGCTATTTTCCACCGGTGCTTTCCTCACCCAGAGCCTGTGCATGTTGTGTTTCCAGCTGGAGAAGTGACAATATCACTGGGTTTGGTGTTTTTCTGTGTTTCTGGCAGATGGGTCCACATCGGTCACTGTGTCTCTGGGGAGCAGCTCCTGGGACCAGGAAGAGGGAAAAAGAGATATTTCTGCAAGCACCAGGTGCTACTGTGGGCCATGGGGACACAGGAAGGAGGTGTTCCCCAGACATGCTCCAAGGGGAGTCAGGGTTCATCAACTGCTCCTCTAAAGCACAAATATTATGAGGAGCAGCTGAAGGAACTGGGGTTGTTCAGCCTGCAGAAAAGGAGGCTGAGGGGAGACCTTCTCAGTCTCTACAGCTCCCCGAAAGGAGATTGGAACCAGGTGAAGGCTGGTCCTTTCTCCCAAGTAGCAAGCAATAGGACAAGAGAAAACAGTCTCAAGTAGCACCAAGGGAGGCTTAGGTTGGACATTAGGAAAAATTTCTTGCCCAGAAGAGTTGTCAAGCGCTGTTTGGAGCAACGGTGGAGTCCTCATCCCTGGAGGGATTTAAAATCTGCACAGAGACAGTGCTGAGGGATGTGGTTTAGTGGTGACCTGTCACTAACAGATTAATGGTTGGACTTGATGATCTTAAAGGTCTTTTCCAACAAAAATGATTCCATGATTCTACACCTGGTAGTATCCCCAGCTCCCTTGGGTACCTTCTACCCTCCCGTCTCAGCTCCATTCCCCACAGAGGTATGTAGGGGTGGGCAAGACTGATCACAGCAGGACACCCTCACACCCAATTCCCTCATGGATGTTCCTACGTTCTCTGCTGCAGATCAGCCTGGGCTTTCCACACAGGAGGTCCCTTGGGCAGGGCTGCCTCACCCACTGTACTGTGCTCTCCAGGATGTCACATACTCCACAGCTGTCCTGTGGCATGGGGTGTGTGATACCCTCAGCCATGTCATGAGGACAAACTGCTTGATCCCATTATAAACGAGGTACTTGCAGGCTGCTGCAGCTCTGGCCAGGAACACAGGAGTTTGGCCTCAAGAGTGCTGGAGCATGAGGAATCTACCAAGTAAAGCATGAAGTGAAGACACTGATTTGCAGATACTGTTATGAAACCAAAGCCCAGAGCTCTGCTCATTGTAATATCTGACATAATTGAGGTCATTATTTGTACATTATCTGCATGAACATTTGACACTGGGAAAATACTTGCAGTTCCTGAAAGACTGGCAGATTCTAGCACAAGCGTTTATCCACTCCAGAATCCCATCCAGAAATTCCTTTTTTTCCCTGCTGGATATTGTATCTGATGAGAGCAGGGGCTGTGGTGAGCAGGCAGAGCCTGGTGCTGGCTGGGCTGAGCTGCTCTTGGACTGCTGGAGGAACCTGTGTGGGAACACATCCCGAAACCTCCTGCTCCATGTCACTGCCTCTCCCAGCAGCAATGGGCCCCTTGGGAGGTGCTCCACCATATGCCCTGGACAACCTCACTGAAATGGAGGTCACAGTGGCTCTGAGGACTTCCACTAAGGTAATTTTCCTGTTTTACTGAGTCATGATGGCATTCTGGGGCTGCACCATCTGGACCAGGCACAGCTTCTGGGGCTGTGCCCTGAGCACCTGGAGACTCACAAGAAAAATGAGTTTCTCAGGGCCTTTTCTGCAGGGTTGCGCAAACTGCGCTTGCAGGGCAGATCTGAGCTGAAACCCATCCTTAGAGAAGTGCTTTGTAGGCTCTGTGGGAGAGCCTGCTTGCACAGACCAGCTTTGTCTCTTCTCCTTCCCAGCCTGGTGATGCAGGAACTGTTTCCTCCTTGGATTATGTCTCTCCTGGCAGACTCTGCTGCTTGTACACCTCTGCCCATCACTTTTGTGGTTGTAAAGAGAAGTGTTCAAAGAGGAGGGAAGAAACAAAGAGAGAAAACATGACAACCAAATGCACTGTTAGGCTGAGGCTGGAGCCAAGAATGAAATTCCATCCACTGGTTCCCACCCTGAGAAGGTGACAGTGACAAGGAGTCAGGATGGAGGGAGGGCTGGGAGTTGTTGGGGCTGCAAGGAGAAGATATAAGCCACTCTTCTCTCCTAGCACTCACACGAGGGAACAGAGCTCATTTTTCCAGCCACAAACCCATCAGTCAGACCCCAGGTTACAAACCCATCCCTTGCTGAAGCCATCAGGAAGCACATCCCTGGCAGCTGCCACTGAGGGAGCAGTGATGGGAAATGCTGTGCCTGTTTGGCACTGCAAGGGGCTGGAAATAACACTCCGCTAATTGGAAAGCAAGCCCCAAGTTGAAATGGCTTCACTGGGAGCCAGCATGAGAAGTGTGAAGGAGCCTTGAAATGATACTGGGAAACAAGAAAAGCTGAGAGAGCTGGGGTTGTTCAGCCTGGAGAAGAGAAGGTTCTGTAGAGACCTTATAGTGGCCCTTCAGCACCTAAGGAGTCTGCAAGAAAGATGGGGACAGTCTTCTTAGCATGGTCTGTTGCAACAGACAAGGGGTGATTGTTTTAAACAAAAAGAGGAAGATTTAGGCCATATAGAAGGAAGAAATTCTTCACTCTGAGGTTGGTGAGACACTGAAACAGTTGCCCAGAGAAGCTGTGGATGCCTCATCCTTGGAAGTGTTCAAAGCCAGGTTGGATGGGGCTTTAAGCAGCCTGGTCTAGTGGAGGGTGTCCCTGCCCACAGCAGGAAATGTGGAACAAGAAGATTTTTAAGGTCCCTTCCAACTCAAGCAAGAAAAAGAGAAAGTGAACAAGAGATCCTGGTGCTTTTCCTTGTTTGGAGGATTAATCCATCCCCTGTAAGGGAAAAGGGAAGTGCTGCTGCAGGTCACACCAAAATCCCAGCAGGCAGCTGAATCCTATCACCCCCAGACCGACCACACCAGCAGGGATTTACTGGAGGGAAGACCCTCAAGGAAATAAATAAAGAGCAGGAGATGGCCCAAGGGTGAGGAGGGCCATGGGGGGACCCAGCTGCCGCGTGCTGCTGTCCCCATCACAGCCCTGCACTTTAAATAAATATTTGAAGTCCCTGTAAATAAAGATCGGCAAGAAGCACTTTCACTTCTCCCCAGCTGTCTGGGAAAGGCGAGTGGTTGGCCACCAGCCAGGCAGGGAAGTGTCCATTGGGATGAGCCCAGGAGGGTGCATTGGGACGGAGGTGGTGGTGGGTAGAGTAAAACCCCTCTGAGACCCTCCTGTGGGTCACCTAGGGCAACCTGTAGCGGGGATAGGATCTCCCTAAGATCTCTTCTTTTAGAATGGGAGATGGCAACAGCTCCAGATGCATTGTCACTCTCAGCTTCAGACAGGAAGGACTTGTCCAAAAGTGTTGTCAAGCCCTGGAACGGGCTGCCCAGAGCAGTCGTAGAGTTCCCACCCCTGGAGGGATTTTAAAGCCCTGTAGATGTGGTGCTGAGGGACAGGGTTCAGTGGTGCCCTGGCAGTGCTGGGTGAACAGCTGAACTCAATGACTTTAAAAGTCTCTTCCAATCCAAACAATTCAGTGATTCTATGAATGAAAAACATGACCAGTGTAGAGCAGAGCACAGGGAGTTCAGCTTATTCTCCTTGTGAGCCTCCACACCCCAGTGGCAACAGCTCCATTTTCACTCCTGCACCCCCTTGCCTTTGTCCCCTTCCCACTGCAAGGGAGTTTCCATTGCTCCTCTCAAACCACAGCCCCGTGCTCGGGAACCTGAAACCTGCAATTGCTGGAGAGAAGAAAATCAAATGGTAGGAAATGCAGCACATGAAGGAAAGAGAGAGGAGTGGAGGGGGGACAGGGGAGAAGCAAAGCCATGTTTTATTGCTCCCAGAATCTCTCAGCAGAGGTCGAGCCATGGTCCCTGTGCCAGCCCGCAGCAGAACAGCCTCCCAGAGCAGCCCTGTCCTATGCAGCCATGGGGACTTTGGGGTGGTGGAGGGGAGCAGTGGTCAGGGAGAGGGTGCTGGGAGAGGGGGGTGTGTTTTGCTCTGGGATCTTCCCCTAACCTCTCATCCCTTATTTATTTATTTATTTACATCCTGGCACATTCCCTAACCCCTCCCATTTTCTATGGCTGTCACATTCCCACTTCTACAGCCAAGACACGATGGAAAATGTGTTTGATTTTTTATTTTTCCTGGCACATACCTGATTTCTGTTTTCTTTTAAAATAAAACCACCATCCTTTCCCCCCAGAAATGTAGCAGTGGTCCCATCCTGGTTCTCCCCATGTTCATATTGGGATGTCTTCCCACACTGGCAGGGCCAGCACTAGTACATCAGAGGTCCTCTGAGAGGCAAAGGCTGGGCAAGAGCCAGGGTCAGTAGTGGGGAGACGGCAGGAGCTGATGGGTAGAGAGGAGTGTGCCAGCCAAGATCCCTGCCCCACATTCCCCCCACCTCCTCCTTTTAATGAAACAATCCCAGATAATTAATTTTATCTCATTCTGTCCACCTGAGGGGAGCAGTGGAGGTGTCAGCACCATGGCATCCAGACCCAGCACAACTCAGGAGCAGGGCAGAGCTCTCAGGAGGATAAAACTCCAGCATGTCTTTGGCCAGGTGAAAAAAAACCAAAACCCAAACAACCAAAAAACTCCAAATAGAGAGCAAGCAAAATTTGTGCTCCCACTGATGAAAAAAAAGTCACAGCTCCATGGTGGGGGACACTGAGACCCCCAAAGGCAAGAGCTATGAAGAAGCCCATGGCTCCTTGTGCCTAGACCTTCAAGTCTAGTACCAGCACCTCCTGAGCTTTGGGTCCTCATTTTCCTGCTGCCAAACGAGGACAACTTAATCACCGCTCTTCAGCAGGCTGTGCAATGACCAGGCAGCCCCACAGCGCTCCCTCACAGAGGCTGGAGGAGATGGAGCCCCATCCTGTCCCTGCTGGGGTGCCCTGCTCACAGCTGGAGCTGATGCTAGTTCACAAGGGATGGCCTTTACTCAGCCTCGTGCCTCGACTGCAAGGAGAGGAAGTATCTTCATGCCAAAAAGGTGTCATGAGGCAACATGGACAGCTCAACAGCCCTCTAAATGCTGGAGCATGGGTCCAGGGGCTGGGGACACAATGAGTGCACTGAGAGCTCCTTCCATCCCCCAAGAATGCAAGGATTCAAACTGAATAACCATGATCCTGCCCAGACCCAGGCAAAGGCTGCTGAATTGCCATCACCGTGCTTGCTGAAGGGTTTGAAACTCTCCCTGGGAAGGACCAAGAGCATCCCCAGCTGGAGCTACTGCCAGGCAGCCTGGCTGCATGCAGACTGGTCCAAGACACAGTTACAAATACAGGCTGAATCTGCACCTGGAGAGCAGACAGTCTTGTCCTGCTGAAGATCCAAATTAAAACAGGCAAGTGGTGGAAAACAGCCTTTGAGGAGCCCAGAGTGGCAATGGCAAGATCAGATACCAGCCAAGCACGAGGGGCCAGGAAGGGGGAGGCAGCAGGAAGGCACCAGATCCAAGGCTGGACCAGCCCCACCAGCATCTGTCTGATGATGAGGAGCTTGAGGACATTGGCACATCCTGCAATGAACAGGATCAACACCCAGAGAGGAATAAGTCTGGAAAAAGATTTTAAAATGGACTTGTTGAGTTGTAAAGCATGAGGTTAGCAAGAGATGAGGCCAAGAGTTGTGTCCTGGGCAGAGCAGTAAAGGCAACTGCTCCAGCACCATCGCTGAGGGGCTTTTCAGCATGCAGAGCACCTGTAGCTGTCACAGCTCCTTGGCAACCCCAAAGACACCACTTTTCAAGTGTCCCAGAAGGAGATAGCAGTGGGGGATTCATCCAGCAAGACCATCCCAGGAAGAGGTGAGGGTGTCCTGGCCTGTAAAGTCACCAGGAGGGATTTGGGGATTGACTTAAGCTGAAAAGCTTCAGCTGCAGCTTTTAAAGAAAGGCTTCATATTCTTCACAGAAAGCAGCTGGATTCGTGCTGGTTTGAGCCAAAGCTCACACGTGGGATAGCTGGCATGGCCAGTCCTCCTGCTGGTGCTCAGAGACACACAGAGGAAGAAGGTAAAAACAAAACAACAGGTTTAACACTTGGGATCATCTTCTTGTTCTGCTCTAGACCCTTCGATTTCCATTTCATCATCTTCCAGGAGCTGGCAAAGCTGGGACCTGGGTATCCCTGGGTATAAGCACAGAGGTGATGATGTTTCAGCCTCTGATTTTAGGAAAGGCAAGGACCAAGCTGCTGGTTCCTTTTGCTGCTGGGCTGCATGTTGGAAGACCACATGAAACTGAGGAGGGTCTGGAGGCAGAGCAGGGCAAAATGCTCACCTGCTGTGCAGCTGTGGGAAGGGCTGTGCTTGCACAGCTAATGCCTGGGGACACTGGGCCATGGAACCGGGGAGCGACGCGGGGGCATTCACAAACTGACGGTGCTCTGCACCAGAGAAACCTCCACCAGTACAAGGGAGTTAGGGAAGCGAACCTCTCTAACTGATGAGGAAGGGCTGAGGAACCTGGGGCTGTTTAACCTGGAGAAGAGCAGACTGGGAGGGGATCTTCTCAATGTTCAGCAAGAGCTAAAGTGTGGGGAGCAAGAGGATAGGGCCAGACTCTTCTCATTGATGGGCAGTGACAGGACAAGGGGCAATGGACATACGCTGGAACCCAGGAGGTTCCACATAAACATAAGGAAAAAATTCTTTGCTGTGACAGTGTTGGAGCCCTGGAGCAGACTGCCCAGAGAGATTGTGGTGTCCTCACCTCTAGACAGATTCCAAACCTGCCTGAATGTGTTCCTGTGAAATTTATTCTAGGTGCTCTAGCAGGGGCATAAGAGTAGATCATTTTCAGATGTCCCTTCCTACTCCCACCACGTTGGGATTCTGTGACTTTTGTATCTTTGCTGGTTCTCAGACTGCCTCAGCTGAGCTCTGTCAGTGTGTTTGTGCGTGTAAACACACCCATCCTGGTTCTCAGGGGGATGAAAAACCTGTTACTTGCTCAGCCCCTTGCTGCAGCTGCCCTCATCTCTCCTGCCACTCCATGCCCGCCTCTCTTCATCCTGCCCCAGCCTTCAAAGCCACCTGGTGTCCTCTCTGGAGAGGCAGTGATGATTATGTAAAGTGGGAAGCAAAAGCTTTACTGTGCTTTTCCATCGTGTGCCAATGGCTGGGGGTCATGTGGAGCCGACGCCAGGCTTGTTCCAAGATCCAGTTTTGCAGCCCTGCTCCCCGCCGGCCGCCGGCCAGATGAGCTGCTTTAAAGTTTCAGTCACAAGCCATGCAAAGGAAGAAACAAAATTAAGGGGCAGCAGGGCCGTGACCTGAATTCAACTTTGGGGAGCTGGTGTCTCTCTGGTCCTGCATCCCCTCCTTAGCTTTTGAAGGGTGGTTCCTCTCCATCCCTGCTGAACATTCCATGGGAGATGTCCAGCTCTGCCAAAGAGGGGTGGTACAGGGGGTCTGTTTTGGTGCCTGTGTGAATCCCCCTGCCCTGCTCCTGCAGGCATGCTGGGCTGATGGCCCAGGAAATGCTTTCATTGGAAATGCAGAGCTTGGCCCCTTCTGAGGCAGTTTCCTTCCAGCTCCCACTCGGCAGAAATGCTTCAATCGATCTAATCTGGAAAGGAGCCTTCCTCCAGCCCTGCAGGCTTTGCTCCATCTCCTTCCCCTTGGAGCTGACAGCACCAGATCTGCATCTCACCAGCAGACATGATCTGACATCCAGCCCTGCAGCTTTCCTGGTGATGTGGAGGTTACCCCAGCTTTCCCCAGCAGCAAAGGCATGCAGGAAAGCAGCACTTGTCCCTTCCTCTGTTCCTTGCTGGTTACCTGAAGCTGCTCTAGCAGTGGGGAGCAGAAGGAAATGCCGAACATTCCTGCTCCATGCTCTCATTTCTCAGGCAGGCCCCGCACAGCTGAACTCACCAGGCTCCTGTTCTGTTATTGCACACAGCATCCCAGTGTGAGGGGGGTTGGAAGGGACCTCTGGGGATCACCTAGTCCAGCTTCCCTGCTACAGCATTGTCACCCACAGCAGTTTGCCGAGGATCACAATATCTAGGCAAATTTGCAATCTCTTGAGAGAAGGAGACTCCACAACCTCTCTGGGCAGCCTGCACCCTCACACCAAGAGGTTTTTCCTCCTGTTCAGATGGAGCCTCCTGGGTTGCAGTTTGTGCCCACTGACCCTTGTTTTGTCACTGGACACCACTGAAAAGAGTCTGGCTCCAACCTCACCTGCTGGCCAGGACATGAGGGAGATTTTCTCTTTTCAGTCTCTGCTGTTCAACTCAAGAAGCCAGGCAGGTGGATCTGCCTGGAATGACCTCGCAAGCATGGCCCAACTTTGGGAGTATGGACCGAGGTGGATGGAGGGGACACGGGAATGTCCTGCTGCTGTGCTGGGGCCAGGCAGAAACACTGCTGAAAGGGGAGCCTGGGCTTGGGCACTGCTTTTGCTTTCTGTTCTGGCAGGGAAAGGGGAAGAGGGCAGGGCAGGGCAGGGCAGGGCAGGGCAGGGAAGGGAAGGGAAGGGAAGGGAAGGATGTAATTTCTTTATTTATTTCCTCTCTGCTGCTGCTGGCCAGCAGCTGTGCACAGCTCCTCCAGCATCTGGAGTCTCTTGGCCACCAGCTGGGGCTCTTGCAGGACGTGTGTGCTCGTGCACACACTCGCTGAACTGCAGCACACCAGGTTAGAGGGGAATGTGGCTGCAGCCAGAGGAGCAGGGTGGCGTGCTGGAGGAGCAGGGAGCTTTGGCAGTGCCACCCATGTGCAGCCAGCCACCAGCTCAGCAGAACTTCCATCTCCATCACTTTCTCTCCTGTGTGTGCCCAGTGGGTGGCAAATCCTGTCCAGGTACAAGAGGCCTGGGGTGCCCCTGACAAGGGGAAGGGTACCCAGGTCTGCTGGGGGTTTTGTGTAGCTCCTGGCCAGGTGCAGGGCTGAGACAGGTGAGTCAGTGCTGCTAAGCCCAAGTCTCCAGCCCCTCTGCTCCCTTCATGGCTCCCAAACGTGGGAGGCAGTGGCTGATGCGTGGAGTATTCACAGTAAGGCTTAGGAAAAGCCCAAAACCCAGGGAGTTGCATAGTGGGGAAAGGAACTGCTGCAAGACATCCCCCCATGCTGTGGGGCTGGCATGGTCCCTCTGCCATCCCCTGCCACCTCAGCACTCTCACACCCCCAGCAGCCACCATTCTTAGGAGTGTCCGGAGGGGGGAAGTGTCTGCTGGCATATACCAAGCACAGCATGGAGGCTCCTTGGAAAACAGAGAAAATCCTCTCAGCTTGAGTACCACCTGATACGAGGGCTGGGAGGCAGCTGGGTGCTGAAATTCAGGGTGTGCATGCTTGTGGGACCCTTCCTGCCACTCTGACTACAGCACCAAGCATGCCTACTTTCAGGGTGAGGTGTTTTGTGGTCCATGGGTTGCTCAGCTGCAAAGAGTGAAGTAAAATTTCACCCTGACCTTCGGATGGATTTCATATTGCCCAACCCCTTCTGCCATTCACTGCATCACAGAGCCCTTGGCTGCCATGCCCATGGAGGGGAAGTGGTCTGTGGGTGCTGGAGTGGCTGGGAAATGGTTGTTCACCTCCAGCACTGGCACTGACCGAGCAAACCCTGGCTGTGCTCGCCTTGGCTGGGGCCACAGCCTATTTTTGGAAGCTCTTGAGGCTTCCAAGGAGGGACTTGCCTTTTCTTTCCCTCCAATTCACAGACACTGGATTCGTTATGCATCGGTGCGGGGATGTTCCTTTTTTATTGCTATTGCTAGTTATTTATGTCCTTTTATTTATGGCATCAGAGAAGCAGAGCTGAGGTGCAGCAGAGGTGGAAGGGAAGCTCTGGGTTCACCTGCTTGGGGGAGTAAAAGCAGCTGGGCAGCAAACACAGCAGGGATGTGAGTGTCTCTGTGCCATGAAATGTCTGATCTTTGTAACTCTCCGGGGGCATTTGCCAGACTGGGGGATGCAGAGGGAAGCAGAGGAGTGGGCAGGCTGCCACTCAGCCACAGCCTGGTTCCTCACTGCCTGGCAGGGACACTGCAAAACCTGCACTTTTTCCAAGAAATTGGGCTCCAAGGCTGAGCAGCCAAAACAAGAGCAGCCTGCCTCTGCCTGGGGAAGCTGGGGTACTTGCTCCCTTTGCCACCTGCTCTGCAGTTTGCCAGCCCAGCCTTTTCCTTGCTGTGGGGCTGCCTTCTCCCTGCTCCTGGTGTCCAGTGTGACACCCAGGCCAGAGTTAGAGGGAAGCCTTTAACTCTGCAGGAATCCCCCCAAAAGAGCAGTGCAGATGTTCTGCTTGGATTGCAGCAAAGGATCTGATCCNGCAGTGGGGAGCAGAAGGAAATGCCGAACATTCCTGCTCCATGCTCTCATTTCTCAGGCAGGCCCCGCACAGCTGAACTCACCAGGCTCCTGTTCTGTTATTGCACACAGCATCCCAGTGTGAGGGGGGTTGGAAGGGACCTCTGGGGATCACCTAGTCCAGCTTCCCTGCTACAGCATTGTCACCCACAGCAGTTTGCCGAGGATCACAATATCTAGGCAAATTTGCAATCTCTTGAGAGAAGGAGACTCCACAACCTCTCTGGGCAGCCTGCACCCTCACACCAAGAGGTTTTTCCTCCTGTTCAGATGGAGCCTCCTGGGTTGCAGTTTGTGCCCACTGACCCTTGTTTTGTCACTGGACACCACTGAAAAGAGTCTGGCTCCAACCTCACCTGCTGGCCAGGACATGAGGGAGATTTTCTCTTTTCAGTCTCTGCTGTTCAACTCAAGAAGCCAGGCAGGTGGATCTGCCTGGAATGACCTCGCAAGCATGGCCCAACTTTGGGAGTATGGACCGAGGTGGATGGAGGGGACACGGGAATGTCCTGCTGCTGTGCTGGGGCCAGGCAGAAACACTGCTGAAAGGGGAGCCTGGGCTTGGGCACTGCTTTTGCTTTCTGTTCTGGCAGGGAAAGGGGAAGAGGGCAGGGCAGGGCAGGGCAGGGCAGGGCAGGGAAGGGAAGGGAAGGGAAGGGAAGGATGTAATTTCTTTATTTATTTCCTCTCTGCTGCTGCTGGCCAGCAGCTGTGCACAGCTCCTCCAGCATCTGGAGTCTCTTGGCCACCAGCTGGGGCTCTTGCAGGACGTGTGTGCTCGTGCACACACTCGCTGAACTGCAGCACACCAGGTTAGAGGGGAATGTGGCTGCAGCCAGAGGAGCAGGGTGGCGTGCTGGAGGAGCAGGGAGCTTTGGCAGTGCCACCCATGTGCAGCCAGCCACCAGCTCAGCAGAACTTCCATCTCCATCACTTTCTCTCCTGTGTGTGCCCAGTGGGTGGCAAATCCTGTCCAGGTACAAGAGGCCTGGGGTGCCCCTGACAAGGGGAAGGGTACCCAGGTCTGCTGGGGGTTTTGTGTAGCTCCTGGCCAGGTGCAGGGCTGAGACAGGTGAGTCAGTGCTGCTAAGCCCAAGTCTCCAGCCCCTCTGCTCCCTTCATGGCTCCCAAACGTGGGAGGCAGTGGCTGATGCGTGGAGTATTCACAGTAAGGCTTAGGAAAAGCCCAAAACCCAGGGAGTTGCATAGTGGGGAAAGGAACTGCTGCAAGACATCCCCCCATGCTGTGGGGCTGGCATGGTCCCTCTGCCATCCCCTGCCACCTCAGCACTCTCACACCCCCAGCAGCCACCATTCTTAGGAGTGTCCGGAGGGGGGAAGTGTCTGCTGGCATATACCAAGCACAGCATGGAGGCTCCTTGGAAAACAGAGAAAATCCTCTCAGCTTGAGTACCACCTGATACGAGGGCTGGGAGGCAGCTGGGTGCTGAAATTCAGGGTGTGCATGCTTGTGGGACCCTTCCTGCCACTCTGACTACAGCACCAAGCATGCCTACTTTCAGGGTGAGGTGTTTTGTGGTCCATGGGTTGCTCAGCTGCAAAGAGTGAAGTAAAATTTCACCCTGACCTTCGGATGGATTTCATATTGCCCAACCCCTTCTGCCATTCACTGCATCACAGAGCCCTTGGCTGCCATGCCCATGGAGGGGAAGTGGTCTGTGGGTGCTGGAGTGGCTGGGAAATGGTTGTTCACCTCCAGCACTGGCACTGACCGAGCAAACCCTGGCTGTGCTCGCCTTGGCTGGGGCCACAGCCTATTTTTGGAAGCTCTTGAGGCTTCCAAGGAGGGACTTGCCTTTTCTTTCCCTCCAATTCACAGACACTGGATTCGTTATGCATCGGTGCGGGGATGTTCCTTTTTTATTGCTATTGCTAGTTATTTATGTCCTTTTATTTATGGCATCAGAGAAGCAGAGCTGAGGTGCAGCAGAGGTGGAAGGGAAGCTCTGGGTTCACCTGCTTGGGGGAGTAAAAGCAGCTGGGCAGCAAACACAGCAGGGATGTGAGTGTCTCTGTGCCATGAAATGTCTGATCTTTGTAACTCTCCGGGGGCATTTGCCAGACTGGGGGATGCAGAGGGAAGCAGAGGAGTGGGCAGGCTGCCACTCAGCCACAGCCTGGTTCCTCACTGCCTGGCAGGGACACTGCAAAACCTGCACTTTTTCCAAGAAATTGGGCTCCAAGGCTGAGCAGCCAAAACAAGAGCAGCCTGCCTCTGCCTGGGGAAGCTGGGGTACTTGCTCCCTTTGCCACCTGCTCTGCAGTTTGCCAGCCCAGCCTTTTCCTTGCTGTGGGGCTGCCTTCTCCCTGCTCCTGGTGTCCAGTGTGACACCCAGGCCAGAGTTAGAGGGAAGCCTTTAACTCTGCAGGAATCCCCCCAAAAGAGCAGTGCAGATGTTCTGCTTGGATTGCAGCAAAGGATCTGATCCAGCTGAGGGTGCCCCTGCTTACTGCAGAGGGGGTTGAACTAGATGAGCTTCAAAGGTCCCTTTCAACCCAGGCTGTTCTATGATTCTATGATTCTGTGATTCTATGGTCTGGAAAGAGCCAGGCCACAACAGACCAAACTTTTAGGGGAATCTGATCCTCCCTACTATGGTTTGGGTTAGATGTTGACTTCCCTGGTGACAGCAGTGGAGGACAAAGAGGGCTGCTCGATTTGTGACCCACTGCAGATGGTGACACTCATTTGGATATCCCTGAAGAGTCAAAGCCCTGGCTTCCTCTAGAGAATGGCTTATTGGATTTGGGACCCTGTGGGCATGATGCTCTAGCAGCCTTGGTCACAGCTCCCACGTCTCTGCTTGAGTATACAGCCTTCCCCAGGGACCCTCAAGTAGGGGAGGCAGAAGGGGCAGGACCTTCCCCATGGGATCAGAGCTGGATCTGGGTTGTGCTGATATAAATCATTGTGGCAAAGGGGCCAGGGAGGACAATGCCAACCCCAGCCCTGCTCCTGGGCTGTCCATGTGAAAGGGTTTAATGGAGGTGGTAGCATCATGGTGGTTAGGGAATGTCTCCCAATCCACACCAGGAGAAGGGACATCAGGCCAGCACCTCACATTTCCCTCTCCTGGGGCTGCCTTGCCCTTCCCTTGCACTGCCTGCATCCTGTGATGCTCAGAGGGGCTCTAAGATTCCCTGAGGGTCAGATCCCCCCCAGTGCAGCCAGCTGAGCTGAGCTCCCAGCCAGTGCAGTGCTGGGCTGTCCCTGGGCTGTCCCTGGGCTGTCTGGGAGCCGAGGCAGGAAACATAAATGCAGGCTGGGCTGAGCTTGCCAGTGCTGGAGCTGCAGCGTGCACAGGGATTGCCACGTCTGTGAGCAGAAACAACAGGGCCTGAATATGCTCCCTCCCCCTTGCCCCCCTCACCTCCTTCCCTGTACGGCCCCTGGGCTTGCAGGAAAGAGGAGGGGGGTCTTGGGGAAAGGTCTGGATGAACCCCAGGGGCATGAAGCCTCAAGCACAGCCAAGAAGTCAGGGTGGATCACTGTAGTCCTACAGCTTGTGAGAGGAGTGAGGAGTCCTGGGAATGTGCCTGCAAGGGTCTTCTTGTCCTACTGCACTTGGGCTCCTTGTGCCCCTGTACTGCTTACTTTAGCTCCCTGCCAAGCAAGGTGGGAATGGCCTTGCAGGATGTCCCACAGCCACCGCATTTGTCCCTCCAGAGGAATTGTGCCCATAGGGAAAAGTACCACCAGGGCTCCTGAGAGGAGAGCAGTGAGGTCCCACTCAGCTATGGGGGTTCAAGAGACACTGGTGGGGGCAGCCACTGCACAAGGGCATGGAAAGCAAAAGCAAAGCTCCCAAGCTCCATGGGCAGGACTTTGTGACATGTGAAAGTGTTTATTTCATTGGATGGAGATGGAAAAACAAAGCCCCAGCAGAGGCGGTGGAACAAAATCCCTTGCAACAACCCCTGGCCGGGAGCTGCCAGCTCCCATTCCTGCAGCCCTCTTCTGCTTGGGACCTGGCGTGCAGGAGGTCCACAGCTCCCAACCCCTCCAAGGAAACAACAAAGACTGGGAAGGGCAATAATGAGTCTGTGAACAATTAACACACACGGGGCCAGGCTCTGCTCAGTTAACCTTGGCGTGGAGCTGGGACTGGCAGGGTTCCTCCAGCTCAGCGCCAGAGAGGCTGTGAGCAGGCCTGGAGCTGGAGGAGCAAATGCAGTAAAATAGTTGGAATCTCTCTACAACAGTGGGATGGAGAGGAGCACAGGGCAGAGAGGAGCAGCAGGTCCCATGGAACAGCACTACATGAAAGTACCTGAAGTCTTGATGGCTGATGCAAAACTACATGGAGCATCTCTGCACCTTCCTCTTCTGGAGGTGGGCTGGCAGAGGGCCATTGGCATAGGACACCTACATTTGCATCATGAGATGGCAGTCCATGCAAGGGTCTAGGCTCTAGGCATATGCTTGGAGGTGAAGCCTTGGAGAAGGGTGGCCAATTGGGGCCCACCAGATCTAGCAGTTAAAGCTAGATCTGGTCAGTTGCAGTGGCTAGGAAGAGTTACATGACTTTCCTGAGCTCCCCAGGTGACACACAGAGAAGGCTGAACCAGATGTTAGAGTCCTGACAGTGGGACTGATTGGTCTCTGGACCCCCCAACTCTTAGAAAGAGCAGACACGCTGAGAACCAGACTTGGCCTCAGTGCCCAGGAAGGCAGAGATAGTGTCAGCTGCTTTGAAGTGGTGAAAGGGCCTGTCCAAGGCTCAGAGGGCAGGTGTATTTCTGTCTGCCTTTTGCACATCAAAGTTTTCAGACAGAGAGGCTCCAGGGATGGCAGGGAGATGTGCAGTCACATTTCTTCCAGCCTTCCTCACACGATCCCAGCTCTCTGACCCAGCAAAGAACTCTCGGAGAGGCAGGGCAGCAGTTTGAGACGACTTCAAGCACCTTCACAGAATCACAGAATGACAGGGGTTGGAAGGGACCTCTGGAGATCATCTGGTCCAACCCCTGTGCCTGGTTTCTCCTAAGAATGGGTCCTGTGAATGCCAGCAAGGTGGGGTGTGGGTAATGTGCAGAGAGGGAACAAGGCTGAGCACAGCCTTTGCTTCCCATGGGCTGAAAAACAGCAGAGAGATATAGATAGAGTTCAGCTACAGATACATGAAACATGTCTGGAAACTCACAGGGAGATGTGGTCAGCATGGCTCTACATTGCTCCTCCATGTCCTTTATGGAAGAAGCTCTGGGTGGGGTGGGATGGTGGCTCCCAGGTAGAAAAACAGCTTTTGGCTCCCCATCACTCCCACTAAGCTGCATGCTAAAGCAGGCAACTGATCTCCATGTCTGACTCCTGCACAGGCAAGCAAAGCTCAGACCTGCCTTCGGACCTGCAGTGTCACCCCGCAACGTGCCCAGCAGAACTACAGCTGGGAGAGTCCAGCCTGGATTTGATGGTTGCTGGGCTGGCAGTTTCCTAGGTAGGGAAACACCAGAACAGGAGATGGAGAGAGGGCATGGGATGATATTCAGAGAAGAATTTTTTTTACAATGAGGGTGGTGAGCCTAGGCTGCCCAGAGAGGTGGTAAATGCCCCATCTCTGGAAACATCCCAGGTCAAGTTGGACAGGATTCTGAGCAACCTGCTCTAGTTGAAGATGCCTCTGCTCACTGCCAGGGGGTTAGACTAGATGAGCTTTAAAGTACCTTTCCAACCCAAACCTGTGATTCTAAAAGGGCTTGTGAAACAAATTCACAGAGGATGTTTTGCTTTCTAATGTCTGTTTGGAACACATCCATCAAAACTGCTAGATCTGTTGGGGTGCAGCATCTCAGCTACAGTCCACAATGCCTGGAAATAGGATGAAAAAAGTTTGTCCTTCTCTGTATTGCAACTTTTTTTCATGAGTTAATGCTGTCCCCTTCCCATGTCTGGAGCATGTGCTTTGCTCAGCCTAAGGCATCTCTGATGGATGGGAATGGTTGGTAGCTCAGTTTCCCTCTCAATGCTTAGGCTGTGAATCCTCTCGGGCTCTGCTGTGGCCATGGGGCTGGGTAGGGGGAAGGTGGGGTCCTGGAAATGTCCTAGGGACAGACAGAAAGCCAAGAAAGTCTCCAAGATGGAAGCCATCCAGCATAAATACAAGGGTTGGGCACGTGTGTGGTCTCCATAAACTAAAGCTACTAATTGGCTTTTGAGAATATGGTAAAGCCTCATAATGAAGGTAGCAGAGGCAAGCTGGGTCCCAGGGACGCCGGTTCCTCGGTGCTCATCGCTCACTGCGCGTAGGGTGAGCAGCCAAGAAAAATCCTTCCTGACACGTTCTCCAGAGACTTCCCTCCTGCTGCCTCCTCAACACCCTCCAGTGATATCTGCCCCTGTCAACACACACACCCTTGTTCGAAAGCTCACTAGCAGAGGAGAAAAATCTCCGAAAGTAGCAGGTGTCCTTAAGTCCTGTCAAAATACATCAGCCCTGTCTTTGGAGCACGGCTGGACCTCGGAGCCTGGCCTGACCCCAGGATCCAGCCGCGCCAGGCTGGTCCCTGCAGCTCTGCTGTAATTAGGGCTTGGGAACCAGCGGCGCCGGCAGAGAGGAATTTCCAGCGCCGCATGGTCGCGTTGCCTGCCCTGCCCTGGCTGGCTTGCACCAACTCGAATGCCACACCCCAAATACTGGCTCCAGTTTTAGGCCTCTAGCTCCAAAAAGGACATTGATGTGCTGGAGTGTGCCCAGAGAAGGGCAATGAAGCTGGTAAGGGGTCTAGAGCAAAAGTCTTGTTAAGGAGAAGATGAGAGAATAGCAGTTGTTCAGCCTGGAGAAAAGGAGGCTGAGGGGAGACCTTCTTCTCCCCACAGCTCCCTGGAAGTAGGTTGGAGTGAGGTGGGGTTCAACCTTTCTCCCAAGTAACAAGAAACAGGACAAGAAGAAATGGCCTCACGTTGTGCCAGGGCAAGTTTAGGTTGGAAGTTTTTCTCCTCCGAAAGAGTTGTCAAGGCCTGGAACAGGCCTTGCCCAGGGAAACAGTGGTGTCACCATCCCTGGAGGGGTTTAGAAGCCATATAGATGTGGTGCTGAGTGACATGGTTTAGTGATGACCTGGTAGAGCTGGGTTGGACTTGATGATCTTAGAGGTCCCTTCCAACTAAACCAGTTCTGTGATTCTATGACTTTTGAACTGTATCACCATGTGGGCAGGGGAGCACAGCAGCAGGGCACCCGACTCCTGAAAGAGCATCCCAGCTGTAGGGGTGATGGGGACTGACAGCAAGGAAGGGGTCGTGTGTCCCACAGGGAGGGGAACGGGACAGTCAGCAGGGTGTCTGCAGGGCATCTGTTAGTGTTCTCACCCATAATTAAAGGAGCAGGACTTGCTGAGGACAATCGCTCGTTCGAGCAGCGTCCGCTATAAATCTTCGAGGGCTGGACTGCCAAAGAGATGGAAAAGGGGTTAAGCACTCATCCCTCCCAGGCTGACAGAGTTCAGTGCATGTAGCCTGGAGGTTCTCCAAGGAGCCTGATGTTTTATGTCTTTGGGATGTTTTTGTCTTCCTTTACTTGTATTCGGTGCTGGTATTGTGTTTATATCAGCAAAATTCTGGATTATTGCCTCTTTTTCTATTTTTTTTTTCAACAAACATCTGCTGCTTCTGCTTGTAGATTGTTGTAGCATTGCATCCTGCCAGGGGGGAGAAGCTCCAAACAGGATGTGTGTGGCAAACGTGATGCTACATGGCAGGCGATCGAGCAGGGTGTAGAGCTCAGCCTGCCACTGTTCTGGGTGACACACAGCAAAGTGGCTCTGGCTCAGCTGCTCCCTAAAAGACACCACTGGCTTCCCTGAGGGGACTGACTGAAGCTCCCTGCTGGGAAGGAAAACAAAGCTGCAGGTTAGAGAGCCTGAGCAGAAATAGCTCCTGAAGTGTATTCTGGCAGGGTCCCAGAGCACCCCGTGGCTGGAAATTTGGTGAGACCACAGCCCAGAGACTGGCTGCGGCTGGCAGGCAGCTGTGTGGGGTTGCTCCTCCTGGATGCTCATCTTCTGGAAAGCAGGCACTTATGGGGAGGAGGACCCATTGCATAGTGTGGCTGCAGGACTTCAGCAAGGGCACTGCTTCTCCATGCTCTCTGAGGAGCTGGTGGCTTGCCAGATGACACAGCCTCATCTGTTAGGGCTCCCATTCCCGGGAGTGCCAGCCCCAGCCCACCCAGCTCGCCCACCTTCTCTGCACCACAAAACCCTGTCCCTGCACTGCCTTCCCCATCACCTGCATGGCATCACCTCCCCCTCCCAGACCAGCTACTGTGGTGTGAAGCCACCAGCAGACAAAGGAGCCTGTCACCCCTCCTAGCCACAAGCTGCCATGCCACCCTTCCCTGCTTCACACCAGCATCCCGAAACCAGTGCATGAAGTGGAATGTGAGCAAACACGGACCCCACCTGGCCCCCTCCCACCTCAAATTCCACCGAGTGCTGGCCAGCAGAAGCAGTTTCAGTCAACTTCATATTTACTTATGAATTCCAGCTGAAGAGGTGACAAAGATCGGAGACCTTTCATCTCCCAGGCTCTTCACCCCTCACAATCCATCGTCTCCCCTGAAAGCCTGAGCAGCTCCTATGTCCCAAGCACATCTCCCTGCTGCTCAGTTTTCCTTCCCTCCCTCCTGCCATGCCCCTACTCACTAACCTTCCTATCTCTCTTTATTCCTTTCTCTCTCCATTTGCTGGAAAAAATGTTCCTACATAGGAAAATGGAATCGAATCAAATGAGAGATGGAAAGAAGAACCTCAAAACTTGCTAGGCAGGCATTTTCTGTTCAAGATCAAGGGCTAAATTCTGCTTTCATCACACTGGAGAAAAATCTGGACTATCTCCCCTTGAATTAATGGCATTCCTCTGCAAGGGGAACAGAATTTCATTCATTCGCGCCTCGTACAGCAGCAAAGGGGCCATTAATCCTTACAGCTTCCAGTCACGTCTGCCCCAGTTCACAGCTCCAGCAAGTCCTGCATGGGAAGTCCCAGATCATTTTCTCGCATCCTTCCTTCACTTGTCAGCTCATGATAAACAGCATCTCGTCTCCATCCCAAATGTACAAGCACACTGAGTGATTACATCACCTCTGAGCCCGCTCCAATAAGATAAAACGTAGCTCACATCCAATTTGAATAGCTCTGTGTGCTCCAGGGGCCAAGTCCTGCTGTCCTCTGCAAGGCCTTCAGCCCTGCAGTGCCTCCCTCAGATGCAGGGATCATTAGTCTAGATGCCTGCCAGAACGGCTGTATGTGGAACCCTGTCTCAGGCTCTCAGGAGGTGTTTGACTCCCTGAATCGTGCTTTCAGCACATGGCTAAGATGATTGGAACACTCTCAGTGGTGCTGATTCCTTCACCCCAGAAGCAACTCCCAGAACATACAGGCCATACCATAGGAAACATGGCCATGGACAACCCAGTGTTCATGAGAATGAGCTCCACACCCAGCACAGAGGGTCACTGCAGGGAGCAAAAACCCTGTTCCAAGCCCACACAGGGCACATGGGAGGGAGCCAGCCTGGCACAATCAGCACTCAATGTCCTGGTCACCACATCTTAAATCCCTCTAAGGTGGGCACTCAGATCAAGAGGCAGCAATTCAGTGACAGCTTTTCTTATGTGGGTGAACAAATCTCAGTGCTCCTGTACTGAAGGGTGAGCAAGATGCTGCCAGGGACTGAGGAATTCCCTCATAACACTTCTGAAGAGCATAGCAGGGAGGGCAGAAGGCTAAGCCAGCTTCTCAGGAGTACCATTAGGATGACAATGACTGCCAAAGCAATGGCTCAGCTGCCTTATAGGGCCTCCCTTCCCAAGGTGTGGAAGGGAACACGAATCGAAGTATCAGCCCTTGGGAGTGGATGTGGGATTAAAACAAGGGCAGGAGGATCTGGCAGGCTGTGAACAGTTGAGTGGTTTTCTGGGTACTAGAATGAGGTGTGAAAGCAGAGCTGTCTGCCAGCCTTTGGGAGGGCTGGGAAGCAATAGCCCAACGTTGTGTTACACCTCTGGGGCTGTTGTGAGCTTACAGGTAAACAAGCAGCTCCAGCTTCTAGCCAGGTCCTAAACCTTTGCAATAAGAAACTTTTTAAAAGAAGCAAACACAAGGAATTCCTGCTGTTTGCTGCCTTACTGCAGGGAAATGCTTGGCACAGGATGGAGCAGTCGTTGGTGCCAGGCCAAGGGCTGCAGCTCACAGCCAGAGCAGCTCTGTTGACAGGGCTGGTGTAACTGCAGGGCAAAGGAGCTCATCACCCGGCTGCCAAGCTCTGTTCTGCTCATGCACAAGGTTTTAGACCTCAGGATTTCTCTGTCATACAAGCAGGAGGCCAGGGAGCAGAAGAGCAGAAGTATCTTACCCCAGCAGTCATCCAGCTGAGCTTGTGAAGCTGGGTTCCTGTGCTGGGACAGAAAGGAGCTCAGAGGGATTTGGTCCAGCATCTCACACAGATTCTCCCATTTGGAGCAATTTGATGTTGACCCACCACTACAGACATGCTAGGAAATTCTAGTGAGGGTGAAGGACAGCACCCCCTGCACTCACAGCACTTTCAGAGAACAAACTCTGTTTGCATTATTAGACCTGGGGCTCTGCAACAAATTAGCAGTGGGAAGCCTGAGCAACCCACTGAGCTCAGCCCACACTGGTGGCACAGGAGCAGTCCTCTTGGGGCTGTGGGAACCTCCATCCTGAGGTCAGTCTGATGGGACATGCTGATTTTTCTGTCCTTCAGATGCACCACATAGGGCAGCAACCCAGTCAATGTCTCCTCTCACAGAAGCCCCTCAGGGAACCAGCAGATTCGGGTGGGGAGGGATGTCCTTGGGTTCTTGATGGTTTTCATTGAACTTGATCAACTCACACATGAGAAGCAGCCTGGTGCAGCTGGAGTAACCCTGTTGATTTACATGAATTCCTCCAGACACAAGCTGGGGTTTATGCTCTACTGGCATTTGCATTTCCACAGTCTGGACTCTGGCTGGGAACTTTTATTGGGTGGACTCTAGCAAAACAGAAGGCGAGGAATAAAAATAACTCTTTTTCTGGGCTGGGTTGATTGCTCTTACACCAGCACAAGCCCAGGCCAGCTCTATTGATTTTTAAGGAGTAACTGGGTTTGTGCTGGTGTAACTGTGTCCCCAGAGCTGCATGAAATGTTCACAACAAAACCTGAAATTATGTGGAACTATAGCAGAGCTTCACTGTTTTGGGGTTTGATTATAAATTTGAATCTCAGACCGAGCTTGTCAAAAGATTCCTTAAGGTTCATGAACCTCTCAGTCAAGCCTTGGCCCAAAGTCAAGCCAAGCCCGAGCTGATTTATAGCTTTGCATGGAAATAATGTGAAACGAGTGGTTTTTGTTTGGTCTCAAAGCTGAAGCTTGATGCCTGCAGCCGAGCTTGGCTTTTGAGACGTCAGTTCTCTTTGAAAGTCGAGCTCAAACCCGAATCTGCAGTGGGAGCTGTAGGAGATCCTGCCTAGATTAAAAATGCAGGCTGGGTTTGCAGGGGTACCAAGAGTGGTGATCTCTTGCCCAGCCATCTGAGTGCAAAAGCAGCCAGGTCTGAGCTGTGCTGCTGCTCCATGCTCCAAGCCAGGCACAAATCCAATGTGATTCATCTGGATGTAAGGGCATGTAAGGATCAGCTGGTTGAGCTGCCTGCTGAAGTGACCTAAGTATCATTAGCCCTCATCTCACAGTCCCTGTGACAGCCTCTCAGAGAGGCAGAGGTGTTCCTCTGATACTCCACACTTCAGAGGTTGAGCAGTTCCTGCTGGTTATCCATTGCCTGCAGGACTGAGAGCCACAGGCAGCAGTGAAGCACTGCCAGTGTGGTTTGGCAGCTCTGAGCCTCTGCCCCAGCCAGTGCCAAAAGCAGAGCACTCATGGCAGCCCCAGGAGGAGAAGGGATATAAACCTCCCTCAGCTGTGTGGGGCCATGCTTGGAGATAGCCCACCCTGCCTGGTTTGTTTCTTCTCATGGACAATTTGGAAGGGCACTTTCTTAATTGTCCATAGCATTGATGTAGAAACGGCCATGGCTTGGTAGTGTTTGGCTCTATGAAGTGCAGTGTGACCCCACGGCATGGACCAAGTCCTGCTGTGGCACAGCTCCATGGGAGGAAAGGTTTTTGCTAGGCTTGTGTTTGGCCACCTGCACAAGAAGATCTGTGGTCTGTTGGCAGCAAGTGGAAAAGCCTGGTGTGGGACAGAGGAAGGAGGCATTTCTGCATCAGGAGGAGGGTGATGCAGCTTTGGCCTCCATGTCACAATGCAGCCTAATCCTCAAAGGCTTGTAATATGGGAAACAGCATTTCCTCTGAGAAGCTCCCAGTCAGATGGTTGGCTTTTCCAGCATGTTGTTGCTGTAACTTTAATGGTCTGGGGATGCCTGGAGCCTCCATATGCAATTAGAACCTTGTGTGCCTTAATCGTTGTCAGAAAGATGTCCTGGCTGCATCCTTGAGACTGCCAACATGGAGGCACTTCTCAACCTGATGATAGATCAGGAGCTGAGATCTGCATGGAGGCCCTGCAGAAGGTGCTGCAATACCCCAGGCAGGGCCTGAGGACCTCCCAGACCAGGGCTGTAGTTGTAGAGCTGAACCATCCTTGCCTGCTCATGGATCTATGACCTCAGCAACTGTCCTGCAGTGATGGAAGAGATTCCCAGAATTGGGACCCAACCTTCCAACTCTTGCTTGAGCAGCACCACTGGCTTTCTTCCTATGGGACTATTGAGTTGAACTTCTTGGATAGCTGGAGAATCTCTTTCTTGGATAATGTGATCACCGTGTCATGGCTGCTTAATGAGAGCCTTGATCGAGCGTTCTGGGGACTGGGATTCGCTGGCAAAACTGTGCTCATCTAATCTGGGACTCGAGATCTTCCTGGGCAATCACAGCTAACGAGCACAACTCAGATGCTAGTTCTGGGCCAGCCACGCACGGGGCAGACAAGCCAAAATGAGATTAATTGGAAATCAATTGGAAGGACTTGACATGTGCTCATAGAGATGGCCCAAGCAAAACTCGAGGCTAAATTCAATGGATAAATAACTCATTGTGAGTTATTTGCTCGGCTCTACTTAAGTGGTTGATTATGTGGGGCTTTGGTTAATTGACTTATTGAGTGGCTGGCGTGGGTTTTTGGCTGCTTGCTCGCTCCCTGCACGTTTTTGCTATTAACTCAGCTGTTTGATGGAACAAGTAGTCTATTGTCTATTTTTTGCTGGCTAGGTTGGTGTTTGGTGGGATGTTGGCTCTTGGGCTAATTGAACACATCTGCTGCTGGCTGTAGGATGTCTTGCCGGGTTCATCACTGGCTCTTTGTTTCATTGCCTGTCTGATGTGTCGGTGGCACAGTCTGTCACAGATCAGATGCTTGCCTACCTAATTTCCTGCTCCTTTGCACTTGCAAACTAGGTTTTTGCTTCTCCTGGTTGCCATTTGGGGCTGTCATTGCCTCTCCCATGATGCTTAAGCTCCTGAGATGCAGCAAGGATGACTCCTTCTTGGCAAGCTGCTATCATCTCTAGGACATCTGAGGATTGTCACTGGGAAGGATGGACATTTTCTGGAAGTCCATTCCCAGCTGTAGCTGTGTTCTGCAGCCCTGGCATGGCTCCATCCTGACCTTATACTGTTTCCACTGAATTCCTCATAGTTTCTGCTGGGAAATGTGGCACAGGAACTGTTGGGCTAGAAGCAGGTGGGATGCAGGCTCAGAGAGAGGTTTCAGCTTCACTGGAGAAAAGGGAGGGAAACAAGGGGAGTAGGGGAGAAGAGACCTGAGCAGGAAACAGTCTCTAGAAGTTTATTAAACAAAGCTCAGTTGATTTTGACAGGTGCACTTCATGCTCTTTTGCTTGCTTTTTGGCCCTGATCTATCATTAATTTTGGGGTGAAGGAAATTTTTCCACTGAAGTAAGAACCATTCTTTGGAAGTGCATGTTGGGAAGCCTAGGAATCAGCATCATGTAGTGAGATGTGTGTTTGAAAGCTGAGTCAGGAGCCAGTTAAGGGGGGCTTCGTGAGGGACAAGGCTGGGAAGGAGGGAGAACATTCCCTGTGCTCTTCCTCCATGCCTTGCTGGAGCACCTGAAAACCATTAGCACACCAGTCCCTCAGGGCAGCCTGACTGGGCTGAGCTCTGGCTGATGTGAGAGGTGTTGACTGGAGCTGAAGCTGACTTGACAAGGCCTCAGGGAGACACTCGAATGAGCTTGTTTACAGCTCTCCTGCTCTTTCATTTCATCCGCCACGCTTGTAAAACACACAGAGAGGATGGCAGCGTGGGTGTCCTGCTGCACTTCCTGCTCGTCTCGGGGTGCCACTGTGATGCTGGACAGCTGTGGGATGTGCAGGCAATGCAGGTGTCCCCCACAAGTCCTCTGCTTGAGTGGGTTTGAGTGACTCTTTTGTGGTGTACCCTATACCTGAGGCTGAGCACATGGAATGAATTCACTCCTGCTGTATTAGCCCTGAGGTCAAGGTTAAAGTCATGGTCAGGGTGGGAATGCAATGAAATCTACCTTAGGAGCATCTGTCCCTCAGATGGCTCTGCCCTGAGCTTTGCAACCTCTGGAGACCTCATCCCCAGGCAGACTGGTCATGACTCGCTGGACCATTCTGAGGGATGCTTCTTGCTCCTCTTGAACACATCATGAAACCTATGGTGTCTGGGCAAAAGCCAACTGCTTCCCTGGCTAGAGAGCTGGAGGAAGAGCACTGGCCTTGCCTGGGCAGTTTGCTTCTCAGGACTACTTCTGCAATGTTACACACAAGATACCTTTTGGCTTCTTTTAGCCCCTGCTCCAAATACTGGATTTTCCTGGTGAGCTGCAGCAATGGGTTTGGCTCCCAGTCCTGGTGCTGCGGAAGTCCTCTTTGGGCAGCACTTCTCTCCAGCTCACTGACAGGAGAGAAGTTTTCTGTCCTGTGGTATCCAGGCCTGGTTCCCTGCAGGGGACAAGGACGTCTGTGCCCTTGGGCAGTTCCGTGGCAGAGGAAAGAGGTGGGATAATGAGGTAGCACTGGGGTCAAGCTTTCCATTTCAGATCTTGTCTTGTATTTCTACAGCTGTAC
Organism: Ramphastos sulfuratus; assembly: GCA_013399055.1. Taxonomy (NCBI): domain Eukaryota; kingdom Metazoa; phylum Chordata; class Aves; order Piciformes; family Ramphastidae; genus Ramphastos; species Ramphastos sulfuratus. The sequence continues at coordinate 178,536 of WBNM01035950.1, read as the reverse complement.
AGTGGCCGAAACCTCCTGGGTGAATATGATGAATGCAAACCTAAAGCTGAGGAGTCCCCTTGAGCAGCCAGATTCCCTTAGCAGCAATGCAAGCCCGAAAAACAACAACCTTTGGCCCTGGAGAGTGTGAAGCTTCTGGTTCCCACCACAGCCTTGCAGCAATGCCCATCTTGGTGCATTTCTGCAGAGCTCTGGGCCAGGCAGGGTAGAAGCAGGGATGAGGAGAATACCTGGCACTGAGAGATCTTGCTCCAGCCATTTTGTTGTACAAGTGGAAATACTTCTTACATTAGCAGTCAGCTCATCTTTTTCTCCCCATGTGTCTCATTCTTTTTTTCTTTTTCCATCTTTGTGGCTCATTCCCTAGTGGACAACCTTGAGTGGGCTGGCAGGAGGTGTCCTGGGGCATGCTAGGGAGCAAGGGAAGATGCTGCCTGTCTAAAGCTCCCTGGAGGTCAGTAAAAGGTAAGGAAACACAATAGGCCAAATTCTACACATTTTTGTTGCTGTCTGAAATTTCTCCTGTCTTGGAAAACGCCTTCAGGGCCATCCTGCTGGAATCTTGCAGAAAAACAGGGGGCTTTGGGAGGGCAGATGAAATGAAGGTGGTTCAGGGGATTTGGATTTGTTTGTTTAGCTCCTTGGAGAGGCAGTGAGGAAGAAAAAGGTGAGTGATGGGGCGATTCCCACCTAACATCAGGTAAACCAAGGGAGAACTAAGACAGGAGTAGAGAAAATAGGAAGAGGCTTGATCAACAAGGGAGCATGTGCCCCCAGTCTTTGGACTTTAGTGGGAGAGAAAGGTCTCCTGCAGACCTGGTCCTTGGCTCCCACTTGTGACCATGAGATGCACCAGAACACCATCCCCATGGGCTGCCCCATCACTGTGATGTGAGAAGAATTGCTGGGAGAGAAGTTCTTAGAGGAGAGCCTAGCTTTGGTTAATGCATGCCCACAGCCATCAGACACCCAGGGAAACTGCAGGAGATTCTTTTTTCCCTTGCTCAGTACGCTGGGCCTGCTGAGTTTGATGCAAACTAATTCCCTGCCATGTCCTGTCCCTTGCTGAGCTCACGACTTGGCTTAGTTTGTCTACAGTGACACTGGAAGGGGGGAAGAAAGCCTCTACCAGTTTGTTTTCCAAGCCAGGGGAGAAAGAGTCTTCATAGCAGCAAGGCTGCTGGTGGGTTTTTATCTCAGCAGCATGGGCTGGGGTGGCTGTGCAGGTGCTGAAAGGTGAGAGTTTGTCTCCTGGCACTGTTAATAGTTTAGATGCCAAGACAGTACCAGCCATGCTTATCACGGATGCTGTGTCCACTCTGGCATTTCTGCAGCCAGTTTCCTGGGGAGTATGTAAGTAACATGGAGGCCTCCAGAATGCTGCTGCAAGGGATGGATTAGCTCTTCCTGGGTAGGTTTCCTGTGACAGTTTGTGCAGACCAAGTGATCAGTGATTTAAATCAGACAGGATCTGCCCAAAGAAAGGGCTCGAATTCACATTGCTGAGCCAGCACCACAACTACTGAGCCAGCTGAGATTCTGGATCAGCTCCACCATGTTTTGCAAGCTGGAGGCACCCCAATTCCTCTGATGCTGGCACTTTTGTCCTCAGCTCCTGGTAGGCCTTGCCAGGATGCTTTCTATAGCTGTTTCTCCAGCACAACCAGCAGCATGTGGCTCTGCTCTACTGCAGCCCCACAGGACTGGTCTAAGTTAAGCAGTGAGGTTTTTTACAAAGCTAAGAGACATCCAAAAAGATGCCATAAGGATGGAGATGTAGAGGGAGACCAAAGGAGCTCTGAGGTGTCCTGGAGCCAGCAAGGTTTGAGTGCTCAGCCCAGCACAACTATCAGTTACCTTGGGCCTCTAAATGGAGTTTCTTAGCCCCAGTGAAGTGAGGACAAGTATTAATGTATGGATTCTTGTTCTATAGCAAGGAAGAATTTTCTGGATGAAAGCATTAATTAGATTTGTTTGGACCATGTTCACATGCCTCCTGGGTTCACTTTCTGCGAATGCTTTAAATAATGGTTTTATTGGCAGGGACATTTGTGCAAACTGCAAATTTGGGGTCAGCATCTTGGCTGATATAAATCAAGGCAGGCCTCTCCAAGGTGGTGGAGGGACACCAATTTACACCCACAGAAAGGCAGACTCCCTCTTTGAGTACTGAGAAATTAGTCTTGGAACATAAACTTGGAGTGAAAACCTCCAAGTGTTTGTACTGGAAACCTTATCCTGAGGCTGCAGCAGCTTTCAAACTGCAGCAGGGAGCATCAACCAGTGGTCGGTGGGGATCCTGGCATCCTCCAGCATCTCCTCACCTCCTCTGTCTCCACAGATTACAGGGCTCTAATCTCAGCCAGCCATTCCCACACCGCTTACCTCCCTGTTACCACCGTCCAGACTGAGCTCCATGGTCTGGAGCAGTTGCCCCAGGTTCATGCAGAGCCCTCACCCTTCTAGGGCTTGATCCAGATCAGCTCTTGGGAGGGGCTTTGAGGCTGTTGGATTTAGAGGCTTTAAGGAATGGAAAGTAGAGGGGATGGGGATGGGGCTGAGCCTGGGGATGGCAGGAGAAAAAGGAGGTGAGGGGCCCTCAGATTGCTGTCTCCTGGAGGAACTGGAGCATGCCCAGAAACAATAAATGTCCAGGGATGATTTGATGTGAGTTAGGATGGAAAAGCATCACAGAGGGTGAATCTGAGATGAGCTGTCTTTAAACTTCAGTGAACTCGAGCAAATTCCTGTGCATTTGCAAAGCTGTGCTCCATATGGGTCAGGGCTCCCTGGGGAGGAGGCTGTTCCCTCCCTGGGGATGCAGAACCTGCTTGGGACACCTTTGCCCTTGGCCACTGCTGCAGATGGGGGAGCAGTGAGGTCAGGGATGGCTGGGCTGATGCAGGAGCAGAGGAGCTGGATTCTGGGCAGAGGAGACGTGCTGCCTCAGCTCTCTGTTATTCTGGGGCACTCAGGATCACACCTGGCAGGCAGCAGGTCCAGGTCTGGCAATGCTGACAGGGTGCTTCACTGAGTGCATTCAGAATGTTCCCCAGAACATCTGTTTGCATGATGAAGGCTTCAATATATTGAAAGAATCAGCTTTATACCTAAAGGAAGAAGCAAAAGCTGCTCCCAGTTTACTACAGGTAAAATTGGAGACGTCAACCGTGTTCCAGATCCTCGTGGACTATCCACCCATTACTGCTCTGGTCCCAGGCAATGACAGGGACAAAGCTTCCTGTCCCAGTTGGCACAACAGTGAGCAGAGCTGGAAAAGGGCTTGAGTAGGATCAGGACGTATCTTGGGAACATCAGCACAGCACTTGGAGCCTTTTGAAGCCTCTGGTTAATTTCACCACCATGGTCTCGGCTGTCGGGCTCAGTTCTCCTGGGACACTTCAGCTCCCCCATGGCCAGGCAGTGGGGTGGCCTTTCCTGTGCAAAAGCAGACATAGCAGTGGGGCCAGCAGGAACTGGTGCCCCTCAGTTCTGTGCCTCATTCAGCAGGCACTGCAGCTCACCAGGCAAATTCTTCATGTCTGGTTGGAACCCCTGGCTCCAAAACTTCCTCCATGGAGCTGCGGGTGAACAGCTCAAAACACCAACAGAGGGGATTTTAATTCTTCACTGACCTAAGAAGATTATTCTTGCTTCCCAGATCAAGTATCTTGGAAAGGAAAGACAACATCAGGTGTGAAAGCAGGCTGTGCCTGGCTGTGGGGCTCACAGCACATGCATGGATGGTGAGAGGAGCAGGAGGTGAGGGGAGAAAACAAAAGCAAAGCAGGAAAACATCTTAAGACGTTTCCCTGATGAAGGCAGTGGTAAGAAAGGGGCTTGAGAGGCACTGTGGCATCCCACACCCCGATCCACTGTTTTCCGTCACAGCAAGACTTGCTCAACCCAGTTATTTTTGGAAGGTTGGAGACTGATGGTCCTGAGGTGGTAAGATAGGACAAGGTGTGTAGACCATGCCTGGGGAACACAGGTCTCTGTGGAGGAGTTTGCCAGGCCAGGACTTGTCCCTCACTATCCCTCTCTACAGCACAGGAGCTGAGCCCTGAGGTCAGACAGGTAAAAGGGCTCCAGATCTGTGCAGTCACCTGGAATAAGAGAGGGAGGAATGTGCAGGGACTGTGGCCTTGCTGAGGGGTTTGGGGTGATGTGGGTTAAGAGAGGAGAGCTCCCCAGGAGCTTTATGGGGAGCAGTGCTCCTCTGGGAATGGGGTGTCAGGCTTCAAAATACCAATATAGCAAAAGGAAGAAGCAGCATCCCCTTCCTTTGAGGCTTGCCCAGCCCTGGGGCTGTGAACAGCCCCCAGTCAGCCCCAAAGCCATCTCAGCAGTTTATGTCCGTCTGTGATTTCCATGCAGCATGGGGCAGGGGGGTCCTGCACGCAAGTACCTATGTGCAGATGGTCCCTGCACACACGGTGAAATGTATCCTAAACAAACTGAGCAAGCCCTCCAAACCCACTCCAGAATGATTTTGGTGAGGGAGCAGAGGAAGGCTGGATGCGGGGAGCCCTGCCCTCACACCCAATAAAACGTAGCTGCGTCTGGTTTGTATTGAGAGGGAAAGGAAAAAAAGCTTCTCTGAAATGAGATTCCTTACATGACAGCCTGCTGACATGCTCCGGAGTGATTTTGGCAAGAAAAGGGAATGCTAAGCAGGAGCTTAGCTGCAGGATTGTGCAGGCACATGGGGTGGGGGGGGGGGGGGGCTGCTGTGCTAGCTGGCCCCATACACTCCTGTCACCCTCTGCTCTGAAGCTGCTGCCTGGCCTTGGCACTGACCTTGCCAGGGCACCACCCTGCTGAAGAGAGAGGTCTCTGTAATGCAGGTTTGGGGGGTGGGGGGTATTTTTCTTTTCTCCCCTCTTTCTCTTGGTATGGTCTCCAACTCTGGGTCAGCCACCACCAAGGGGGTGTTCAGCAATCCAGAGCTTTACAGATCTGGGGCACACTAGTGGAACAAGTTGTGTGTCCCCAGTTGGCAATGGGCTGAGTGGGCATATGGGATGGGTAAATGTGTCTCTATTTGAGGGCAGAAAGGGAGCAGGGGAATGTCAGAATCTGCTGCAAAATGATTCACTCTAACTCCACCACCCTCTGAGCTCAGGGGAACCTTGAGCTTTGCCCTCAGCAGATGTGGAAGGAGTGGGCAGTGCATCACATCCCAGTGTGCGGAGGGAGGCAAGCGCACGTGAAACCAGAATTCCTAGAGTAGCTGCATCTCCATCAGTGCCTGGGGATGTCCCTCTGGACCCACCCCTGCGGCTTAGGACATCAGTTTCTGGCACACATCCTCCCAAGCTGTTTAGGATGATGTGCACACCAGGGAACGTGTCTTGGCACGGGGGCTTGTTTATGGGCTCTTAGCTTCTCCATGGGCACACTCCTGTGTGTCAGCCATGGGGCTGGGTGCTGGTGGGATGGAGCCGGGAGTTGTGGGTGCTACTTCCACTGATACATGGGGGCTGGGAGGACTCACAGGCACTTTTTCAAGCATCTGGCAGTTGAATATTTATGAAGTAGGAGAGCAAACCAAACACCAGGAATCAAAGGAGACTGAACCTGATACTTGCAGTTGCTAAAAGAGTCAGGAACTGGTTTCTTCCCGATGGCCGTGGGGCCGGAGCAGCATATCCCCCAAGACAGCAGGGTGGGAAGCAGCAGCCAAACCCATCAGCCAGCTCCATCCCAGTGGGGCCAGGCTGAGCTGGTGTAAACTGGAGTGGCTACACAGCAGCCATACTGATTTATGCCCCCGCTGCTGCTCCAGCCCCCAAATATTCATCTCCTTCAACACGATCCTGCCCCTAAGGTCTTTTTGGAAAACTCAGAGCTCTTCCCACATGGATCTGGTGCAAAGAAGTAGCTGTTGCTCCGCTGCCTGCAGACGTCTGGAACTCTGGGAGAGCTGCAGCTGACACTTACCAGGATGTAGGTAAATCTTGATAGAGTTGGAAGAGGAGAAAATTTCCAGGTGACCATTCCCAGATGGGCTCAGTGCTTCAGAAACGTGGGGAGCTCTGTGCCACAGCCCTGGCTGCCTCGGCACAGGCAATGCAGGAGCGTGGAGCTTGTGGGTTTGGGTTTTTAGCCTTCCTCTGCATTTATTTATCTTCTTTGATTTTAATTATTTTTAATAGTTTCTCTGAGTGCTCCTTGGGGGATTTTCTTTTTTTTCTTATTTAGGGACTCCAGGAAAGCTGGAGCAGAAGGGAAATATTTGTCAGCCATGCTGGAATTTCCACCACGCACAGGAGTTCTGTGGCAGGTCCTTTCTTGTGCCCACACACACTGCCAAAGCTAAGGACATGGTTTTCTCCAGTCACTCAGCACTGGGGAGCACAGCAGCATGTCCCTTTCTTGGCCTGGCTGCTACCTCTGTGTGATCACTAAAGCTTTGTCAGTGATTTGCCTGTGTCCCTGCACTGGAGGCATCTAGAGGACACTGGTAAGAACCTGCCCACCCATTGCAGGAGGCAGTGCTGACTTTATTCTTTCCTACAACAGAGAGGAGCTGAAGCTCCCATATCTACAGGCATCTCCATGCTGATGGTGTCAGACTTACCCTGGTAATGCCCTGCTATTCCTCAGGCTGACAAGCCTCACCTCATAGAGATACAGCAGCACTGTTGCCTTCAGACGTGGAGCTCATGCAAAACCATCACTGCCTCTCAGGGCTACTGGTTCACCTCCTCTGGTTGCCAATCAGGGCTTTCCAAAAGGCTTTCATGGTGACTTAGGGATGAGCCAGAAAGTCTCATCCTTGGGGATGTACACTTGAGGTACACTGAAAGATGCTGTAGGAGCAGGGAATATAGAATGGTTCATGTTGGAAGGGACCTTTAAAGGTCATCTAATTCGCCTCCCCTGCAGTCATCAGGGACATCTGCAACTAGAATCCCCAAACAGCCTCATCTTGAACGTTTCCAGGGATGGGACATCTAGCACCTCTCCGGGCAACCTGGGCCAGGATCTCACCACCCTCACTGCAAATATCATTGTGGTATCTATTGCCTTGCCTCTGGCAGTGTGGAGGATGGAGGGAAGCCAGGAGCTGCTCAGCAGTGGTACCCACAGCCCTGGGCTTGGTTGATATGCTGCATCTCAACAGCTGCCACTCCTGGAGTTTCAGTGGATCTAGCACAAATCCCAGCATTATCTCTTGGTGGGCCTTCCAGCTCCTAATCCTCAGAGTTTCCAAACCCTCTAGGGAGCAGTTTGCCGAGACAGGTTTCTAGCAGTGTTTGTAAGCCTGCCCAGCCCCTGATCCCACAGGGTGTGGGGGGAAGAGGGGCAAATCTTCTCCATGCCAGGGGCACAGCTTTGGGCTGCTTGCACCATCTCCAAAGGAGGCAACACCAAGAGTTTTGTCTCTTTGTTAGTTCATTGTATCAAACATATGGGCTTGGGAGGTGGAATATGTCCCTGGGCAGCTGCAGGGGGCTACCTGCAACATGGGATGCAAGTTGGAGGTGATGCTTTTGGGTCAGCTCCCAGCAGCTTTAATCCTGTGGGTTTGCATAGGCAGGACTTGCAGTTCCCTCTCCCCTGCTTTCTATCTAAACAAGCTGTCAAGCTTCAGCAGCTGCCTCTGCATGGGGCCAGTCCCACAGCGGGGATGTGAGAGAAACGTCTTGTTCTTCCATGGGGGCCAGGTGGGTTAGGACCACTCTGTCCCCCAGCCCCATGGATGGAAATGCCTCCGGAGTCACTCAGAGAGATGAGTCCTAGATCATTAGGAGCCATCTGCAGACATAGTGCCCTACCATAGTAGGGTCCTTCTTGCCAGTCCTTTCAACACTCGCTGAGGACCTCCAAAAGGCAAAGCTTCAATGTAACTCAAGGGAGATGCTATGCTGGTGTACGTTGAGGAGCCCTCCACATCTACATGCATTCCTCCATCCCCACAAAGCTCACATTCCCCCAACATCCAAGGCAAAGACCAACTGTACTGGAGTCCTCAAGCTTATGTGAGCTTGCACAGCCCTCCAAGGCTGCAACAGGACAAGATGAAAGGACTCTGCCAGCTCCCTGGGTGTGACACCCAGGACTGGGTTTGGATCCAGGCAGCCTGGCAGTCCTTCATCCCTTTGTGCTAGGGGTAAATGATGGGCCCAGAGCGAGATGGGGAAGGGAGGGAGGGTGAACAGCACTGCAGAAAAATACATATCAGCAATTTAATAAGGGCACACCTTCCCCCACCCCCCAAAAAAAAAAAAAAAAAAAGCTCCCAGCTGGGATTCATCAGGGAGAGCTTTCCGGGAGTAATAAGGAAAGCAGAGCCCAGCCAGCCCAGTAATACCTTTGTGCTGGCCAGGCTGAGGTGTGCTCCTGGGAAGGCTGGCTGAGCAGCCAAGCTCCTGCAGAGTGGGGCCCAGCAGTGCCTCTCCAGCGAGGCAGGAGCTGCTGGGGCAGGGAGCACCCTGAAGAAAGGCTGTCTGGAAAAGCTATCTGCAGGGTTGCAACCCTGCAGGCAGCCCCTCTGCTCAGATCCATCCCTATAGGGCTGGGGGCTGGGGAATGGGCTCCTCTCCCTTCCCAGGACTGGTGGTATTAAGCCTAAAAAGGGAATTGTTGGAGTCTTTACCAAAGAAGGAAAGCCAGCAGCGCAGTGGGCAGGCACAGCTGGGGGAGGGATGCTGCTGCACAGCTCACAGATTTGGGGGCTTGTTCCCCTGCTTGTCCTGGGCTCTCCTTGAGTGCATGGGGGCCACATCCAGCCTGGTGGTGCTGTGGAGGGCTGGTGCTGTGTACTGCCCTCCTTGGGGCCACTAAGCCGCCCAGATCCTGTGCAGGGGGGGTGGGGATGCAGTAAGGGACAGACCTGCTGACCTCTCAGTAACTTCACCCCATTCCTTCTCTGCCTGCATCTGCACATGTTTAGGACAGATTCCTATGGGGGCAGAAGGAGCCATACCCCAGCTTCATGCTCCTCCCAGGGTCTTCGTCCATCCTTTGTCCTCCACCTTCCATTCCCCAATCTCCATCCTCTAACCTTCAATCTCCACCTTTCAACATCCATTTTCCATCTTCCACTCTCAACTTTCCATCCTTCACTGTCCATCCTCTATCTTCCACCTTTCATCCTCCCTCCATCAATCCCCATGGCACCAAGTGTGGCAGCAGAAAACAGCTCTACCCTGGGGTGTTGCAGAGACCTTCCACTGCCCTTCAACCCATGGAGGGGTTCTGGCCCCCCTCCCCACACTGGAAGATTTATTTCACACCTCCTTATCCATCTGTCTTTGTCACCATCAGCAACCAACTAAAGAGGCAGGCAAAGCATCCCATGCCTGGAGAGCCAAGCCAAGAAGCCAAGTCCTGCCTTGAACAGTGACTGCTGCAGCCATGCTAAGATCCAGTAAGGACCAGACAGAGACTCTGCCTGGGGCAAGGGGTCCCAAGCTATTTTATAATGAGGGGTTGTAGCTTGTGATGGTCTACAGGTCAAATGCATGGATATTACAACTTAATAAATGTGGTTTTAACAACCATCTGGCACTTATTTTATATGCAATAACCATCCCATTACATCGAAATAAAATCCACATTTAAGACACTTAATTGCACAAGTGGCCTTTAGCTGTTTCTGCCTCATCTCACATAAAAAAACAGCAAACTCTTCCCATTTCCATTTGTCACAGCAGAAAAGCTTGGCTGTGGGTCTCCAGCCTCCTGTCGAGGCTGAGCTGCTGCATATTGGGTGTTTCAGCCCAGGGGGAAAGCATTAAAGGTAGCCAAGCTCTCCATGGTCCCCCAAGGGACCTTATGGAGCCCAACGGCTTCCGCACCTTCCCCTGTGGTGATGGTGGAGTCACCTACCTCACAGCCTCTTGGAAGGGTCCCCAGCATCCCTGAGGATTGTGTAGTCTTCTGATATGGACTAGAGCAAGATCAGAGGGTGACCTGATAGCTTGGATAGAAGAGAAATGCCATTTCACAATGAATTTTGAGATCTTTTTTGTTTGACTTGCCTCCGTGATGGATGAGTGCCATTGTGCCCATCCATCATGGATGGGTACCTGTATATTCATACAGCCACCCATCCATACCATTAGCTTTTCTTGCATTGAGGTGGTCAAACATGTTCATTCTCAATAACTGAGGGATTTAGGCGAAATTGATGCTTTGACACTATTGAAACAAAGCTGATGGGCAGCCTGTTGGAGAAGCACGTTAATGTCACCCAAAAAAGGAGCTCAACAGCACATGACGGCTCTGGTGCAGAGGAAGAAGCAAGGGCTGCTAGGCAAACTGGGGCACGGGCTGCTTTCTCAGTGGTGACTTTCCAAGTTAGGCAGCTCCGCAGCTCCTTGCTTTCCTTCATTGAGGCCAAGACCCTTGTTCATGTTATGCTAATGCCCCAAAACACAGGGAGAAGAGAGGCGTAAGGGTGGCTAGATTGGATGTTAGAGCAGGAGCTGCACCAGCTCCAGGGGATCTTCCCTGGAAAACAAAAGCACAAGTTCCCAGTGCCCTCTGCAGGACGAAGCACAGGTCTTCTCCCCAATTCTGGGGCTTTCCAGGCAGGCAGAGAGCAGCAGGATAGATGATTGTCACCCACGGCTTGCTCTGTCCCCCACGGGACAGTTCAGCATGGGACAAGGACCCAGATGCTCACCTGCCCATCCCTGGAGGCTCACAGGGAAGAAATAATTTTGCACATAGATGCCGGAGCTTGGAGTCTCTGACGGAGTGGCTATGGCTGTTCCGAAGAGTCACCTGAAATAATTGAAGTGGGGCAAATAGACAGTGCTACTTATTCCAGGGGGGAATGCAGCTGTTCACTGAGAGGTTTGAAGTTTGCGAGGCAAGAAAAAAAACTTTACTTTATACTTGAGGGGTTTGTCTATTTTCACTTGATACTTAGGGGGAAAGAAGGGGAATAAAATGAAGAGCTACCCAGCAGAAAAGGATTTGCGGCTGCTGGTCAACAGCCAAATGAATATGAGCCAGTGTGTGCCCAGGTCTCAAGAAGGCAAAGAGTATCTTGACTTGCATCAGCAATAGTGTGGACAGCAGGTCCAGGAGAGGGGTCACAGCCCTGCACTCAGCACTGGTGAGGTCACACCTTGAGTTTTGGGTGCCTCATTATGAGAAGGACTTTGAAGTGCTGGAGCACATCCAGAGAACAACAAAGCTGCTGAAGTGTCTGGAGCAAAATGCTGTCTTCTGAGGAGCATCTGAAGGACCTGGGGTTGTTCAGCCTGGAGAGAAAGAAGCTTAAGGGCAACATTCTTGCCTCTATAATCCTCTACACCTGCTACAACTACCTGGGAAATGGTTGGAGCCAGGTGGGCATTGGTCTTTTCTCCCGAGGAACAAGCTATAGAGCAAGAAGAAACAGCCTGTACCAGACCAGGTTCAGTCAGGACATGAGAAACAGAGGTTTTTTTCCCCAAAAGGGTACCGGCTGCCAAGAGCAGTGGTGGAGCCCCCATCTCTGCCGGGATTTAAAAGCTGTGCAGGCATGATGCAGAGGGATGTAGTTTAGTGGTGGCCTGGTAGCGCTGGGTTGAACTTGTTGGTCTTAAAGGCTTCTTCCAACCACAACGATTCTATGATTCAACAACACAACATGGGACGACATGACGTGACACAGATGAGCATGGTAGCGTGTGGAGTGCTACAAACAGCCGTAGCATTAACACACCGAAACAAAACCAAACCACAACTGCGGCCGCCCCCTACCCCGCGCCCACTTTAAGGCCGCCGCTTTCCCGCCGAGCGCCGCAGCGGACGAGCCAATCAGTGCAGCCCACATCCTCGCCAGGGGCCGCCCCCGCCCGCCGCCAATCGGACCGCACCATTCCTGCTCATTGGGGGAGCTGTTGCTGCAGCTCCTTACGCCACCCTGCCGTCGCCTGCCTCTCCCCCAGATTTCGGCCAGTCCCCAGGGGACACTCTGTTTTATAGCTTGGCCCTGTCTATAACTGGCCCTCGTGCGCCTGAGGCCCCCGCTTCTAACTACATCGTCATTCTTGTCTCCCCCATGGCATGCCCGAGATGGTGAGGGCCGGGGCGGAGCGCGTGGCGGAAGCGGCGCCGTGGACCAGGCGGCATCATGGCGGCGCCGGGTGAGGCGAGGGTTGCGGTGGAGAGCGGGCTGGGGGAGGGCGGCGTGGCGGGTGCGGCGTTCGGGACCATACGGGAGGGCCGCGGGGTAACTTGTTTGTCTCTCCGCAGGCCGGTGGCTGCGTCTGGCGGCAGCCCTCAGCCTCCTCCTCGCCGGTGTTCAGGCCCTGGCCCCCAGCCACCGCCTCACCGCCCGCGACCTGGCCCGCCTGCGAGCGACGCTGGAGCAGCCCTTCACCGATGTGCAGTCCGCCTTCTACTCTGTCGTAGGCCTCAGTAGCTTGGGCGTGCGGGTGGCCAACGAAAAGGTGAGCGATGGAGGAACCGCCAGTGGTGCCCTCGCCCGTCCGGCAGGGCCCGTACATGGGCGGTTTGCAGTGGTGAGAAGCTGTGGGCGCAGCGTGGCAGCCACACATGAGGCGTAATGTGAGACGCTGGAACAGAGTGCCCAGAGAACTGTGAATGCCCGCTCGCTGGAGGTGCACAAGGCTAGGGTGGACGAGGGTTCGAATAGTCTTGTCTAGTGGAAGGTGACCCTGCCTGTGACATATCGAGATAATCCTTAAGGCCCCTTCCAACCCAGACCGTTCAGTGGTGCTATGATGATATTAACTAAGGGGCTCCACTTTGGCAGAACTGTGAGAAAAATGTGAAACATATGTGCATTATGTTCTTAGTAGCTGTCAGAGCAAATCATTGAGAAGTACAATTCAAGTGTGTTAATTGAATAAATTGCATACTTAGGCAGCAAAATGCCATGGGCTCTCTTACACTTACTTTCTCTGTATGATGGTTTCAGGGCTCACACTTCCATGGCCTGTTGTGATATCACTGTAGCTATCAGTTTGCAACACTGTTTTGTGAAGATTTCTGCCCGTGGTATGTTGGCTTTGCTGCCCTGTTAAATGGAGCTCTCAGTACTTCACTTCACTTCCAATGCTGAATTCAGCCAGCTCCCGTCACCTTGCTATTTTTGTATGTAAAATACATTCCCTTGTGTGCAGACTGGAAACAAAGGCTTGTGGCATCAGCACGATGCTTACTGCACTTCTGTCTGTAAACATTTCTAGTTTAAATGTTGCTAGTTATCCTTACCACAACCTGCTTACACAGACACACCCACTCAAATTCAGCTCATCCATTAGTTCTAAATCATTTGCATTTAGTTTGTCTTAGGCTGTTGTGCATTTACACCTCAATCTCTTTGCTGTGAGGCTTTTGAAGATGAGGTTCACCACATTACACACCTGGTCATCTGTGAGCTAAGCTGGGAGTTGCTGCTCTTGTTTATGTTAGTGTGACTGGATTTTTAATGGTTCCTGGGTTTGGCAATGACGATACAGCCTTTGCTTCTGCAGGTAAACAGTAATTGTTTAACTGTTCCTTGAGGTTTGAGATGAGACTTTTTTTTGGACAGAGTACCTCTTCATCGGATGAGACTTTAAAATGTAGAGGTAGTAAAAATAATATTTAGGCATAACTTTTCAACATATATTGGTATTTCTGGGTAACTATAGTGTGAAAATCCAGTGCCGCATATACTCAAAACCCAGTGATTTATATATGAGCAGTTAAATGCTTAGTTATTTCCTGGTTAAAGTGAAGTCTTAACAATCTCTCTATCTAGTTGTCATTTAATAACAGGCTGGCTGCAAAATAATGAGCAGTCTCACTGCTTGCCTTCATACTGTAGCTACCTACCCAATTTTTCCTTCTGTGCTTTGAAATCCTATATTCTGCATTTGTTAGTGTGTGATCTACAGCTCGGAAGGGAGCTTACCCACAGAATTTCTGTTCATCTCCTTTATCCTGAGATATTTTCCCTACTTAATATATCCATGGGCCTGGTATGTTGATAGGTTTTATAATTATACTCCATATAAAGTTGAATTCTGGTTGCAGTAGAGTTTGTGTGAAAATCACTCCTCTGCTTTTAACAGGAACCGCCTTTATTTCTATGCAGCACTTAAAGTAGAATCTAAGGGGCTCTTTGGCATCACAGATATTACTAGGGATTCTGTTTGCCTTTAATGCACATTAAATTCTATTGGAATAGCATTTAAAGTTCTCAATAGCTTGTCAGTACTGCAGTAACTTCTGTTACCTCACAGGCTGCCTGCAGTTTCATCAAATCTCATGTGGACTCCAGCAGTGTCGATTCCCTCTTCTATGCTGCACAGTCCATCCGGGTCCTGCCTGGCTGTGAGGTGAGTTGGGAGCCCTGAGCTCTCAGGACAGATGTCACCAAGGAACTATTTACCTTCAGCTTTTTCTCTGGTTTAGTTTAGGTATAACTTCTACTTTTACCTTCTTGTAGTGGTAGGCACCTTTTGTGCCTTGGGTAAAGAAGTCATGAAGTGTCTGGCGCTACTTTATACAAGGCAGAGGTATTTGGTCCAGAGTAGTTCTGAGGGGGTGTTCCCTAATTAAATGCTGGTGGCTAAGGAAAAAGGAGCCAGCACCTTATAATAGAATCCTCAGCAGCTGTGGGTGGGTGATAAACTGTTGAGGTGAAAGCCCCCTGTTGAAGTACACTGAGGATACAAATGCAGACCACCTATGATGAATTGTAGGTTATCCATGTCCTGTTTTTCATCATTACTACCAGCTGCTGCATGGTGGTGTGGTGCTAAATGAAAAGCAGTAGCAAGTTACCAGGATAAATCTGAATCATGGATTATCGTGTTTAATTGATAGCTGACAGCAAAACTTGGGTTTCATTAATTAAACTACAAGGTAATGAATGAGAAAGGGCTTTTACCCAAAAGCTTACAGTTCACCAGTGAAGCATGTTGCTCCAGGAAGAAATTAGTGGTGACTAAAAGCCTTGTTTTTTCAAGAGTTACTTAACATGTTCCCTGTGCTCTTACTCAGGTTACCATTTCAAATGAGACCAGGGAGCTGCTGCTTGCAGCTGTCAGCGAGGATTCCTCAATCACCCAAATCTTCCACGCTGTTGGGGCTCTGAGTGGCTTTGGCCTTCCTTTAGCATCTCAGGAAGCTCTTAGTGCTCTTACTGCTCGTCTGAGCAAAGAAGAAAATGTGCTGGCGTAAGTCTTTCAGACAGAAATGATTGACTGCTGCTTCTTTATTCTCTAGGAAGCTGGATTTTGGAGTGAAGGGTATTTTAACAGTGAATTTTTGTAGAGTAGGTGTAGAGTAGCTGCTGTGCTTTCATTTGATATATTTGTTCAGTTGATTATTGTGCTGGGGGAACAAAAATTGTGGTCTTGGGACTCTTTCTTGTGTGATTTTGCAAGTATGCTTACATGTATGGAGTTCAGTTCAAGAGGAATGGTCAGTGGAGAGGACATAGCCCCAAGATGTTCCCTCTTTTAGAAAGCTTCACAATGGATTTTTGACTTAATACTCAGTCATGGTTCTGTGTTGTTTGTGGGTGCAGCAGATTTGCTGCTTTTTTCAGACTCTACACTGAGTGCCACTAAGCAGAAGGAATCTCAGCATTTATCACCAGAAAATTAAACAGTTTTACTGTAAACGAGAAAGTAGAGCTTTCCCTAAAAGCTGGGGAAGAAAGGAAACTTTAAAACTTGCTTTGCTGACCAAAAAAAAGGGTTCCTGAAGGCTCATTAGCAATCCTGGGCATCTGTGCAGGGATCAGAGTTTGGTTTATTCTCTGCCTTCAAAACTTGAGAGTTTATTGCAGCACCTTTGCAGCTGCAGTGATATTCCATAATGCATTCTGTGTTTTCACTGAATCATAGGCATTGTCTTGAGTCAACTAAATGCAGCGGCAGGTGGTTTATACTTCATTCAGAACAGAAACTGTAGCTGCTTTGATTTAAATGATGTTGGGCTTTCGAAGAAGGAGAAAATCATACTGTTGTTTGGTTTTGTTTGTTCTTCTTAAAGAACCATCCAGGCTTTGGAGACAGCATCTTACCTGTCCCAGCAGGCAGATCTCAGTGGCATCGTTGAGGAGATAGAGGTAGGAGCACATTATGTTCTCTAATTACTCAGCATATAGATCTCTGTAGTTCTAAAAGATGTGTTAATGTCAAACACAGAGTGAGATACCAACCTGCCTAATTCCTTGCCTGCACAGTGTGGGGTGGCTTGACTCTTCCTTTCAAGCAGATACTTTTTAATTGTTTCACAGTGAATGGAAATGCAGAAAGTCATGACTTAAATATAATTAAATCCACTAAAGGCTGAAGATTTCTCTTTCTCCCTGTTTCTGAATGACTATTACAAAATGTGTCAGTGATCCCATACAGATACTCAGAGCAGAGTTAATTTCTGTAGATCTCCTAGAATGCAATCAAAATTTTAATAATTCTTTCTCTCAGGATCTTGTTGCTCGCCTGGATGACCTGGGTGGAGTTTATCTGCAGTTTGAAGAAGGAATTGAGACTACTGCACTGTTTGTGGCTGCTGCCTATAAGCTGTCAGACCATGTGGGAACAGAGCCAGCAATGAAGGAGGTTGGTGCTTTTCCTTTCTTGCACTCTGTAGGTCACAGAGAGGATCTGCCTGGTCCCTGGTGTGCAGTGCAAGAGGCTGGTACAACTGGATGGCATTTCTACTGTAAAAAATGAGCATGCTCAGTGAAAAGGGACATCTTGAAGGGAATGCTAGGCAACAGAATCAAGGAAGAAATTCCACCTTCAAGACCAGAGGCTGAATTTGGTTTGTTCTTTTCCTTCTGTACATTTGAACAAGAAATTGCGAGTGAGGCCTTGTTTTTCTTTGTTTATTGAGACCAGCTGTTGAGAAACCCACCTCTTGTTTCAGAGTTTGTTCTGATATTTGGCAATTGTCCAGCACTTTCCAGCATTTCAGAGTGTTTTGGAAATGTTATTTACCTGTGAGGAAATGCAGGCAGCCTGGTTTGAGGTGCCCAAAAGGGGACACTACCTTAGTGCCTTACACTTACAGGAATCTGGATGCTAAAACCTTGGCTGGAATGAGAGACTGTCAAAAATTCCTTTGGAGCCTACTTAAGCTAGAAATCATTTCTGCAAGCTATCCACTTAGTAATTTTTTGCCACAACAAGTTGACTGAGTTAGACACACTTTTGATTGAGACTGGAACTCCCTAAAGCACAAACTGAAGCAACCGGGTTGAGACCGAAGCCACTTAAGACATCTGAGTTCATTCCTGGCTCTCTTCCATGCTGCTGCCAAGCAGAATAATACAAAGTAATTTTTATGTCATTTTTGAGGTGGTGATTCTACTACACACAATTCAAACTGTCAGCATCTAAATGATGTTTAAAAGAAAATCAATTAAGGAAAATTGTTTTAGTGTTGTTTAAGAATTGTGCTGTCAGAGAGCTATTGTTGAGGCATGAAGCTTTATCTCTTGTGAGTGGTGACAATGCCTCCAGAGCACCACAAAACTCTTTAAAAATTAACATGTAGTATTTTTTTCCCCTGCAGTTTAAATGAGAATGTCAATTGTTGATGAGGATCTGGAGCTATGCCATGAACATAAATGAACAGCACTGCAGCATCTCTCTGGATGCTGCTTCTGATGTACACTGGTGCTCAGTGATTCATGTAGGAGGGTGAAAATTTGAGATGTGTTCAGAAGTAGGTTGTGGCTTAACCCCAGCTGGCAACAGCCCCACACAGTCACTCACTTCTTCACAGTGAGACTAAAGAGAGAATTGGAAGGGTTAAAGTGAGAAAACTTGTGGGCTGAGCTCATGACAGTTTAACAGGTAAAGCCAAAGCTGTGCAAAAACAAAACAGGGAATTCATTCACCACTTCACATGGGCAGGCAGGTATTCAGCAATCTCCAGGGAAGCAGGGCTTCACCACACAGTTATTTGGGAAGACAAATGCCATCACTCTGAGCATCCTCCTACCTCCTTCTTTCTGCACCACCTTTATGCTGACCATGGCATCTTACTGTCTGGAACATCCTTTTGATCAGTCCCAGCTGTGTCTCTTCCCAACTTCTTGTGCACCTTCACTTTACTCACTGGTGGGGTGAGAAGTGAAAAACACCTTGACTCTGTGTAAGCTGCTCAGCAGTAGCTAAATCATCCCTGAATTGCCAACAGTGTTTCTGGCACAGATCCAAAATCCAGCCTCATACCAGCAATTGTGAAGAAAATTATCTCTACACTGACCAAAGCCATCACAATAGGTTACTTAGTTGTGTGCTTGTTTTATTTGGGATTGTCTCTGGTTATACTTGTTTCTGATTGATTGGAGTTTATCCCACAGACATTTGCCTGGATCAAAGAACAGGGGACCAATTCCTCTGGTTTTCAGACTAGCAGGGAGTGATGCAAGAACCTGAATAAGAAAGCAGGGAGCAGATGCACTAACCCCACAGAGTCAGGCTCCAAAACCAGCTGGGGAGCACAGACCCACTCCTTTGGAGAGAACAAATTAGCTTTGGCACATCCCAGAGCCAGAGCTGGCTCTGTGCTCCTGGTGGTACTGCACTTTAAAGCTAATCCTCTTAGCTTGAGGACACTGCTGAGCCTAAGGGGATAAGCCTGCGCGGACCTAGACTGGCTCCTTCCAAAGCCATTAGGATGCTTTGCATCAATGCCCTGTGGCCTTCACAGCTTGGCAGGCATCCAGGACATCTAGCCTAGTCCTTCTCCTTCATATGAAGGCAATCATATGGCTTCTGGAGCCAGATTGTCTTTTTGCAGCTGCACAGTCTGGGTAGTTGAGCTGATGGCATCTTCCATTCTGAACCACGTAGTTTGAAGGGGTAGATCCAGAGTCTGGTTTTGCAAATTTTCAGCACAATTACAACCATTGTGATTGTAACCTCCCAGTCAAGAATAAGAACACTAATGTGACATTCAAAAGGTAGCTAATTTGGGGTTACCTCACAACTTGAGTTATTTTTAAAGCAAATAGGAATTTAACAGCTTTTGTGAATGATGTTTTTATTAATAACATTCTGCTGAGCCAGTCTGCAGTGTTGTGGTGAGCTGCTGGTGCTCACATATGATTTACTTCTCCCCTTTCAGGATCAAATTATCCAGCTGATGAATGCAATTTTTAGCAAGAAGAACTTTGAGACGCTCTCAGAGGCCTTCAGTGTTGCTTGTGCTGCTGGTTCTTTGTCGCAGAACCGCTACCACTTGCCTGTCATTATTGTCCCCGAGGGACCTGCAGCTGTGTCTCACCATCAGCCCATACTCAGGGTGAGACCTTTCTCCAAATCTTAATGTTGGCTCAGTCTTTAGTCTTGCATGTCTGGACTGACTGACTGTGTAAGATGATGCCCTTCATTTTTAGCTCCAGGACTCAGGTTCCAGTAGATCTGGGGCTTTAGTACTTTGAAGAAGTGATTCTTCGTAAGCTTCCTCAGGGCTTTACCATACACTACCTCAAGAAGCCACTGTGTGGAAGTCAGCTCTGCTGATAACAAACTTCAGCTTTCCCAACTCTGTTGAAGAGCTAGATGAATCTGGGATGCTGGGCAAGGGAGAGTTGTGGGTGTGTAATACAGAGGAGTAGTGAGTCACCTGTGCTCCTGCACTCCTTCTGGAACAAGGAGGTTCATGGAAATCCTTGTTTTTCTCTTGTAGCTACAAGTGACCAATGTTATGTCCCAGCCACTGACTCAAGCTTCTGTAAAGCTTGACTATGCAAAGTCTGCATCTAGCAAAGCTACTGTCCTTCAGCAGGCAGCCTTTACTCTCTCAGGGTAAGAAAATAATCTTATTTTTACAGTTTGTAAGGCAAACAGTTGTAATTTAAACAGTGTTGGACTTAATTCTGTGTTCTTCCACCTGAGAAATGTCTGTATCATGCTATGAAGAAAGGCTGAGAGAGTTGGGGTTGTTCAGCCTGGATAAGAGAAGACTCTAGGAAAACTTAAAAGGGGCTTATAAGAAAGACGAGGACAACCTCTTTAGCAGGGCCTGTTGCAATAGAACAAGAGGTGATGGTTTTAAACTAAAAGAGGGAGATTCAGGATAGAGAGAAGGAAGAAATTCTTTATACTGAGAGTGGTGAGACCCTGGCCCAGGTTGCCCAGAGAGATGGTAGATGTCCAATCCCTGGAAACATTCTGAGTCAGGTTGGTTTGGGCTCTGAGCAGCCTTCCTAGTTGAAGATGTCCCTTCTGACTATAGGAGGTGTTGGACTAAATGAGCTTGAAAGGTCCCTTTCAACCCAAACTGTTCTTTGAGGCTACAGAAATCTCAAAACACCGTAGTTTGTGCTTGATTCATAACAGGTGACTGAGCAGGTTTGGGAGTGATGGTGGATTTCTGTTGCTGTTTCTTTTAACTGGAAATTGAAATATTTTTTGAGGGAACCCTGAAGAATTCTTTGCCTGCTGCACTTGGCATTAGTTTTGTGCTTTTTGTCCGTCTGCCTGCTTAACTCCTTGGTAGCAAGATACTACCTGTTTGCAGGCTGTGTCAGTGTTCTAGAGGACACTCAACACTTTGCTCTTTTTTGTTACAGAGATGTCTTTGAGCTGAACTTCATGAATGTGAAACCTGCAAGTGGATATTATGATTTCTCCATCAGTGTTGATGGAGATAAGCGATTTATTGCTAACAAAGTTGAGGTGAGTATGCTCTTTGGCATTTTCATTGTGTGCCTCTTCACTGAAACACCTTTTTATCTATACCCATTAAGGATGTCAACAGTTGTCTGGTGTTCTTATCACATTTTTCTGTAATGTGTTGGCTTTTGACACGGGATTATGACCTGTAACAGTGACCAGTCTGATTACAGGCTGCAGTAACCAGTAACAATCAAAAGATTTCTGTGGATTTCAGAACTGGCTTATCACTTACCTTCTGATCTGACAGCCTGTGGACAAAGGCTGTTCATGTGTGGATGCATATGGAATGCCTGGGAGTGTATGTGTTCAGAGGTGGAAGGTGTTTATTGAGCAGCATGTTAATGGATCTATTATCAGGGATAACCTCTATCTTAAATTATACTTTTAGTGGTAAAGGACCTGCCAGGATTGTGTTCGAAGTCTGACGTGAATTGTTTGGTTTGTGTTTTTACTTTCTTTTTTTTCCCCTACATGTTCCTGTGAATTATTTCTGATGGTGAGAGTGTGGGGCTGGTTCACATGAGCAAAAGTGACTACTGAGAATGCTGGTCCTTCAGATCATTCAATATTGAAGTTTGTAAATCTCAAGGCTTGCCTAGCACTTGTCTGGTGATCACCTGATGTATGGAAGCTGAGCATTTGTTGTCTGTATAAACTATAGAGCCCTAGAGGAGACTCAGGGGGTCTTTTGGCATCTTCTAACGGTGATGCTTTTGCAGTGGAGAAATGGTCACCAATGCAAATGCAGTCTTCATGCATACATACCCTTTTTTGGTGGAAAAAGATATCAAACCACACCTTTCTGAGGAAGAGTTGGACTTGATGTTTTCCAACAGAAAACACCAACAGAGGTGTTTTCCAACTGAAACAATTCTATGATTCTTTCTCCCAAGTAATTAGTGATAGGACAAGAAGAAATGGGCTTAAGCTGTGCCAGGGGAGGTTTACATTGGATAATTGGAAAAGTTTCTTTACTGAGAGAATGGTGAGGCATTGAAACAAGCTACCTAGGGAGGTGGTGGAGTCACCATTCCTGAAAGTGTGCAAGAAGCCTGTAGATGTGGTGCTTCAGGATGTAGTTTATTGGTCATGGTAGTTGGTTTATGTTTTGGACTTGATCTTAAAGGTCTGTTCCAACCTTAACGATTCTATGATAGACACTCAGTTTTACTTTCCTCAAGCTTACTCCAGTGAGAAGAATGTGACTACTGTCACCCAGTGCTGACAGCTGAGTGTTCTCTTCCAGTGCTCTATTCTCAGGGTCAGTGTTTGCCCTCAATCTCCCATTCAAGGAAGAGACGAGCTTTAAAAATCTCTCAATACAGTCAGCTTGGGGTGGGGGGAGACACTTCTTTACAACTGCTGACCTTTACACTCTGTGTATCAAGCTGCTGCTGTCACTGCAGTAGTAATGGCACTTAGGAGTGTCACAAGGGGGTGATTGGTGCTGCCTGAGCTGGCTGCTGGCACACACAGGTACCGGCAGCAGTGATGTATTAGTGCTGGGCAGCTTTGTGTCAGCCACCTCTAATAAGACACATTGTTACGGGGGAGGACTGCTGGGGGAACTGCTGCTTTTTTTTTTTTTTTTTTTCTCCTTACTGTTATTAGCATTAATAGTCCTTAATGCACCGTGGTTTTGACAGTAATGAGCTGAACCAGTGGGTTATTACTCCAGCAGAGACGACATTTCCTGGCATTAAAATATTTGAGAGATGTTTGTGCACTGTTCAGCTGGAGGGGCTCTGTGCCTCTGCGCTGCCTCCTCCTCACTCTTTTTAAATCAATATTTCATTAGCCCATCTTTCTTTGCTCCCAGCTTGGCACAACCTAAGGCTTTATTAAATACAGCCTGGAATAGTCTGCATGTTAATGGGTCTATTATCAGGGGTAACCTCTATCTTAAATTATACTTTTAGTGGTAAAGGACCTGCCAAGATTATTGTGTTTGAAGTCTGACCTGAATTGTTTGGTTTGTGTTTTTACTTTCTTTTTTTTCCCCTACATGTTCCTGTGAATTATTTCTGATGGTGAGAGTGTGGGGCTGGTTCACATGAGCAAACCTGTAATAACAAATTGTGGTGTATGATGAAAAAATATCTTGGCAGTGAAACTTTAATTCTCCAGGGGAGCATTTGTAAGCTGTGAGAACAAATGTGCTAATTAGAAACTACAGACTGCAGTAACTGCTTTTGTTAGAAGGATTGAAATCAGCTGAACCCAGTGAGGTTCACTGTGATGGTCTGTGGTTTGGGACTGGGGAGAGGGCAGGAAGTCATTCCACTGCTTGAGGTTTGTGCTGCACTTGACATGGTCTGACAAATGGCAAGGCCTTACTGGCTGCCTTGCACTAGTGAGAAATTCTGTGACTGAAGGAAAGCTTGCTGAGCAAAGTGCAGGTCTGCAGGAATGCTTTGGCTTTTATCTGCTGCTAATAAAATCAGAAACCTTTTGGGCTTTAGGAGCCAGCAAAGGCATAAGCAAGTGCTGTCCAATCGCTCTCATAAGCGATTGCTCTCTCACCTTCAGTTGCTCTCCAGTACCTGTGCACACACAGCTTTAACTTGTATGTGATGCACTCTTTAATAGCTAGTTCAGAAGAAAAACTGGTTGGATCTGGATAGTTGCACTGTTCCATTCAAAACGTCTCACAAAGACCAGCTAGCCCAGCGTGACTGAGGAGCTGATGTCTTCTAGCTGGCTGCTTGGGCAGGAAGAAAGGGAATGGGTTAGGATTAGGGACTGGTCCAGGAGCTTTGCCAGAAGGTAAATTGCCATAGATCTTTCTGACCAAGTTAGGTGCCATCTTTGGCTTAGTCTAAGACCCTCTTTGGAGAAGAGGACAGAAGAGATAAAGCCTCTGCAGGGAGTTTGACCATAATTGGTATATCTAAAGTACTCTTCAGTGATTTTTCTCTTGTTTTATTGCAGCTGAAAGTAAAAGTTTCCACTGAAGTTGGAATAACTAATGTAGATCTTTCTACTGTGGATAAAGACCAGAGCATTGCACCAAAAACAACCAGGTAAAATGACTTGGGGTGTGTGAGCCTTTAAGGGGCAGCTCTGGCTCTAGGCCAGAGGTCTTCTGAGCTTTACCTACTTCAGCTCAGTCAGAGGAATCTTGTATTGAAATAACTACAGAGTTATACCCATGCTGTTTGTCCTAAACCTCTGAGTTCTTTGGGAGGATAATGGTGATTTTTAGAGGTAGTTTTCTTTAATACTGAAATCATACAGAAGTCAGGCAGCCTGAGTCTTTGGTTCCTTTGTTGGCACCTCTCCACAGCAAAAGCAAGTTAAAAGAACGGTGTTAATGTTTCTGATATTGTTGAGCTTTGGTAGTGATGCTCCAAAGCAGCATGAATACTGTGTTTGGGGCTGGGGCTGTACCATCTATGGGTATATTTGAACATATTTTTTTAACTGACATCAGATAGATTGTAATGTATGGAATTTAACTTGGTTTGCACAGCCTCCCTGAGGCCCCTCTGTGTGTGTTGATACAACCTTCCTGTGCTGAAGTTTGAGTGTCTGCTTTCTCTGTTCTGCTGCCATCACACCTTGGTTGTAGCTTAGCCTTGGCTAAATGGAATGTAGGGTGTAGTACTAGCAAAACTTTGTGTTGTTCCTTTTGAACTTCACAACAATCAACTGTTGTATTTGAAAGTGGGCAGGTAGGTAGCTCACAAAAATGCTACTTAAAAAAATCTGTTTATTTTTTTTGCGCTAAATTTATGGTGGAAGAGAACGAACTTAGAAGAAAATTCTTTACCTTGAGGGTAGTGGAACACTGAAACAGGTTTCCCAGGGAGGACTAGGTGACCTTTGGAGGTGCTTTCCAACCCTGACTTCTTGATAAAATGGCTTGTCTCTGAGTAGACTGCAAAGCTGCTAGGCAGGGCTGTGTGCCTCAGTTTCTTTTAACACCAACCATCTCTTGGAAGATCACCTCCATTCTCTTCATATTTTTCTCCTTCTAGGGTGACTTACCCAGCCAAAGCCAAGGGCTCATTCACTGCTGACAGCCACCAGAATTTTGCTCTATCCTTCCAGCTGGTAGATGTGAACAGTGGAGCTGAACTCATTCCTCACCAGGTTAGGACAAATTTTTATCACTGTCATATCACTGAGGTGCTCCATCTTGAAGCATCTGGGGTGATAGTTGCTCTTGAAAAGGTTTGATAGGTTTTGAGAAGGCTGATGACTCTGACATGTACTGTTGAAGATCATTGATCTTGGTAGATGGGAAGTGGATTGTTTCTTTCTTTGGGCTGTTTAAATGAAGCCTCTTCTGACTCAGCCACAGCCTTATTTAACTCGACAAGATGAGTGCAGGCAGCCTGTACTGTAAAAGCACACTTCTGAGCTGGCAATATGGATTGTTTATTGGAAAAGCCTTTGACTGCAGACTTTCTACAGCATTTCTTTTTCCTGTATAAAGTAGAAGAACGGAGGGGAAATACTCCAACAACCACCATATATACATCTCTGCTGTGTGCCGTTGCATATATCCTGCTGAGTAACATGCAGTCTATCACTCTATACCCCAAGGGGACCACTGAATGGTCTTGCTCCTGTATTACTGTGATTACTCCCAGACCCAGAACTTTGCTGACTTGTGCTGATTTACAGGGATCTGGGCACCCAGGATGCCAGTTTGTACGCCAGCATCTGTTAATGTTGCGCCTTTCGATCTGGGGTTAAATCTCTCCTTTCAGTGGCATTTGTAAACACCCTATGAGCTGCTCCAGAGGTGTTACAATCTTTCCTTCCAGACTTTTGTCCGACTGCACAACCAGAAGACTGGCCAGGAGGTGGTGTTTGTTGCAGAACCAGACAGCAAAAATGTCTACAAGTTTGAACTGGATACTTCTGAAAGAAAGACTGAATTTGACTCTGCCTCTGGGACCTACACTCTTTACTTGATAATTGGAGATGCCACTCTGGAAAATCCAATCCTGTGGAATGTGGTATGTAGCTGGAAGTGTGGTGATGTGGCTTTGAGTTTACTGGCAGTCTTGGAAGAAAAAAACTCAAATGTGTTGCTCTTTGTAGTGAATAGGAATCCCTGTGGCCATTTATGGGCTCTGAGGTTTGCTGTTCACTTTTAAGTTTAAGTAAGCATCAGAGCAAGGCGGAAATGAATGTTCATTTCATTATGTGGTGGAACAGAAAGTCCAGAAGGTTTATAGGTTTGTAATTTCACAGCAAGCGCTTCGAGGTT
This sequence comes from Ramphastos sulfuratus, assembly GCA_013399055.1. NCBI lineage: Eukaryota > Metazoa > Chordata > Aves > Piciformes > Ramphastidae > Ramphastos > Ramphastos sulfuratus. The sequence continues at coordinate 152,697 of WBNM01035950.1, read as the reverse complement.
TGGCCTTTCTGTGGTTGCTGAGCTGGAAAGAAGTCCGGTTCTTAGCCACGGATGGACAGCATCACTACTTCTGCTGAGGAGAAACTGCTGTTTAATGCATTTGATGGCTGCTTCTTAGTTGCCTTAGGAAATCATTACAAATAAGGAAACTGGCCATGGTGATGGAACAGGCTTTATAAAACTCTTAATACTTTGAGGTCAAACCTCAGGAAGCTGCACAATTTCATTTCAGGCTGATGTTGTGATCAAATTCCCAGAAGAGGATGCACCATCCACAGTCCAGTCCAAGAACCTCTTTGTTCCCAAACCTGAAATCCAGGTACAGTCAAAACCAAACCTTGTGTCCTACTATTCTCATAATTTCTCTTTGAAAACCCATTTCTTATTAGAAAAATAATACTGTGTCAGTAATGTAATTAGAGACATACCAGTGTTACTTAATGGGAAGAAAGTTGCTGCAATCCTCAGGACTATGAATAAACAAACTGTGTCCTGCCTTTGAGAGGGCTGTCACCAAGAAGGTTCAAACATGAAAATCTGACTAGGTGAGCACCACAGAAAGCTCTCTGCCTCAGGTTTCCTTCATTCCAGCCATCTGTGCTGGTGACAAGCTAGCAAGTGCTTCTGTGGGTGCAAGGAGAAGTTAACAGTGACAGATCAAATGTGCAGAGAGTGGAATAGACTCTGCTTTGAAAAGCAAGTCCTTGCCTTAAAAGAAACGCTTATACTCCAGAGGAACGTTTGGAAACAGCAACAGGGCTGCAGCTGGTCCTTGGGGGAGCCGAGAAACAGCTCTTGTTGGAATTACTCCTGCTTATGAGTTGCCTTTGTTTGTTTACAGCACCTCTTCAGGGAACCTGAGAAGAGGCCTCCCACTGTGGTGTCCAACACTTTCACAGCGCTGATTCTCTCCCCGCTGCTTTTGCTGCTCATTCTGGTGAGTGAAGTGGACCACAAAAGAAGGTGGTTTCTCCCACATCCAGTCCAAAGTCATTTAGGAAGTTAAACAGCTAAACTACTTACTCAGACTCTTGCTTAATCACAACCATCACAGCAGTGCTGCAGGTAGCACGTGGCAGGCAGGGCAGTGTTGCTGTAGTCAAACTAGAACACTGCTGCCAAGTAGAAGTATCTGGAGTGAGTTTCTCCAGTGTGCCTCTGCTAAGGATGTCAAATAACAGTGGGCAGATGAAGATAGAGCTAATGTTTGGCTTCCACAGGAAAAAGCAGCGATTCTGCCTCATACTCTGTATCCATCACAACATCTGTGCTGCTTGATCAGATTGAGTCTCATCTATGGATATAGTATTTGTATGTCTGTAGTTGAAACATCTACTGCTACTTGCTATCATCAGATCAGTGTTCTGAACTTAGTGCACCACAATTTCATCTAGGCAAATTAAATTGCTCTTTATTTAGAGGATAAAACCAATCTTGGCAATCATTTCCCATTAAGTGGTCTCACTGAAAGCTGACATCCACATCATGTCCACTGGTCTCTGGAGATGACAATGGACATGTTGATGTCACTTGAATGAAAATTCTTGCTGCTTTTGTTTCCCACCCTCCATCCTTTCTCTTTTGTACTCTGAAAACTGAAGTTTGTTTTATGAGCAGACATTTTGTATCTATGTAGTTGTTCTTTTTGTTGACTCCAAAACCTCAGGGGGTTTGGGTCTTTTAAATTGAAATTAATTCAGCTGGAGAGAAACAATTTATTTTTCTGGAAAATGTAGATTTGGAACAATATCTTCCATCAGTTTAAAAGAGAATTGAGGAACTGCCTTTGAGCATCCAGAAGCAGCAGGAGGAATTCAACAGTGCTGTCTTTAGCAAAATTCCTGCTCTGTCCTCCCGCAGTAGCAAACAAGTGCTGCTGTACAGAGTACACTGTATTTGTGGAAGAACTCAAAGCAAGCAGGCTTAAACGACACTGAAGTTTGAAGTAAAAGCTTGTTTACAAGGCTGTTGTAACTCAGGTTTTGTCTCTCTTTTAGTGGATAAAGATAGGTGCCAACATCTCCAACTTCAGCTTCGCTCCCAGCACCATTGTTTTTCACATGGGACACGCTGGTAAGTGTCAGAGGCTTTCTGCTTTGTTTGACCTTCTCACCTGGGAGTTACAGATGAGAGCCTGGTGGTTAATGGGCTGTGGTCTATTAACTGTAATGACATAATAGCATAATATTTGTTCTCTTGTTTTCATCTGCCTTCCTGCTTTTCATGATTGTTAATATGGTGATAAACCTGTTTTGGCCATCAGCTTATAACAGCCCTCATTATCCAAGCTCCTCTCTCACACCATTTATCTGTACTTAAGAGAACTTCTTATTTCCAGAGGTCACACTTGCTTTATTGTGTGTTTATCCTTTGTAAGCAGGGGGTTGCTGTGGGGATTGAAACCTGTAGCACCGTTGTCTACATGTTCTCTTTACAGCTCTTCCTGTAAAAGCTTTTCTTGTTCTGTGGATTTTTTTTTTTTCATTGATTTTTATTGTGCCTTTGTTTGCAGAGTTATTACTGTCTTGGTAGGATTTCACAAACATAGCAGCTTGGGAGAATATTGGATCTACTATTTCCCAAATGACAGTGTGTTGCTTAATCCAAGTCAGATTCCTTGGAAGCTTTATAAAGCTGTAAACTCCTACAGATGTGCAAAGGTTAATATCCTCTATTGGAATCCAGAGTATCATCCTCCTTTTAATAGCCCTTAATGGCTACAATCTGTCCATAGTTCTGCCACGAGAGGGTTGGTTGTGAGCTGTCAATGTCACATTTTTCTCCAGTGTGGAGACCCAGACACCTTCTTGCCCTGGCAATAGTGTCTAATCTTTACATCTGCCACTTTCAGAGCTTCAAAGATGAGATAGAAACCAAATGCTTGGCAGTACAACATACAAATTGCTCTGAAGCTAACAAATAGCTGATCTTTGAAACAGTTTCAGCCATGGGCTTTGTCTTTTCACAGCAATGTTGGGGCTCATGTATGTCTACTGGACTCAGCTCAACATGTTCCAGACTCTGAAGTACTTGGCCATTTTGGGTGGTGTCACATTCCTGGCAGGCAACAGGATGTTGGCTCAGAAAGCAGTAAAACGGTAAGCCAGGGGTGGGTGTTGGTGAGAGCTGCTTCTGAAGTCAGCAGGGAGGAGGTCACATCGATGCTCTTGTGTCTCAGTAACTGATGCAGTGGTGAAGCTGCTTCTGGTTGATGGATCTTGAGTGTGGGGATGGTCTGCTCAGGTCCATTTTCATGCCTGTCTTCAGAGTGAGGGCTTGAACTGACTGGAGCAATGAGCTGCTTGCACTGAGACAGAGCTAACTGCTGCTTCAGAGAGCTTGCTGAAGCAATCAGGGATGTGGAGAAAGGAAAAGGTGGAAGAATGTGCACTTAACTATGGGGAAACCTGCATTTGGCAAGACACATCCACTGACAAATTTGTTTTACTACATGATGTATCAAGCTCTCACAAGACTGTTAGACAGTGAAAGCCACTATAAATTCAGAAGATGCCCAACTTGTCTGTCACTGTGCTTGTGAGAGACGTTTGAAGAGGAGGGTATGGTGCAGGCATCTTACTGCTGCCTTCCCCTGCCTAGAGAGGGATTGTGGAGAAAAGGGAAGCAGATGCTTACTGGAGGGGTGCAGCAGCTGAAGAAAGGGCAACACATCCAAGCAAAACCAGGGCAAATCTTGCTAGATGTTAGGATACAACATTCATTTCTGTACTGGCACTGGACTGACTCTTCACACTTGGTGTCTTCTGCCATGCAGTGTCATGTGGCTGTGCCATGGCCCAAGGAGCCTGCAGCCAGTTTCCTGTCCCAAGAGGGGTCATATGTTTCCTTCTCCTTCACTACTTCTCCATGAGGTTTCCATGCAAGACTTAAATTTTAGCCCTTTTGTACTAAGGTAGAGTTTGACTTCAAAGACAATGGTATTGACCTGCTGTGCCATCAAACCTGTGCTTTCTTCACCTCCCCTTTTTGAGCCCCTGGGAATCATTTATCCTTGCACACCTATTTGTGTACATATCCCTGGCTTCTCCCTTTTTTGATTACACTGCATTAAAACCAGGGCAAGAGCAATAAAAACCCACAAGAATCTAATTTTCAGGGATTTTGCATTGATTTGTTGTCTTTTAAAAGCTCTTTGCTTGCATGGCAGGGAGGATGGTTGATGTAATCAACCGTTTTCACACCATCTTCTCAGCTGCTTCAGCTTTGGTTGTTCAGCCCTCTCCACTTTCTCTTCTTAGCATAACAGTTTCTGCTGGGATTTTGTTGCCAACAGGGCTGTGTTATATCCTTTAATGATGTTTCCTCTTTAAATTAAAGAGTGGTAATAAAATAATTATTAATTACAGATTGCCTAGGAAACACTTTCTGGGGAAAAAGAACACAATGAAACTCACTTCTAAGTGTCTCTGCTCAACCAGGGCTTCTGTTAGCACATAAATGCAGGTGGTTGGTTCCTACTTCAAAACACTGCAGGGGGTGTCTCTGCTTTTTCACCTTCAATGACATGAAGCTGCAGCTACAATGGCAAATTTGAAAGTAAAACTTCTACCTCAGGCTAAAGTGAAACCCTTTGTACGTGACTTTAAAGTTCAAAAAGACATCTTTTTGTTAAGGTGCTGCCAGCCTGTCTCAGATGCTGAAGTGCAGTGATAATTAACTAGATTGCACTTGGAGGCAAAGCTGCTCTTCCACTCTGGAGCCCGCTGGCGGGCGTGGGATGGCGACTGTATAAACCATCTTTCTACAGAAGCTACCAGAAGGCCTGGTTTTGCTTTTTGCATTCCTATCACTGGCTCTGGTTCCTGGAGCAAGGCTGCTTTCCTCCTTCCTGTCTTCTCTGAACCTTTCTTTCCTCTCCTTTTGGCAGGATCGCTGCAGAGCAGAGCAGTAGGTTGGCAAAGTATAGAACGCTGCGGTAAAAGGGGGTTTTGCTAGTGACCAACTCTTCTAGAAGTAAGGGCCTTTTTGGAATTTGCTTTTCCTGGGCATGCTGCCTGCTTCATTTCACTTCATCACTCCTTGCACAAAAAGGTGTCAGCTGAAGCTGCTTCCTTCCAACATGGCTTACTGGGCTTTAAATCAGTCCTTGGGTGGCCTTGGCTACAGCTGGGTTTGCATATTAGCAGTGTGTGTCCTCTGAGATTTAATTGCCTTTGTGTGATTTGCTTAATCATCTGAAGTCTGTATGGTAGTGTGTGCACATGTGACTATGCTGTCTGGGGCAGTGTGCAGCTATCATGTGCTGAAATAAACCTAGTTTAAGCAGTGTTGTTACTCTGAATAAATTACTACTCATATTGGCTGGAGGAGAAGATGGCTGAGATAATGGGTTGCTCCCATGCTGCTGTTGGTAGCCCTGTTGGTGAGAACCAGGTCAAAGCCACCTCACTGAGCTGACAACATGACCTAATCCAGGGTTCACCCTCCTGTTAGACTGATCTGGTCATGATGGCTTGGGCGGCAGCAGCAGCCAGCCCCTCCACTAAGTACAATCACCTGATAAGTTTTTGTTATCATTTGCAGAGCCCTTCATTTCCTTTCATTCTGAGCAGGTAAAGTCCCAGTTTGCTACACCCACAGTGGTGTAGGAGGCAGGACAGCCCAATGCTCTGCATGCTGCCCCATTCTGAGTGTGCCTTTGTGACTTCATTCCTCCTTCAGTGCACTGTTTTATTTTGGGGAAGGGAGATAGCATGTGTGACAGCTTTTGTGCTGAGACTGAAATAGCTGTAATGTGCTGCACTGGTGCATCTCCTGAGCCTCTGCTTTCTCTTGTGTTCACAGTCAGTGCTCTAGGCACACACACAGAGTGCCTCGAACAGAGCTCAGTTTTTGTGCAGCAAAACAAAGCCAGTGTGGGTGGCTGTGTCACAGAGAGGATGTGTGCTGTGGTACAAGCTCCTGTCTGCAGCTCAGGCAGCATGGAGGATGGTTTCATGAAAATTACCAAGGGAGAATTTGGCATCGTGTCCCACAGAAACCCCCCTGCTACGATGCTTCTCTCTCTGGAGTGTTGGGAGGTACTTGAGCACAGAACAAGCTATGACAAGTAACTGGAGAGGAACAGGAGATGGCTGTTGCTTGTTCTAGCAGATGAAAGCTGCCTGCATCCCAGACATGTTTGCTGGTGGTGTTCTGGTCCCTGGACACATCTCTTTACCATAGCTATGGGACAGTGCTTTTCAGCTTTTTCATGTTCACAGCTTGCATCTTCTCTGTTCCTCAGCCTGGTGTTTTACCTTCCTAATTCCCTCTGGGCTGTGAGTGATTCTGGAAGAACTTGCAAATAACTTACCCAGAAGCCCTGTTAGGTTTGGCTGCTGTGTGTAGTCACAAGTCCTCATTGCTGGGTTTTCTGGTGCCTCAGATATGTCAGTTAAGACTGTATTGCTACCAGCTTCTAGGGCTGGGCCGTCAAGTGCTCAGCATCCATAGCAATGCCGACATCTGGCATCTTGGAAGAGGAGAGGACCTCAAAAAGATGGGTCTAGGATGCCCACATGCTTCTTGAGGACATGTCATGAGAACATTCTTGAGGACATGAAAATCTTTCTCTTGTGTTTACATGGACCAGCTGATTCCAGGTGGATAGATTGGCCCTATTTAAAGTAGAAGAGCGGTTAAGGTACCTGCAGGCTTTGCACTCAGCTCAGCTTTTTTTGTTCAGTTTGTGTTTTGCAAGGCTCATTCATCCTCTTTGCACCAGAAAATAACCTTCACTTTGTGTGACTGTTTCCATCTTCCTTGAATGCAGTCCTCTGTTCCATTGCAGTGCTGGTTTTATCACCCCGATGAGGCCCTTTAAGAATGAGGGGCCTGGGGACACTTTCACTGTGCAAGGAAGTCGTTTGTTGCCTGGAAGGGTTAATGTATTGGATTTTTCTTTCTAGGGTGCACTAGTACCAGAAGAATGGAAGAAATGGGGGGAAAACAAAACAAATGCCTTTGGAACAGAAGTAAATAAATAACTGAAAGAACAGAAGAAGGAAGGCAGAAGCAGATTTTTTTTTTTTCTATATTAAGTCAAAAGGATGCCAGTTATACTTTTTAAACATCTGATTTTCATTGTTGTGTTCATGCCTTTTGAGTGCTTTTCATATGAATCCAGAAAAACTTTTCTTCCTTGGATCCTCTGCCCTTTTTCTCCCAGGACAGTTTGAATTTCCTTTAGAAAATGAAAAAAGGAAACTACAATTCTGCCTTTCCCAGGTGCCCTCCCCTCAAATCCTAAACAATTTGTGAATAAAGAGTAAGAATGGTCTTAAATTCTGGAGTTTTGGCTGTCTTGGAGGCTCTGGTTGGAAGTTGGGCTCACATGAGAATGAAAAGAGCTTTTTCTGGTGGGTAATTTTGTATGAGTCATGGTGTGACGCTTCCTGTTCTTTCATGTCCTTTCCTAGAGGGACATGATTATTGAGGGGGACTTCCCACTCCTGCCTGTCCCTTGTGTGATGCTATCATTTCGTTCCTCTGCTAATGGTTCTTCCTCTTGACTCCAGGATGAGGCTGGGCTGTGCCAAATTGCTGCAGGCCCTCAGGGGCTTGGGCAGAAGGAGTCCTCAGGGCTTGGCCACTGCAGGGAGCAGCTGCAGTGGTGGTTTGCCTGGCAGGGTGACCCTGGCACATTCAGTGGGTCCCCAGAGTAGCTTGTCCTTGTTTGCAGCTTCTGAAAGTAACTTCTTCACACCAACTACAAGTTTGATTGAGGTCGCTGCCTTTTGTTCTTCCATGAAACTGGATGGCAGGAATCTGCCAGTTGCCATGTGGCCATGTTTGAGTTACTTGAACTCTAACTTCTTGATCAGTTGCTGCCTTCAAGACCACTACTTGGGCTTTACTGAAAAACATGCTGACAGGAATAGCCAAAGACCAAAATCTCCTGGTGAGAAGCAGCCACATGGGCAGTTTAAGCATTGCTCCCTCCTCTGCGTCTATGTGCTGGCTCCTGTTTGTCCTGTGTCAGATTAGCTTCTTTTAAAGGTCTTTTGGTAAAGGAACTTTATCAAATGCATTTTAGAGATCTGAGGAAATTATATCAACCAGCAAGCATGTGGATAAAGGATATGAAGCCAAATCCTCCAATGGACTTCACATGTGTGAGACTTGACTCCATAAAAGCCATTGTATCTCTTCCTCACCACAGCTGCTCACACTTAGCTCACTGTTCCTGCTCTAACAGCTCCTACCTTCTTGTTCATTGTGAATGTTACACTGGACACCACAGAGGTTTAATGAGCTTCTCATTTGACCTCCTGCATGCCTTCAAAAACCTGATCTCATGCTTCATTCAAACCCTCTGGGATTAAAGGAGTTCTAAGCAAGAAATACTTAACTACTGATTGTAGTATTTTTACCCTGGAATTCCTTTCCACCCTGGTGAGTTCTTTTTTGAGCCTCATATTTCATTGCTGCTCACTCATCACCTTTGTTTTATTACTGATTTTTATTTTCTGCTGATGTTTCATGCCAGGACAGCACTTCCCCTGTGCCTTTAGAGCTCTGGCATGTTATCCAAGGAGAGTAGAGAAGCAAAAAGAAAACCATGGAGTCCTACTGTGTGTTGCTATTATTTTCTACCTTCTTGGCTGTGCATTAGGAAAGGCTGTGTTTATTCTTTTGGCTTTTTCCTTCTCATATATTTTCTAGTTTGCTTTATTTGGTTTTATATTTAATCTCCCAGAGTTTGAGTATTTTTTTTTATTATTTCCTCATTTTGATGCAAGCTGAGCTTTCAAAGGAGTCCCTTTTAATCCAAAGAATACTTTGCTAAATGTTTTTGACAGGCCATTGGATCATATTTGGAATCTCCAATCTAGGGTTTGCATACAGCTCTTGAGACACTTGAATGAATGTGAATGGGTTTTGATACCACATTTGCTTACTACTTTAAGAAGTTGATAATTCCTTTCCTTAGAGCAAGTCAATCCTAAAGGCTTTGAGTGTGTTAAGCTGTTTACAGAACAGGTTTATAAACCCATTTTGAACAAGGCCTGCTCAGATTGGCTTTTCCAGAGAGATGGTCTGTGTCTCACAGTGACCCTACCTGCAGGAGGGTAACAGATCACCCATTTATGCACTGCTGCTGTCACAGCTTCACTGATCTCCCTCAGCATCTCCTCGCTGCTCCCCATCTTACTGAGCAGTCAATAACATGTTTGTAGTGCTGGAATTGTAAAACCTGAACAGGGAGAGTGTAGTCTAGAGGGAGTTAGTGCAAGTATGAACTCATTTCATAGAGTCATTAGGGTGGGAAAAGACCTCTAAGATCATCAAGTCCAAACATTAACCTGACACCACTGTGCCCACTAAACCATGTCCCAAGATGCCACATCTGCATGTGTTTTGAAGACTTCCAGGCACGTTGACTCCACCACTTCACCCTGAACAGCCTGTTCTAATGCCTGACCACTTTCAGTAACAATTTTTTCCCTAATAGCCAACCATTTCCAATTTCCATGCCTACAGAAGCCTGCTGTCCTAAAGCATGGTCACCTGAGGACAGGTGATACCTACTGCAGACCATCAAGGAATTGTTTAAATGTGAGGAAGGATGATTTCAAAGCCCTTAATATATGCTTGCACACCACTCTATTTCCAGCCTGGTGTTGAGTTACTGATACTGGGCATGGTGCTTTCATTAGCACAGCTCTTGAATCATCCTTGGTGCACCCAACTGCTGTTCAGCATCTTCCATTCTGGGCCCACAATCAAGAAACCAATGTCTCAACAGACAAAGAGCCATCTTGACCTGCTGTTGGACAGGTTTATTTAGAACAACTTTTAATTTTCTGATGATAGGAAAGCAGATCCAATCCTGACATTATTTACATTTCTGAAGTGACTACACAACAGTAGAATTGAGGTGACAGGGAAGAAAGAGTAGCTGTATGAGACCACAGGGTTAATAACTTACTTCTTGGAAAGCATTTACAGCTGTAACTAGCCACTGGATGGCAGGTTGAATTGAAACACAGTGAGAGCCCAATCTGATGCACAGGGATCTCCTTTAACTCCTGCAGAGCTGTAGCTTCAGTTTGAACACCTCCAGGCTGAGCAGTGGCTGTGGCTGAGCTGCTGAGAGCTTAGTTTTGCTGCCAGGGCTGTGTGTCAAGGAGGAGCAGCAGCATTCCTGATGGGTGGTAGGCTTGTGGATTCATGTCTTGCCTCGCCCTGATCCAAGCTGCATGTGTGGTTGTGCCATCAGCATCTATTTAGAGAAGGCTGTAATCAATTAACCAAGTTGCCTAAAGGTGCCTTTTGGTGGCCTCATGTTTATTAATCAGGCCCTCAAACAGAATGATGACTTGGCTGAAATTTTGCTGGGCTTGGTGATTTGCAAGCTTTAATTAGCAGACAATATGTCCCCAGGATTACAAGTGTACTGGTTAGGTTAGTCTTTGTCGAGCAGCCTGAGGTTAAACCGTGGAGGTTTCTTTCTGATTCAGTACACAGAGCAGGATTCTGAGTGGGGAGTTAAAGGTGAGGACTGAAGTAAATAAGTAGAACATCAGAACCACCCTCCTTTGAACAGGTCTGAGGAGTGTATGCATCAGCTTCCAGCTGCTCACATCAGGAGTGTCTTCACTGCTGTACAGTTAGATCCATGAGCTCTGAATTACTCTAGAGAGAAGCAGGAGGAAAAGAGAATTATGAGAGAATTTGGTGAGCACACAAAGTAAAGTTTTCACTCTTTGGAGGCTTTTTCTAGTTGACGTTATTTGTAGAGATGTAACCAAGTCAGGCATGGTGAGGGAGACAATAAAATGCCATTCTCCCAGCTGCATCCATAGGCATGGTTTATATAAAGCTCTGGTCTTCCTCTTCTCCTCCCCAGCCCCTATTTGATCAGTATTCTCACAGGTCTTCCCACAGCCCTGTATGTTGTGCTGGCTAGGGCTGGCCAGGCTTAATTTCTATGGGACATCAGAGTAAGGTGAGGCTGTTTCAAACAAGACAGTTGCTGTTTGTCCAAGGGAAGGTATTCCCAAGGAGGACTGCCTGCTGGCTCTTGGTTCCCCAGGGTTGGCAGGACTTAGAGCACAATTCAGGTTCCAGGTGAGTACTTTCAAGAGTGAGAGGTACAGAAAACAGTAAGGCTTCCTCTCCTATTCAGTGCAGGGAAAACCTGCAGCGTCCTGGGGATCTGGAGACAGGTTCTGCTCCTAGGGGAAGGCTTTAGTCTGTCTTCAGCCTAACTTAGACACTCAGGCACACCATCTCAGATAGCTTCATAAGGCTGGTTTTGGTTGCTGCAAGCCTGTTGTCAGACACCCACGTACAGCTTCACAACACTCATGGTCTGTCTGTTCAGACTAACAGGACTTTGGGTATTTGACAGAATTGTTTGGGAATTTTTTTCTCCCTTAAACTTCAGCAAGCATCCTTTTCATGGACAGCAGTGTCCAGGGGCTTGGCTTTACTGCAGGAGAGCCATCAGATGGCTTTAGCAGTGCGGGAACAGTGTGTTACGTACAGCACTGAGCAGGGAACAGTACTCACCAGAGCATGGGGAGATGAAAAAGGGAGAATTATTTACATGAGCTTCACCAGGGTGCTGGGAAAGCCTTCTAACTGGCTGCTCTTGATGTCGTGAGGCCTGTGAGAGAAGATGACAGTGATGGTGTAATTGGGACTGAGTGAGGAATTATTTTTTTCCACTGTTACTTTATTGAATCCTGGGGTTGAGAGGACAGCACAGCAATGTGCTACTGTGTGTGGAGTGGGCTGACTCCAGGGCAAGGCTGTTCCTTAGCTGTGCTCACCCACGTGAGGGAAGAGCTGTGTTATGGAGTCAGGTAAGGGCAAGTACAGAGAAGGGCCACAAAAATTATCAGGGGGTTGGAGCACCTCTGCTACAAGGACAGGCTGAGGCACCTGGGGTTGTTCAGCCCACAGAAGAGGAGGCTCTAGGGAGACTTAATAGCAACCTTCCAGTACCTGAAGGGATCCTGTTTACAAAGGATGAGTGGCAGTGGTTTCAAACTAGAGAAGAGCAGATTTAGATTGGATGTTAGGAACAAGTTCTTTCCTGTGAGGGTGGAAGAACTGGAATGGGTTGCCCAGGGAGGTGGTTGAGGCCCCATCCCTGAAGATATTCAAGGTGAGGCTCAACAGGGCTCTGGGCAACCTGATCTAGTTGAGGATGTCCCTGCTGACTGCAGGGGAGGTTGGACTGGATGACTTTTGGAGGTCCCTTCCAGCCCAGACCATTCTATGATTCTTCTTTCCCAGACTATACCCGAAAGGTGCTACTTAATCCAGTAGCTTCACATCTGGAAGCCAGACAGCAATAAGGACCTTATCTTGTTCCTGCAGTGAGCAGATACTGAACTGATTCCCACCTACCTCTGCCTCTGCAGGATGGCCCCCAGGAAGTCCCTCAGTACCATCTGCTGGTGGTAGCGGCTGTCCATCAGGATGCTGTCAGACTGGCGCCTTGTCAGGAGTTCCTGCACCCCTTCTCCCGGGCTGCTCCCACTGCTGCTGATACACAAAGATGAATACACACTTTTCAGAGATGCTTTTCATCAGCTCAGTCTGGCTCAGGCTTAGCAGCACAGCAAGGGAACCTGCTGGGTCAGAGCCTAGGGCCATTCTGCTCAATTTCAGTAAGAAATTGGTCAGCTGCATTTGCTCCTGTTAGCAGAGGCATTGGAGCTGGCTCATATCAGACTAGTTAGAATCACAGAATCATTTCAGTTGGAAAAGACCTCTAAGGTCATCAAATCCAACCAGCAACCCAACACCACCACAGACATTAAACCATGTCCTGAAGTGCCACGTCCACACATTTTTTTTAGCCCCTTCAGGGATGGCAACTCCACCTCCCTGGGCAGCCTGTTCCGATACTGACCACTCCTGCAGTAAAGACATTTTTCCCAATACTCAATTTAAACTTTCCCCACTGCCACTTCCTCTCATTCTATCATTTGGCATTAAGAAGAAGAGATCAACCCCAACCTGGCTTCAACCTCCTTTCAGAGAGTTGTAAAGAGCAATGAGGTCTCTCCTCAGCCTCCCTTTCTCCAACCTACACAACCCCAGTTCCCTCAGCCACTCCTCGTAAGACTTGTTCTCCAGGCCCTTCACCAGCTTTGTTGCCCTTCTCTGGACACACTCTAGCAACAGTTGGTCTCATTTAGCTTCACTCACTGATCTGCCTTGCCAAAGGTACCCAAGTGAGGTACCAGAGAGGCTGTTTTCTGTGTTCAGACCAAGCCAAGGTAACTGTTCCCTACCAGGGACTGATCCCATGATCATTTTTTTGCACATGTTATTGCTTGTAGGTGTTATGGTAGAGCTGTCAGTGAATCTGACACAGCCTTGGAGGAAAGGATTAATTAGGCTGCTTAATGACAGTTGTGATTAGGGGCATCAGGATGCCCTTTGGGATGTGGAGGAGCAGGGGAGGTCACTCTTGTTGCAGTGTGGCTTACCCCAGCCGCTTGCCGATGATGGTCTGCAGGAATTTGCGGGCGGAAATCTGCCCCAGGAATTTGCGGTAGTTGTCGGTGAATATGGCATCAGCATGGCGCTGCGTCCTGGGGGGGAAGGCAGGCACGAGGTGAGCTGCTGAGCTAGCAGAGAACCTTCTAGGTGAGAAGTGACAGGTGAGAAAACATGCCAGGTGTAACGCTGCTGCTGCCAGGGCAAGGTAGCCACAGCAAATAGCTGTTGGTGTTGGACTGTGTTAGCGTTGGAGAGGGAAAGGGTTTAAGGGAGCTCAGTCCTGACAGGCAGTAGGCAAAATGTAATGTCTGTCTCTAACCCACACTGCAACAAGCAGAGAGGAGTGCCTGCAAGTCAGAGAGAGAACCAGTGGAAAGGAGGATAACCACAGGCAAGGAGAGGGCAAGGCTAGGGCTGAGGCATTCCTGTGCTCTGCAGAGTCACTGGCACCTCCTGAGAAGGCTGTGGTTGGGAGCCTCCAGCAAGTCTCTAGCCTGTGGTTAGAGCCAGGCTCCCAAAAATCCACAAGTAAGGGAGCCACATGGCACTCAGCCAGTCCCACTGTTGTAAGGATGAGTCCTCTGCACTTCAGACAGTAATAACCATGCTCTATCTCCTGGCAGGGCTGGAAAGGAGAGGCTTTAACAACCATGAGGTGGATTCATAGAGCTCACTGGATAATTACTTTCCCTGCAGGAGTCTTGGGCTTCTAACTCTGCCCCTATCAGTATGTCCCTGCTGTGGGGGGACAGTAGGATGTGGCTCTGGGCATAGGTGGTGGTGAGAACTGGCACAGTCACAGCCTTCTACTCCAGTTGCAGGGCTTAGCTGAGGAGATGGAGAGGCCAACCTGCTGGTGTGCTCCTGGGCTGAGGGATGATCATAACCATTTTACCTCTGCCACAGTAGGGCTAAAAAGTGAGGTACAAACCTTTTCTCAGTGGGGTCTGTTAACAAATGCTCCTCCTCCTGCTCCTCTGCTGAGGGGTCATGGCTCTGCAGTGGGCTGCTGTGCTGTAGCTGGAAGTTCACAGCCTTGCCAGCAGCCAGCCCTGGGCTGTACCTGCAAGACAAACCCATGGCAACTCCCAGTCAGGGATCAGTCTTCCTGACCACTACTCCCTGTTCTCCTCTTTCTCCTTTTGCCATACACATCTCGTCCTAACGTGAGTGCTGTGTGTCGTTAGCCCAGACAGGAACTGCCCTGAAGCTGTTTCAGCAGGGAAATGACAGATGATGGAGCTGCTTCAAGCACAATTTCCCCTTGCAGAGCTCCCAGTGTCCTCAAGCAAAATTCCAGTGACTCTGGTATGGTTATGCCATAGCTCTGGCACAAGGTTGAAGCATTTTGTTTGGGACATTATAGAGCCCAGTGCTCAGTTTTGTGCTTCCATTGATTTGTAGTGGTAGGAAGTAATATTGCACCTTCTGACAGCCAGCAAGGAAATACTTGAAATATTAATAGGCAGCTGTTGAGTTCATGCATTAGAAAGTCTGCTGTTCTGACTTCAGTGTAGATGGCCTGCAGGAACAAATTTTAACTGGTGATGGAGCTGGAGGTGCTGCCTGCCTCTCAGATTTCCAGATTTTCCTTTGTAGAACCCAGAATTCAATCCTGTCAGGTGCCTGCCTTCTTTGGAAACCACTCCTAGGCCAAAAGTGTGCCCAAAAAAATAAGGCAGGGCAAAGAAATAGGCTCACCACACACATGCAGTTCATCTGGCTCTTAGGAGACCTGGCAACCTTCATGTGGCACGTGCTTATTTCATACAAGCCTGAGGCAGGGAGTCACAGCATGGATAAACACAGCTTACCTGAGAGCTGGGTAGAGAGGAGAGGAGATGGAGCATGCAACTAAATGCAGGAACAGCAGCAGGGTGGCCTTATCCAGCATCTTCCACCCTTTAGAGTCACCTGAAACGTGGAGCAGTCCAAGTCAGCAGCAGGGAGATGCTCAGTGCCAGTAGAGGAGGCTAAATGCCACCCTTGTGCTCTCAGTTCCCCTGCTCACTTATTGGCACAGAGGGACTGGAAAAGTGCCCCTGTGTTTGTGGTTATGGTGCTTCCCAACACAGAGGTGTCTTGATGTGACAAAATGTTTTCTAGGGGCAGTGGCTGTGTGTGACCCCTCCAGGAGCTGGTGCCTCCCATGGGTCAGGAGGCAGGGCTCAGCAGCAGGCTGTCACCCTGTAGTACCCCCTTGCTGATCTGTCCCACTGCTGCTATTGAGCTTTTGGGCTAAGGTGAACCCATGTTCTGGTCTCTGGGGTTGTAAAAGCACCTGGATGCTGGAGGGCAGCAGTTAGCAGAGGCTGCCAAAACCAGCCTCAGTGCCTGCACAGGACCATTTGCGACCAGCCCTGGGACCTCTCTGCTCTCCGCTCTCCCAGGGACATATATCTGCCCTCCTGCCTGTTCTCTTTAGCCTGGAGAAGAGCAGACTGGGAGAGGATCTTCTCAATGTTTATCAATATCTAAAGGGCCAGTGTCAAGAGGATAGGGCCAGACTCTGTCAGTCACGTCCAGTGATAGGACAAGGGGCAGTGGGTACAAACTACAACACAAGAAGCTCCTCCTAAATGTAAGGAAAATCTTCATTGCCGTGAGGGTGCCAGAGCTAAGCCCTGGAGCAGGCTGCCTAGAGAGGTTATGGAATCTCCTCTGGAGAGATTCCAAACCCACCTGAACATTGTGATCCTGGGCAACCTGATGTGGGTGACCCTGCTTTAGCAGGAGGGTTGGACTAGAAGATTCTCAGAAGTCCCTTCCAATCCTTACTGTTCTGCTTCTATCTACAGATTAGGGAGAAACAGAGAAATCCAAATAAAAGTGCTGGGCAGAAGGGGCAGTGCTGGTCTGGAGGTAACCCTGGCAAACCCATTTATCGAAGGCAGCAGTGCTCAGCTCAGTTCACCAGACAGAACCCAAACTGTTCCTTGTTTCTTATGAGGAGGGACTGAGGGAGCTGGGTCTGTTCAGCTTGGAGGAGCCTGAGGAGTGACCTTGTTCATGTTTATAAACATGTAAAGAGTGAGTGCCAAGAGCCAGGCTCCTCTTGGTGATGCCCAATGACAGCACAAGGGGCAATGGTGGAAGTTGAGGGATAGGAAGTTCCATGAAAACATGAGGAAGAATTTCTTCACTGTGAGGGTGACAGAACATTGGAACAGGCTGCCCAGGGAAGTTGTGGAGTCTCCCTCTCCGAAGATAGTCAAAACCTGCCTGGACGCATTCCTGTGTGATCTGGTATAGGAGATCCTGCGCTGGCAGGGGGGTTGGACTGGATGAACTTTTGAGGTCGCTTCCAGCTCCTGACATTCTGTGATTTTATGATTCCTTGAGCTATTGTGCATAGGTAGAGGAGAGGCTGGATCAAAATAACAGCTGAACTGCTGCTGTGTGGAGAGGAGCCTTCCTCCAGCTCTGAGCACTGGCTTCGGTGGAAGGGGAGATGGACCTGAGCTGTGCATCTCTGCCCTCCAGCAGACCCTGGGAAGGCTGAATGACTCAGGTTAGAGTCCTCTGAGGTTGCACACCCTCAGAGCTGAAGGCAATGCTTTTGTCATTGGAAGCGAGGTTCCTGATGTTTGACTGAAAGCGATTGATCTTCTGCTCAAAAAGGCTCTCTAAGAATGTGGACAGAAATCTTTAAAATACCAAGTTTCCCTATTCCCTGTCTTATTTTACACAAGAAAAGGGCAGAAAGATGTTTGATCTCTGTGAGAAGGAAAAAAAATAAAACCAAAAAACTCTTCCAAATGTATAATGATGCTTATTGCAAAAAGAGCAGTTGCCAAATGGAAAGGGTTTGCTTGGGCCTCTAAATGCCCAAGGCAGCCTTCTGAGCAGTGACTTTACTGATGGTGATGGTAGGAGGGGGCTCTTACCAATGGAAAACATCATCAGGGAGCTCTCCTTTGCTGCTCAGATGTAGCTGCTCACTCTTCTGATTGTAGATCAACATAGTGAGGGAAGGCTAAGGACTGAGAGTCTTTCAGGTGGGTCTGACCTTGATACCGTGGCAGATAACAGCAGCATTCTGGCAGTGCACCATGAGCTGAGGTTTCTTATCACAAACTCATGCTCAGCTTGGTCCCTGTTCCCAGCTGGGAGATCAGCAACTTCCTCACCTGCTCCCCTGGGATCAACACTTGTTTCTGGCTCCAGCAGAGCTGCTTGTGAACTGCTGGGGGCATTCCCTGCCTCCAGTACTCAGTCTCTTACACAATTACTCTAGCCCCTCAGAGGAATGCTCAGAAGCAGCAAAAAAACGAGACTCAGAGCCCTTCTGGGTTTAGAGCAAATTTCCTGCTCACTCTTTTCTCTTTTTTCATTTGAACTTGTAAAGCATGACTCTCCTGTGCCTCTCCCCTAAATATCTCCAAGACAAATCCCAGATCAGATCTTCCTAGGTAGAGGAAATTACCAAATTACCTAAAGCACCTTCTTTTTTCTTTTTCTTTGGGGGGGGCGGGGGGGGGGCACCAGGAGGCTATGGCACAAGCGTTTACAGAAAATTCCAGCCTGGAAAGTACCAGGAAAGCTGCAATATGAGCTGAGAAATCAATGAATGTAAATGAAAACCCAGCCCAGTGTTGTCTGCTTCCCTTTTTGCTTCCAAGGATGCAGCCCTGATTGCCACTTTCTTTCTGTGGCTTGTTTCTCTTCTCTGAATGCTTAGTTTTCCTCCAGTATCACTTTTTCTCCCTTCGAGATTTTTTTTTTTTCTTTCTCTACTTTTAGTTTCTTTGCAATATATTCTTTATTTGTTTCTGGCTTTGCCCTTCTTCCCCTCTCTTGCTTTGTCTTCTCTGCCTTAACTACAGTCTGCTTCTCATCCCAGCATTTGGGGTACTTTTGTCTCCCTTTTTCCCTTGAGAAGGAGTCTGAAGTGAAAGTCCTACACCCCTTCCCAGAGGTGTCTGCTCTCTCAGAGGAGGAATGAGGAACCGAAGTGTCACCCTGCAAACAAGCAGCCTGACAGTTCTGCAAAACCCTATCACCTTCTGAATTCTCCTGAGGTGAGAGCCACCTCCTTACTTTCCATCCAGGCAGCATGTAACAAAAATGATTAATAAATTCCCCTCAAGATGAAGAGCTTTTAGTACCATTCCAACAGATAAAGCCTAATAGCTTCATTCCACCCTGTGCAACACCAGCAGCAGCACAGTGACGGGAATGTTGCAGCGCTGGGGTAACTATTGCTTACTGATTCTGAAACCTTGACTGAGCACTCTCACAAACACCACTCTGTAGATGAAATGAAGCTTTTACCTTGCCTGCTGCTTATAAAGCTCAGACTTTTATACTGTAAAATACTGCATTAGAAAAGCAGAAATCCTTTGAAGTGCCTTACACTGCCTCGTTGTAGCTGGATTTGCGTTCTTTGTAACACACTGTTGCATTTCTCCTTGCACTTTGGTTTGGCTCAGACACAGTTTTATAGATGGGCAAGTAAAATCATTCATTTTGCAGGGTAAAAGGAACTCCCATCAGTATAGCAAAAGAGAACAATGCTACAGCTACCTAAATGTTGAACATGTTTGTACAAGGCTCATCTGTGTTACAGCTCTATTGATTTTCATTTATCCTGTAGTTCAATCATTGTTTCATTCTATAACTCGGTACAGAGAAGTCTCATATGGCTCAAAGGATATTGTTCCTGGCAAAGCCAGTTACTGATGCCAGCTCTGGTGGCATTTCAGTGTCATTTAATTGTCTCCAATTTCCAAATAGATGTTATCTTGTTAAATGCAGGCAGAGGCTCGCACTCACCGTGCCGCAGAAAACAGGTGCTTCCTCGACCGGCTCCTGCCCAGGGGTTTCCTTCCCCTTCTGCAAACACAACTTCTCCTTCAGGGCTCTCTGGTGAGCCCTGCCAGGTCCTTCCCCTCCGTGGTGCCTGGCAGGATGTGGGACAGTGTTGGGCAGGGAGGACTCTCAGCTCTTCTGGCTGCTAGGGAGGTGCATCTCCTCTTTTATACCTGAGCTCCCTCAGGAGTCCTGTGGGCTCCCACGCGTCAGAGAATCAATTATCCGCCTGGATTTCAGAGGCTGTGCTTTGCCTCCTCTTCTTGTGCCTGTGTGCAGGACGCGGGCAGGGAGGCTGCCTGTAATCGAGGGTCATTTGCATGCTTTCCCTTTATTGTTCAAAGAGGGAAGAGCAAACAGCAACAATGATAATCTCAGAGAGTGCATGACAAATTCGCTTTGCAGGTAATCTCATCTTCCCCTTTGCAACTGCATTTTTTCTTCATATTCCACAACGAGAGAGAGTTAACCATTAATACTTCCTCACACTGCCTGCTCAGGAGGGTTTATCTTTTTGCTGTTATATTTTCTTTGATTATCAGCCTCTTCCTCCTTCTCCTTTGTTACTCACACCTGCTAACATTAGCAGGGCAGTTCATGCTCCAGTCCCTTGCAAACATCACAGCTTCCCATGAAGCACACAAAGGCAGGGAGCCCTGCTCTGCTCGTATGCTCTGGAAGAAGGCAAGGGTCTTCCCTGGGGTGCTGCGTGCACTGGCAGCTGTTTTCATTCCTGGAACAAGGCTTATGAAAGCCCCGTTACAAACACCATGTAGGCTTCATGCCAACGAGAACAGGACAATTCAGAGCAGTTAAAAATGAGGTGCCAGCATGAGCTCCACCTGCCAGATTTTTTGTAATGAACTTCATAATGCCCAGGATTGATGGGTACCCAGACATTCCTGTCTCTGGGCTTGTGTGACTCGATGCTGGGAAGAAGTTTCAGCAGGTGAGATGACTCATATCTGCCTGATGCTGAATGCCTTCACCTTGCACCAGAGCACTCATAGCAGCTATCAGTGGCAGAAATGGATTGCAGAGAAGGATGGTGCATCTAGTGTGCCCATGAGTGCCTGTGTGTGCAAGGGGTCAAAAGCATTCGGCTCTGCTCTGACTCTGCCATTGCTTTTTTGCTTCTCTCCAAGGTGGGAAGTCAGTGCTGTAATGATGGCTAACTTCCTAGAGAAGGAATATTCACTTCTAAACCATGGCCTTTCAGTGAGTGCTGACCCAAGGCTTGAGTGAGCTCATCACTCCAAATGACTCTGATGTCAAATAACAGTTGCTCTATACCTGGACAGATACATCTACTCTGTCCTTGTGAGGCTTCATTTAGAGTACTGTGCTCAAAATTTAACACAGGAAGTGCTATCTAAACACGAGGAGGAACTTCTTTATGTTGAGGATGGAGCACTGGACCAGGCTGCCCAAAGAGGTAGTGGAGTCTCCATCTCTGGATTAATTCAGAACCCATCCTGGATACCAGCCTGTTCTGGGTGAATCTGCTCCAACAGAGGGGTTGGACTAGATAATGTCCAGAGGTCCCTTTCAACCCCTCTCATTCCATGATTCTGTGGTGATACAATATATGTGCACCTAGGCCTTTGGGCTTTCCCTGCTTTGAGTGTTCCAAGGGCTCACATTCCCTTTGAGTCAAACCAGGACCAAACCACTTTGCAGAGCAATCATGGAAAATGATTCAATGGAACAAAACAAGGCCTTGAGCTAGCCCTGAACTGAGCAGCTGACAAAGGCCCTTCCAGTGCAATCCAGAAACAAAACAATGTGAAGAGCAGCAAGAACTTACTGCCTTCCTCCAGCCATAAAAAGAAATGGCTCCAGCATGTTCATGGTGGGAGGACCTGCCCTGCAGATCAGGCAGATGTATCATTTGTATCACCTGCTGGTGAACACCTGCAAAGAGGATTTCTGGGGTAGCACAAGGCAGGTTTCCCAAAATCCCTGTGCTAGTGCACCCAGCTGCACACTGCCTCTGCAAACTGGGAAAGGATTTTTGTTTGCTTTTTTGAAACAATCTGTTCCTGTTCTCTCATCTGCAAGGCTGGCTGCACCAATTTTTCAGCATGACTTATTTTTTTTTCCCACTGTCTTGGTGCTACATGGGCTGAAGAGATGAATCAGACCATGTTAAACGTCATTTCAAGGTGTTACCCTACAGTGTGCTTTTGAGGTACCCCTGCCTTTGCAGAGAGCTGATGTAAAATACCAGGCAGTATCTCCCAGACCAAGGAGTCTGTAACTGACTTCTTTATAGCTGCCTGCTGCCCAGCTTGGATTAGAAAGGCTGTGCTCCATGTTTATCTCCCAAGTGAGCTGCTTTCAAGGAAGGCTATATAAAGCTTCATCGTCCTCAGAGTTTCCTTCCACTGTCTGGGTTGGGTTTCTATCAGGCACAGCTGGACCCAGGAAGACTCACACAACAAGAAGCTCTCTTTGTGACTTCACATTAATTGCAGAAGGCAGCAGAAATGTCTAAAACCCCTCCAGGCCTTGTTGGGTGTATCCAGTTTAAGAGTTCTGAAATAGCATAAATAGAGCAGCTTTACTGTCCCTGGGATTTCCTGTCCCAGCTTTAGACAAAATCTTTGTATCTTCCCAGGACTCAAAAGGGTCATTTGTGGAGCTTCTCCATGAGATTTCTTGAGCTCTCCTGTGGCTAGAGAGGTTACTGCTGCAGCAGGAATGGCTGTGATCCCCACTGCTGATGGCCATTCAGGTTCATCTTGAGTCCCACCATGGGTGCTCTGACTGTAGATGCTACAGATGGTGATAGGATCCAGTGTTGTTTGGAGCTGGGCTTGCATCTGTCCATGTTGCAGTGTGTATTTGAGCTAGCAAAGATGGTCTGTGTTCTCATGGTGATTTTTTCAGCAGAGCAGTCACACACAGGTAGTGCTGGTAGCCTCTGCACATGCAGGAGGGTGGCTCTGGCTCCAGATCTGCACTCCTCAGAGTCTGAGAGCTGCTTGGTGCCTATCAGTGGTGTTCTAAATCTAAATGTTATAGCTGTGTGACAGCATTTCTCATGGGAACTTCATTTTAGGGGTAGTATCCACATCAGATGACAAACTTGTTTTGCAGAATTAACCATTTTTCCTCTTTAGAATATATCTTGGTCTGTCCCTTGAACCTCCCAAGTTTCTCCACAACTCTCCTCCCTACAGCAAGTGTTGTCAGCATCCACCACGCCCAGATTGCCTCCCACAGGTCTTCACTTCAGGTTAGCAGCACATAGTGGGTAACTCTCTGTTTGCCCTCTAAACCCACACCTACACCAGAGGAAGCCCAGTGGAGCCTGCAGCCAGGTACAAGCTGCCACAGGCACCTTCTGCAGCTGGAACTGTTGGATTCTGGAGTCACATCCATGTGGACTTACTCTCCTTAGGGTCCTTGGGTGAAGCACATGCCAGCTAGTTTTATTTCAGTGCCAATCCTTCACTGACAAAGGACACATTGTTAGGATCCTGCAGCAATTTCCCAGATACTGATTTCCTCTGAGTGTTACCTCTTCCAGTCTCCTTGCCATGCTTTAAAAAATTGCCCCTGTCTATTCCAGGTGCACAACACAGAACTTCAAATAAGCTGAGCAGCATGTGAAATGCTCCTGCTGACCTTGTGAGGTTGAACCTAATGACAGTAAGAAGTAACTCATCAAACAGCAAAAAAAGCCACAAACCATCTCATATTCTCAGCTATCGAAAGCTCTTCTGCACTTTTCCAGAATGGCACAGATGATAGCTGTTGGTCTCCAGCTTCTCCAGTCCCCAGCACTCCTGAGAGAGCCCCACACAACTGTTCTTTCTGGCTTTCTCTTACCTGAGAGATGTGGTGATGACAAACTTGTCACAAAATGCACTAATGGTAAATTAAGCAGAACTGCCCAAGATTAGAAGGTTGTTTTTTTTTCTTTCCCTGGGCTTGCAACACATTTTGACTCAAGTATCATATGCCAAGTGGCAGAATTAAGACATAAGTTAATCAATGATTAATCATTTCATTACCTTCTCCATTACTGGTGTGCACAGTAGTTTTTATTCTTAAGTCCTTTGCAAAAATGTTTCATTTCTGTGGAAAGCAAGCAAACAAAACTGAGATGAGAAAGACTGGGTTTGACCTGTGTTGCCAGTGGAAGGAAGAAGCAGAGGACCCAAAACTCAAACCCAGCAGGTGTGGTGAGACTAGAAAATCTTATGAGATTTGATTTCTCCACCTTGGCAGGATAAAGTGCTGGGCTTTGGATCTTCATATTCTCCAGACTCAATCCTTTGAACATCAACAGATCTCCCAGGGGAGAATTTTCCCTTGGAGAATTCAAACTCATAGGAAGCCAAATACAAACATTTATCAAAATAATCATCTCAAGGAAGGAGTCCCTCTGGATGACAACACAGTTTGCACTGTGAGAATGAGTCTGAAGCAAAGGATCAGATTTAAAACAGGCAAAATAAATCAGTAATGCAAAATGGGCAAGAAGAGCTATCAGAAAGGACTATCTCAGAGTTAAAAGCTTGCTTGAAAAGCTGACTTAATCTCCAAACATTAGCATATCACTGAGACTAGAACAGAGCAAATGGCACCAGCCTTGGAGATGTCTATCTGCCAGGAGGCCTGATGAGCTCTGCAGGGGAAAGTCCATTTATAGAGCCCTTACCTGTCTGGTTTTGTGCATTCCCCAGCAGAGCTGCTGGAGCGCTTCAGCGTCACCCAAGTGAACTGCCAAGAGTTTCAGCCAGATGTCAGCATGTTACACTCGGCTCCAGGCTTCGGAGTTAGTGGTTCCTGAATTTCTGGCTCTAAATAGTATCTCCTCCCTCTTCCAACCCCGGCAGACAGAGCTCAGATGCCAGCAGAGAATCTCAGTAATTAAGGAGCTTGTCTTTGGTCTCACCACTCTCGTTTTGGTTTGGAAAGGAGCCGTGGCTGGAAGGTTACACAGCATGTTACAGCCAGAATCAATGGACTGAGCTTCAGTCCTGACCTTGCCATCGACTCACAGTGACCAGGTTCACAACAGTCCTTCAGCTTCAGTTCTTGGGTGCTGGTGCCTCTTTTGGGGACCCTACTCCTATTTTGTTTTTTTTTTTAAGCAGTGAGACCTTCATACTCCTGGACATAAAGGGTCTGCAAATACACACCCACTGTGCAAAGGGCTCTAGTGACTACCCCAACAGCAGCTCTTCCCACCAGGGCAGGCTGGGTGCTGGTCTATGTGTTCTCTGTGACTTGATTTCCCACCAGAATCCAAATCTTCCATTACTGCTTACCTTGGGAAAGTGCTTTGAAAGCTTCTGATAAAAAACAGAATTTGAGTGAGATCTGTTACTGATATCAAGAGAGTAAAATGTAGTTTATTGAGAGGGAATGAGGAAAGGCACTTTCCAGTGAGGGCTGAAAAATGAAAGCAATTGTTACACATTTTTTTTATTCTGGCTGAACAATAAGATGTATCCTGAGGAGACCTTGGTGCACAATGATATAGGCCACATATAATGAATGGTACTAAGTAGGTCTCATTGCAAAGACATGCAGGAAATGCTGCAGTGCGAACCAAAAATTAAATGTAGAAAGAACTAAAAAAAGCTGAAGTTGCTTTGGAGAAAGGCTTCATGCCTTAGCTCAGACTTTACTTGCTGACAAAATTGCTGTTTCCTAGAATCATAGAATGGAATCACAGAATTGTTTTGGTTGGAAAAGACTTTTAAGTCCAACTGTTAACCCAGCACTGCCAGGTCACCACTAAACCATGTCCCTCAGTACCACATCTACACAGCTTTTAAATCCCTCCAGAGATGAGGACTCCACCACTGCCGTGAGCAGCCTGCTCCAGGCCTTGAGAACCCTTTCAGGGAAGAAAATGTTCCTAATGTCCAACCTAAACCTCTTCTTGAGGCTATTTCTTCTTCTCTCATCCCTTGTTACTTAGAAGACATTAATCCCCACCTGGCTCCAGCCTCCATCCAGGGAGTTGTAGAGAGCGAGAGGGTCTCCCCTCAGCCTTTTCTCCAGGCTGAACAAAGCCAGTTCCTTCAGCTGCTCCTCACAAGACTTGTACTCTAGACCCTTCTCCAGCCTCACTGCCCTTCTCTGGACATGCTCCAGCAGCCCAATGTCCTTGCAGTGAGTGACCCAAAACTGAACCCTACACTGAAGGTGCAGCCTCACCAGTGCCAAGTGCGGGAAGAGCATCACATCCCTAATCCTTCTGGCTACACTATTGCTGATAGAAATCCACTCAGGCTTTGGAAACATCTTCCCTTTTTTTATTAATAGCTTCTTTTTTTTTTTTTTTCTCATTTCACAATCAGCTGCAACAAACAGGTCAGTGTGGTGCTGGTGAAAGGCACCACAGCTAGAGTGGGCTGAGGGCACCACCTGCTTGCGGTTCAAAGGCCAAGTGTCTGATGACTGTGAGAGTGTTTGATGGTCCTGAGGGCAGGGTGGTGGCAGGAGTGGGCAGGAGCTGTATAAAAGCTGCAAAATGCACCTGCCTAGTCCTTCTTCAACTAGGTAGTGCCCTTTTTGTCAGGGAAGAGAAGCAGAAAGGGAGACAGCATACAGCATTGGTTGTAATCCAAGTGTGTGTTTTCTCCTCTACCTGCAAACCTCAAATTGAGAGGATCAGAGGGATCAGAGCCCATGAAGTGCATGTGGGCAGCAGCACCACCAGGTTCAGTGGAGTGGTAGTCCTGGGAAGAGTTTAGCCTGGCCATTTAATCCACACTGCTAGGACCTCTCCTGACACTCACAAAAATTATTTCTCCCTCCTCAGTGTTTTTGTGTCTTAAATACTCAGTGTTTGGGAGCAGTTACTGCCCTTCCTGAGCTCTGGGTTTGTTCTTGGCCAGTACAGCTGCTCACCAAGGGCAGTGAAAGCTCTAGCAGTTGTTTCAGAGTAATTACTTTCTTATGATTTTTATGCTAGAAGAATTTCTTTGCAACTCACAACTGTGTTCTCCAGTTGCCTGTAAAGTCTTCTGCAGTCAAAAGGATGAAATGTTTTTAATCCAATTGCTCCCAAACCTTTTAAATTGTTTTAATACCCATTTAATTCAAATGCTTGGTAACAGAAAATCCTTTTATTACAAATGCCATACCTTACTCCCTCAGCAGATAAGTAAACAGCCAGGTTTTCCCCAAAGTATTTAGGCTCTCTGATAATAAAGCTCTGCAGCAAGACTAACCTGGCACTACTGAGGCTTAGGAAAAGGGGAAAATAGATCAGATTCTTTAAATACCACAAACAGGGCACAAGACATTTTTTCCCTTTGTATGTCATCTTATCGAGACCATTTCTGAGCTGGATATGAACCAGGACATGAAAATACACCCAAAAATCCCTGGTAAGAGCAAAGCCAGAAGCACATCTCTTTAACTGTTGCTGCTAGAGCACTTCAAGGGAGCAGATCAAAACCTCGCGGATGAAGAGAAGCCTGCCGGGACTGAAAGGCTACGTGTTGATGGCTGGCATTAAAAGGGTCACTCTGCTTCAGGGGGGGTGCACATTAACCCCGGGGGTAAAGGCTGCTGGGGCCCCACCGGGGGGTCAGCACTCACGGACGCCTACAGCCGGGGCGGGACCCGCCGCTGCGTGAGGCTGAGCGATCTTAGTGCCGGTTCAGAAGACAGCCGGTGACGGAACCCAACCACCACCAACGCCGCAGGCCGCGCTTAGCAACGCGGTGCCCCGGACGGCTGCTAGGGGCGGGCTGGGCCGGGCCGCGCTTCCTGCCGGGCCGGGATCGCTTCCGGGGCGGAGAGGCCTGGCCGGAGGGGCGGTGAGCGGGACCGGGACCGCGCCTGGGAGTAGCAGGGGGGCTGGGGAGATCTCGAGGCTGGGAAGGTGTTTGCTGGGGGGTGGGGAGCGGAGACACCAGCGCTCCGGGAGGCGGGCTGGAGAGCCGCGGTGCGGGGAGCCGCCGTGGCCCCGCTGCTTGCCGGAGGTAACGGCACCGAGCTGGCTCCTGGAGAAGGGAGGCGCTCCGGCCGCTCTGAGGCTGAAGGGGTTCTCCTGACAGCCCCCGGTACGGCTGCCTGGTGCCGGGCCTGTGAGCCTCATGCAGACTGCTCGGCCTCGCCCATGGCCGTGTTTGCAGCGGTGCTCAGCACACGCAGGGCCCCCCGAAGCCAGCCAGAATTGGCTGGGCTCCATCCGGATGAATACTAAGTAATTTTGCAAATCCAGAGACAGATCTCTCTTTTTTTTTTTTTTTTTTTCCCCTTATTCTTTGACAGAAGCTTTTATGCACTGCTACTGTCGCTCTTTATTTCTGCCCCAAGAGGTAGAAATAAAAGGCACCTAATATGTTACTCAGAGTGCTCCTGTGGCTCTGTTCTATGCTTACTATTTATGTAGTGCTAGGTCTTGAAGGTGCCAGGTGGGAAACACAGACAGCAAAGAGGAAGGTTTGAGTCCTAGCTCTCTTGAGATGGCTCATAGCAGTTCTTTTGGTTCTGTGGTGCAGTTCTGGCTGGTAGCCTGCTTTCCGTGAAATCCTAGTAGAGGGAAGGCGGAATATTTTTAAAGATAGTCCAAAGCAGTTCCTGTAGTGCAGTGCAACCGTTGCTGACCTATTTCTGCTGTTGTGTTCTAGTGAGATGGGACAGAGGTGGTAGCTGCTGTTAGACTTGCAAGCTGGAGGAGGGGAAGCCTCCTCTCAGGGGCTGGAATAGGAATAATGATTTTTAAAAGCTATCTCAGAACTAGTGACTTGTAGTGCAGCCATGTTAATAGGTGAGGTAATCTGAGGAAAACAGTGGTCAATGACTTGTGGAGAAGAGAGATGTTAGCCAAGGGGAGAGGTGGTGAAATTGGAGTCTGTTCCCCAGGTGCTGACAATATCATCTAGGACCTGCTGGACTTAGCTGCAGGGCAGTGTGAGGAGGCAGCACTTGGTGAGGAAACTCACTTTGCAGGTTTTGTGTTCATCAGCGAGCCTGATGACAAGCCCTGGCTCCTGGTGTGCAGCTTCAGCCTATGCTTTGCATAAGGTTTAGCCTCTCCTGTGCGGGTTCGAGTGTTGCGTTAACCACAGGAGGACTTTACAACAGGGAAGAGTTTTGCTAGTATTTGTTCAGCTTCACTGAGAGCAGGAGAACTAGTGGCCCAAATGTGGGCAGTCAGCTGTGGCTACTGTGCAAGCAAGGACCCTCTGCCAGGACTAGCTGGGGCATGATGTCAGGTCTTCTCTAAGTGTATTTTGTGGAGCAGTTCTTAAAATGTTAGCAGTGGCTGCTGCCAGCCAATGTGAGAGCTCTTGGTACCGATCATGTCATCTGAGATGTGTTAGAAAATTACTGGTACTCCCAAGGGATGTGAAATAGAAAGGGGGAAGGAGAAGAGGCTTGCGGAGTATGAGGACAGGGACTTTTTGTTTCCATTGTATCTGTTTCCTGTTCTGGTCTGGTTTTTGTGTGTTGTGTTTCAGGATCAGGATCATCAGTAGGGGTTCATCATGAGTCCACTGGGGCGAGGAATGAAGCAGCATCCTTTCCTGCCCTGTTTGAGGGAGGGGCTGGGCAAGAATAACCTTTTCAAAAGATACCCCAGTAAATAATCAGAGATAACATGCAGCTCAGTGGTGAAGTTTCCCACGATTCTGTTTCTTTCTTTGGATCTGCTGCCTTAGTGGATGCTGGGTTTAAAAGTTAAAGGCAGTCAGGAATGAGCCACTTCTGTACGTGCTTTGTTGGCACTGTTGTACGTCTGGCGCTGCCTTTGGTCTGTGTTGGGATGTGCTGAGCCCAAGTGGCCCAGACTCTGATCTCGGTTCATGTGCAGGTCCTGTACAGCCCTTGCTGACTGAATTTTAATCAGAATTTGAAACATTTGTCTTTCAATGAAGTACAGCCCTGGAAGAAGGGACCGTGAGAGGTCACCTGTCCTTATCTTCTGATTCAAAGGCAGGATTATATCTACTTACACCCCATCCCAGGTGAACACTGATCTGATCTGCTCTTCTCTTTTGAATCACCAGTAAAGGGATTCCACTGTCTGTATTCCAGTGGCTGGTGGTTCCTGCAGCTGGGATTTTTTTTCTGTCTACTAAAAGAAACTAATATCCCTTACTTCACCTGAGTTAAAACATTTTTTTTTCCTTGTAATTTATACACCACTCCTCTAGTATGACCCCAAATGACATTTACCCCTTGCACAACAGCATTGAGTTGTTGACTGATTCTCACATTTATCAGCTAGAACTTTACTCAGATTATACTCAGGTTTACCACCATCTGCAGATGGCAGAAATCTCCTTGTAGTGTGAAAAACACAGAGCCTGCAGATTGCTACCATTCAGTGAAACATGCATGCAGCAGTCTCACAGACAAGCTTTAGTAACACAGAGAATTGCAGGCAGCAGTAAGTAGTGCTGATTCCATAAGTGCAGCCCAGGATCATCCAGGTCAGGCAAACCAAGTCAGACAGTAATCACAGCAAGCTCTGATGGCATCTCACACTAATTGAATTTCCCTTTTGAGACTTCCTGTGGCCTACTCCAGCAGTTGTGGCAGGAGAGTTCTCCATTGTAGAAAGCCATTAGTCATTCAGGGAATGAATTGACAACTCCATTAGCAAAAGATAAAAGGGAGGAAGGAGGGAAGCGTGGTCTTGTGGCTCAGAAGCTAGCTTGGACCAGGTGATGGGTGCTTAACTATGCCACCAACTACCTGCCTGCCTGTCACAAGGTATTTGGCTTAGTGTAACCAGCCACTGAGGCCATGCCGAACTTTAGACACAGCTCACTCCTTCAGTGTGGTTTGTGTAAGTAGTGATTGGTTCTGTGCACCATCTAAACCAGCAGGGCTGTGGTTGCCTGTGCAGTGTGAAAATGGGTGATGGCCACCTTGCATGCCTGATTGGGAGAAGAGTATTTTTGCTTGTTAAGCTTTCCCTTATTGTTTCATGAATATTTTGTTTGTCTCTCCCCACCTGCACGTGGACTGATACCAACAGGAGGAATGTTTTTCTAGGCAAGTAGTCAAAGACCAGCACCCAAATAAAATTCATCTTTCATTTCTCTCTTTTGTTACCGTGTCTGTAGATAAGGAGGTCTTCAGAATACCTGCAAGAGATACTCTGTTGCTTTTTGGTAATGGAAAGTGATAAGCAGAAGTCACAAGGCAAATAATTGCTCTTTCCTCCTCTTGTAGTAACCATTCTTCTTGAGAGCATTAGAAGAGAAAAAGGGTGTGCTCAAGATGGCTGCTGAGCTGGATTTCTCCCCACCTGAGATCCCTGAGCCCACCTTCATGGAGAATGTGCTGCGCTACGGACTCTTCTTTGGAGCCATCTTCCAGCTGATCTGTGTGCTCGCCATCATCCTGCCCGTCTCCAAGTCCCAAAAGGCGGTAAGCAGACACTGATAGAGATGGGGAGCAAACTTTGAGTAGCTAAGGGAGGCACAGTGGTCTGTCCCTGGGATTGATGACAGCTTCATGGTTCACTCTTTCCTTTCTTCTTGGTTCCCCACATCCAGCTTTTTGTCTTGTAATTTACTCCCAGATGAGCATGTCAGAAACAAAAACCTGAGTGAAGGTCTCTCAGTATCCATGAAAACAGTGACCAGCAACACTGGCAAGGTGTGCTAAGCATACTTCCTGACTGCACACCAGGAGGCTTTAGTCCCAACCTCATACTGTTATCTGCTGTTGATTTGCTTCATTAATTGCCAGGGAGGGCATCCCCTTTGCAGGACCAGCCTTTCAGGAAATTACTTGGGGTTCTAGCCTATGTGTAATTTTTGTAAACAAGATAAAGGTAACATTTCTGCTACACCCCAATCTGAGGAAGGCAGTTTTCAGTACTGACACCCAGGGCCAGCAAGAGGAAGGTCTTTTGATGCCATTAATACAGGAGAAAGTTAAAGTGAATGGTTAAGGTGAGCTACAGGGCTCCCAGTTCTTCTCAGCTGGGCCACAGTGGGATGACCTGCACCTGCCTGGCTTTTCTGTTGAGAGAGCTCCACATGCTTGGTAATGCCTGTGGAGCTGGGGACACAGCACTGAAGTGAGTGCTGTGACTTTAGTGATCAGGCTGTAGGTTTGCTGGTGATACAGATTTTCATACAATCATAGACTGATTTGGGTTGAAAGGGACCTCTAAAGGTCATTTAGTCCAACCCCCCTGCAATGAGCAGAGACATCTTCAGTTAGAGCAGGATGCTCAGAGCCCCATCCAACCTGATCTGGAATGTTTCCAGTGATGTGGCATCTATCACCCTTCTGTGTGTGGTATGCTTTCAGTAACAGCTCGGCAGAGGAAGTTTTGGGTTCAGGCTATCTTTATTGCCATATTTGCTCCCTCTTGTGCAGGGGAAGCATGGGAATGTCCAGCCTCTCTGGGGAATGCCTGAGGGTGAGGTAGAGTGCAAGGGGTACAGCTCATGACGAACCTCCTTCAGCTCTGACTGCTGGTGTGATGGGAAGTTGCATTGATGTGTTGGGCTAGTGATGCTGCCCCACCATAGGTGTCTACTCCCTCCTGCTGGCCTTGCTGCAGGAGCTGCAACTCCCAGCAGGGAGATGAAGCAGGTGGCTGCTGTCACCATTCAGTAGCACTGCAAGTCCTGCACTGGTGCAACCACCAGCACCCATCTGTCAGTTTGTGGTTTCCCTGATAAATTATTGAGAACCTGTGAGTAGTCTGATTCTGGAAAGAGTAAGAGCTTTAGTTTGAAGTGGGAAACTAAAGACCAGGTCCCCAGTTAAACCAGTAAATCTCAAGGGCCTGTTACTGTTTAAGTTTGCAGGCGTGCTTTGATCTTTGCCTGCTGTACTCCTTATTTCCTCCACATGTTTACTGTCCTCTTGATTTACTGGCAAAATGGGTAATTGACAAGATGGTAAACACCAAGGTCTGCCCCTCTAGGTGTTGGGAATGATGCTTGAGGCTGGGTAGGATATTGAGGATATTGAGTCTTAGATTTCAAAGCCTGAAGCTTCCACCTTGGTTTGAACATTAGAAGGCAGCAGCGATCCCTTTACAGCAGCGGCAGCACTCTGCATCCCCGAGTCATAACTGTGTGTTGCTCCATTTCTCCAGAGCCTGCCAGCTCCCCATGCACCGATTACAGCCCTTGGAAAGGCAGCCAAGCCTCCTTCCTTGGAAAGCCACACAGATGCGAGCCATAATAGCCCAGGAACTGCAGAAACGTTTGAACCAAGCTCCTTGATTAAAAGGATGCTGTCAGATGCTCGCCTCCCCCTCCATTATCTGGAGCGCTGCCTTGGAAGCCTAAAACCAGCACGTCTTGCTCAGCCATTTTCTGTCTGTCCTTTTCCAGTTGGCACGCTCCAACTGATAGAAACCAAGATGCTAAAGCAATATTTATACTCGGATGCATTTAATGAAAGGAGGCAATCTGCGTGTGTGCGCTTCCTTGGAGGAGACTGGCACTGTTCCCCTGTGTTTTTTCAAGGCAACCAGGCTGTTTCCCATGGCTGAAATGCTATCTGTCATCTCCCCTGAAGGAAAGAGGCAGCACATCTAAGCAGTCCTTGCTAGTCCAGGTGAAGTAAGCTTTGCCTGCAGTTCCCTCCCTGGATTTTGGGCTTGCTTTAGAGGCTCCAAACTTTCCTTTCTTACTACTGTTTTGGGGGGATAATTTTTGTCTTGCACGTGACCAATGATTACCATTTGGCAGCAGTACCTCCAGAGTGTTCCCATGCACGCTGGTGACTATGTGGTGTCTTCTGTTTCCTGGTTTGAACAGTTTTTACTTAGTGTTGATTTTCTTCTTGCCTTTAAAGCTGGTTTTGCTTTTCTTCTCCAAGGCCTGTTTTAGGCACTGAAGCATTCAGTGGCTTCTCTGGTAACAAGCTGTTTCTGTGCATAAACTCACACTCATCAAAAACCACATGCAGGAGCAGCAGAGATGGTGCTGCTGGAGTCTCATTAGATGGGGACTCAGTTTGATGTAGATGTGTTTCAACAGAGACACCCAGTACTTGCTTGCTTTGGCTTG
This sequence comes from Ramphastos sulfuratus, assembly GCA_013399055.1. Classification (NCBI taxonomy): domain Eukaryota; kingdom Metazoa; phylum Chordata; class Aves; order Piciformes; family Ramphastidae; genus Ramphastos; species Ramphastos sulfuratus. The sequence continues at coordinate 119,434 of WBNM01035950.1, read as the reverse complement.
TACTCAGATTCCCAAAGTGAGCTGTCAGCAAATGGTAAAAGAAAAGTAACTGACTGTTTTTAATTCGTTCTTGTAGGACTCAGACAGTTTTGAACCTAAGAATTCAGAGACAGTGAAGAAACCGAAGGCAACTGCTCCACAGACAAGCAAGAAACCCAAGAAGGAGACCAAAAAGAAACGATAAAGACATGACCAATGAGCCTCAAAGACAGAACAATCACCTATAATCATGCTTCTTTGGAGATGACATCAAAGGCAACTATCTCAAACGGTTTTCTGGCATTGTCATGCTTTACCTTTCAGGGACAAAGGACAAGGAACTTGTAAGAGTGAAAGGGGTGAGGTTCTGCCATAGATTTCTTACAAGCAAAAAGGACTTCACTGACACCATTAGCGTGTTGGTCACCATGAAAGTGGCTTCCATCATCTCTGATGAGTGCAGAGACCTATTGTCCTGGCTCCTCCATACTGGCTAGGATGTGAAGTCCCAGGAGAAGGTGGAGCATGGGTTTGCTGCTTTAGATACCAGTTTGTGTTGTGTTTTTTGAAGGCAGAGGGATCAAATGGATCAAGGAGACCACACTACACAGCTTTGTATTCATCTCTGTTGTCATGTAGTCTAAAATACACAGCTGCATTTTATGGTTGGTTTATCATCTCTTTTGTCATGCTCTTTAGTTCTGCAGGCACTAACTGATCAGATCCCAGATGAAAGCTTTCATTTCCCCGGCGTCACTACCTCTTCCTTGCTCCCCACCCATGTGCTTTCTCTTTCTGTTCCCATCCTTGAGAGCAGGATTTCAGGGAGCTGAGGTTGTTGGGGGGACTGCAGAGACCACAGGAATCAGGGAACAGTTTGATTCCAGAAGGTGCAGACTTTAATGACTGTGTTAATGGGAGTTGGAAACTTGTGGAAAACCAGGTACCACCAGTTGGAGAAAAGCTGCTGTGAGGCAGGAGTCTCAGGGAGCTGCACTGGTCATATCCTAGGCAGCACTGCTTGGCCTGTCCGTGCACCCCTGCTGTCAGCCAGCCAAGCCCAACCATGTGCTCCATTCCAACACAGCTGGGTGGCTGCATTTGCAAACTCTCTCCCAGCCTGACCTGCTGCAGTCTACTGTGTCTCCTTTTTCCTGCAGTTAAATATGATCCCAGCCTGAGGGATGTGGTGTTCTGAGATCCAAGGGGTGGCAGGCCGGCTGTGTATCATGAGTGTATGGCAAGAGACACAGACACTCTGTTCCTCCAGGCTCTGGCTCTCCAAGCCCAGGGACAATCTAGTATTAGATTTAAATATGGCTAGACAGGACTGGGAAGAGATAGGTGGTGACATAGCCACACAGAGCTTCAGCTTCCTGATGCCAGCTCACATCTTGGCTTGTTTGATCAGGAGTGAGTCAATGGGAGGAGAACCTGCTCTTGGAGGCGCACCCAGGGTTCAGAGCGGCTTTGAAGGATGGGGTTCTCTTTGGTAGGGCTGCAAGTCTCCCATCCTTTTTGCATGAATAGACTCCTGCCCTCAATTCATTCACAAGTGCCTTCCAAGCCCAGATGCTGCAGATGGGCTGTCTGTTTTCTGACAGGAGTTTAGCAGCACAGTTACAGGAACCATCGGTGCTGAGAACAACTACGTTCTCTGCTTGCTCCTACTTCTGGTGGGTGAGACAGATGGATGCTAGTACTGGTTTGATTCTAACCTCTCACTGCTTCCCTACTCTAGGCTCATTGCTTCTCTTAACCAGAATGATGACACCAAATTGCAGAGCTTAAAACCCACCTCAAAGTTCTGCTTTAAATTCAGCATTTCCTTTTTCTTCTTTTCCACTGAGCTACACAAAGGCAATAGAAGGAGGATGGAATAAAGCATAGGAGACAAACATTCTAAAGTTGCTTTGAGTTCTCAGTACAAAGAAACGTTACAAATATTTCCCATGTGAATAACAACAGTTTTGTGCTGTGAGTTTCCATGACAGACCTATGTCCCTGCCTGTGATCTGCAAGGGAAAGCAAAACATTGCTGCTGCTCTGGGTAGGTACTGCAGATCGCTGTTGCCATTATAATATGGGCATAGTGGTGGCCTTATCTGACAGCTCTGGCCTTCTGCAGGTGGCCAGAAGGGTGAGGTTAATGCTTTAATGGAATTGAAAGAGTAGCACACAAATTGCCCAAAATACAGAAGCACTTCTCCAGCCAAGAACCAGCTGGTGATGAGCAGTGTGTGGCTGTTACCTGAAATAGCAAGCTACTACATCATCATCTGCATCTAGCTGTTTGCAGGCTGGCTTACTCGTGGATAAGCAGAAATCATGGATATTGGGGTTTGGATTTGTTGAAGGGAAGAGGGATTAAGATAAATTTCCCAAGCTTTATATTTCTTTGACTGCTCTTGTTAGCTGAACTCACAGTATGGTTTTAGAGGCTGCCATTATCTCGTGTGTTTTAATTGCTTTTGAAATGTGTCATAAATACAATCAGAAACTCTTTTGTTTAAAAAGAAATCGCTTTATAAAGTTGTGCAGCTTCTCTCTGTGTGCAAGCTGCCAGAGCTTTCAGGCTATAGGAACACAGGGACATAAATAACCTATTCATAAAAAATGATCCATTAAGAGAAAGCCTTTCAGATCCTTTAATCTGGGAAAAATTGGTTTGTTAATGCTGTCAGGCATGTGTGCATCTGTATCTGTGTTTGACTTGGAAGCAGCAAACTCCCAGTACAGCTTCACCTTCCTGGAAGGAGAGTAAGTGAATGTGCTTGTCAGGAGAGGTTTTGGCTCTGAGAGCCCCTGCAAAGGTGGCAGTAATAAAGGCATCATTGGCTGTTAGTACAGGCAGGGGATTAGGTGGGGATTCAGCAGGCTGGTGGCAGGGATTTTTGGTAGCCCCTTGGTGTGACTGCAGCTCAGGTTTATGTGGCTGGAGAGTGGAGCTTCTAGGTGGCTCCTCTTGGCTGTGGTGAGACTGGTGTGGTAACAAAGCTCCAGCAAGCGTCTCTTGGTTGTCTCTCCAGAGAACCAAAATGAGGGAAGGACTAATGTGGTGACTCCTTTAATTCCCAAGCACTTTTCTCCAGGCTCTTTTGTAATTAACATCCCAAAGGGAGCTGGAGACCTTGTTGAGTCACTCTTATTGAAGAGGAGATTTTCAAAGCTCTGCCTCTAGACGCCAGCCAGCCAGCAGCACCTTGGTTAACATCACCCTGCTCTGACACCCAATGCACAGGAACTGGGCTCAGAGCTGGGTTTTCTCTCCTAATACTTACTATGAAGTTCCTTTCCTTCAGCTGTCCAAGCCTCAGCTCTGACAAAACACAGCTGGGAGTTGAGAATTCCTTGCTTCATTTTTGATGGTGTTCCTCTCTGGTCACACTGATGTAGACAGCTGTCCCACCACCATCCCTGTGAGCGGTCTCATGCTCACAATGCATCCTTGTGCTTCTCCAGTGCAAGCAGCACAATCCCTTGAGACAGACTAATAAGTAGCTTGTGACTGGAGTTCCAGTTCACATAGTTCAATTAAATCCCTGTTAATCTTGTTCAGACCTAATTTACTTTCATTCTCATACACATGCTTTTCCCTGCTTCAGAGAGATCCTGGTGAGCTTCCCTACTGACAGGAACAGAAGAGCCTGAGGCCATCTTTGAAGAGGACTGATGTTTGCAGAGCAGCCCCCTTGTCGAGTCCATAAGCTAAGATCATTTCTCAGCACATCATGAAGAATGTGAAAATATTCCTTCAGTGCCTGGATTTCAGGAAGGGCCAAGGCTGGATGTGATGATGCTCAAGATGGAAGTCAGGAAGCTGTAGGAGGGGAGGGCCTGCTCAGTATCTCTTTCCCAGGGGGCACTTCTGGACTGTTCCCCTGGGTGCCTGTGTTAGTTTTTGGACAGCTGAAGCTGGGGTGCTGGACTTCTGTCTTGGGAGTCTGTCTTACACACTGAAACTTTTCAGGCAGAAGTTATTCACAGCCTGTGGCCTGCAGGCATCGAGATGACAGTATTGATTTACTTGTTTGTTTATTAATCTCATGAGGCATCAGAGACTGACTGCAGCAAGCAAATGGGATGATGAATGGAGAGTGCTGGAGTACAGAGCATGGTGCTTGTCTGGTGAGGAGGTTGATTGCCAGCTTTGGTACTGGATAGGGATCTGACCCACCTCCTCTTCTACATCCAGCCAGAAGAAATGGTTTGGTCAGGGAGCATTCCCTTTCTCTCTGCAAGAAATGCTGTAATCAGTGTTTGGTTTTCTTCTTAAATTAGCAGTTGCTGCAGGTCCAAGGTCCTGCTTTTCTCCTCTGGTTTGTGGCTTTTGAGTGGTTTGTTTGGGAGCTACTTCTTGACTTTTGGTACCCAGGCCAGTGTGCGGTAGCTGGTCTAAATGTCTCTTGCTTGGGGCTGGCAATTGAGCACAATGAACTTGGTGTCTTGCCTCTCCCTTGAAATTCAGTTGATTTTCCTGTTTTGTGTTTGATTCTTCACAATTTCCTTTTTTTCCTGTCACTGTAATTCATCCCCATGCCCCTCTTACTGTTTCCAACCTGTGGATTCACAGCCATTGAATTCTTCTGTCCTTGCAGGCAAATCTTCCAGTGGCAGACAGTAGATATCACCTGCTGTTACAAGGACTGAAACATGGAGAAGCATCCAGGGTGGAGAAGGGTGTCCCCTTGCAATCAACCCATCAGCACATTTCTCTTCCCTGATGGTGCTTTCAACCAGCAAGTGTAATTTCTGGGGAGGGACGGGACACTGCCTGGGCAGCCTCAGTATACCTGTGAAGCACATCAGCCTGCCCCTGAGCCATAAGGAGTTCAGATACAAATGTTACACTTCCCAACTCTTGTGACGTGAGCACTATGGTGCCGTGCAGGCTCCACACTGCCCATTCCAATCCTGCTGCTCACCAGCATGCTCAGTTTTGTCTTGTGCAATCCACAACCTCTTGGAGTGCTCACTTCCCTCCTCCCAGCTTCCCTGGCTTCATTTAGTGCCTGTGGGCCCCATTGTGGCTTTGCTGCTCCTCACACCCTGAGTTGCTGGAGGCACGAGCATCAGGAAGCTGAAGTCCCGCCAAGGACCACAGCAATGCAGAGCAAGTGGTTGGAGCAGAGGCTGACAGGTTCCTTCATGGCTCCAGTCCAGCCTTTTTGGCTGGTAGGTACAAGGTAAAGCTGCTCTGGATCACATCTTTGCTTTAAGAACATCTGTTGCCTGGGTGATGTTTCTTGTTACACTTGAACTCAGCTCTCAAATGGGGATGCCGTGGACAGAAGAGATTGAAGGGCCCTGGCTTTTTCCTGCCTTCAGTTCTAGGCAGGGAGCTGTGTCCCTAATACCACACAATCCTATTTACATTCTAAAGGCAATGTTTGTGAAACCTGCACACTGGACCATCCCCTTGTTCCTTGCCAGAAGACTGTCCAAGCCTCTGAAGTGCTGCCCCAGTTAGAGTCAAGTTTAGCCAGTCCCAGTTCATGGCCTGGGGCCAGCAAAGACATCAGCACTGCCCTGAGACCTCTCATGCTTGGTCCGAGCTGAGGCTACAGCCAAGGTGTCTCCAGCTCCAAGGCTGGTTCCTGTTGCCTTCCCTTTGGCCACTGCCTCTACAAAAGCCATCCCAAACTCGCAAATTAACCTCACTGAAAGCCAGAGTCTGGAGTAAGCCAGGCACTAGTGACCTCTCTCTGGGCAAAGGCTGTCCCTCAGAGAACCAGCTCCAGAAACTCCCTTCTGCAGTTTGTGCCTCCAGTCCAGCAGCGCAGGCAGGAGCCAAGCTGGAGACATGCCACTGGCATGGGACTCATGGGGTCTTGACCCTCTGGCTCCCTGAGGGCAACTCTTGCACACCAGCATGTGCTGGAGTTGCAATGGCTGGACCACGAGAGCCATGAGAAGAGGGTCCTCATGGCCTTAGTTCCTATAGAGTTTCTACTTGTGATGCTGTGGCAGCTCCTTTGTGTGGCCAAAGTGTCCCCAAGTGTTAGGCATCTGTGGTGAAGGAGAAAAAAGAAAGAGCAGTTTTCAAGTGAGGGGAAGAAGGTGCAAGAATTTCTGCTTCCTACCTTCCCCTTACTAAGCTCACTTTAAACGGAGCATGGATCCAAACATCATATGGTTTAAATTTTTCATAGTTGGACTTTGGCCTCCTGAGCCCATCCCTCACTTGAAGGATGATTAAGGGGAAACACCCTTGTGTCTGCTCTGGCCCTGCCTGGAGCAGGCTGCAGCCATTTGCAGGCCAGTGAGCAGTGGGGTACTGGCCAGGAGGCTGCCTGGGCTGCTCTGCCACCACAGCCCCCTGGGCAGGGTCACCTGGATATGGCCACCAGAGGTTTATGCTGGACAGCCATCCCTCCACTGCTCTGTTAGCTGGAACAAGAGCTATAAATCCCATCTGGACATGCTTCTGTGGGCTTTTCTCAACTGCTCTTTCATACTGACACAAAAACTGACCAAGAAAACAAATTTCCACTGCTGGGAAACTTTCTGCCTGTGGCTTTTCAGCTGAGCTGCGGCAAGCAGCAGAAAGTGTCAGCTTTTCTCCCAAATGAGCTACTCTGAGATACCAACGTGTTGTGTTTCACAAGAAACCTGGTGTGGAATGTTGTGCCTCTTTTAAACATGCAAATAATTTCCCCCCACAGCTGCTGAACTTGGTGCCTCCTTATCACATATTTGCACATCACCCAGTCAGTGGTTTCCTCATGGTCCTTTCCGCCAGGGAATTTTGCAGTGACACTTCCTGGCTGGGGCCTCCTCAGGGTTCCCCACCTCCTCGGGATGGGGGTTAAGGGTTCCCATTGCAGGGTGGATTGTCACCACGCTGAGGGACACAAGTCCTCAACTCTCCCGATGACTTCTGCTCAGCTGTCCCATCTTATCCTACAACCTGTGGGATGCTGGCATTTGCTGCTCAGCTCCTGCAGCTCATTGTGGGAGAGAATGGCCAGAATGAGTGTTTCCACCGTGAAATATTGCCAAATGGCTCGTGCTGCAGGAGCTCTTCTGGTCAATCCCCCTCAGTAAATCAGCTCATAACTGCAGCTTCCCTGACGGGGCTGCTGATGCTGATCGTTTGCCATCACACACTCACAGTGTGCAAGGTTGTGAAGCTCAATGATTGCAAAATCTCAGAGGGAGAGCTGTGGCTGCTTCTGTGTCTGTCCAGCATCTCAAACACAGCCATTACACTATTAATAGTAAATAATTCGTGCAAATAAATCTGGGATTTGCAGTGAGCAAAACGCAGCTAGCCTCAGGAACGGAACCCATCAGGCAGAACTCATTTATGCTTGCCAAGGGGATGCTTAAAAATAAATCTGGCTGCAGATGAATAGATGTGTTGTTGTAAACCCAGAGCTACACTGAGGAGGTAGGGGCTGGGATCAATTACTAGGTCCCAAAAACACCCTGCTCTCAGGAAGGTTTCAGGAGCCCTGTGGAGCAGTTTGATCTGCACCCTCAGAGGGCAAGGAGCCATGTGCTGACCTGCTCATGAGGTGACAGCGCTCTGCCTTCTGCCCATAGTCTCCCAACCCTTGTTCTTTTCCCTGATGAAACTTGGGTAAAGGTCAGGAAGACAGCACAGAAACACCTGAGCATGTCTTGATTTCTTGTTAGATTAGCATTTCCAGACATGCTGTAAAAACTGAGCCACCAGAAATATGCAGTGCTACTTCTTTTCAGTTTGAAAGTGGCTGGTTTTCAGGTTCTGTAACCATCTTCCTCTGCCCAGGGTGGGTTTTATCAGTGAGGAGAAAGAATCACCTCAAGAAAGTAAGATTCAGGGAAGAAACCAAACTCCTTATCTGGATAAGAAAAATAATTGTGGACCAGAGTTTTCGGAGACAAATACTTGGAGTAAGGCAGGAAGGAAAGGACAGTGGGGCTGTGGGCATCCACTGAGGTGTGCTGGGTTGCTGAAGCGTGGTCTGAAATCGCGTTATCGCCAGCACCGCATGTTTCACGTCAGAGTCCTGTGAGGGGCACATTCCTGAATCCAAGCCCAGAAGATAAGAGCCTGGCTTTAGAGAGTCTCTATTTGCCATTTGAAATTTGCATATTGGCATCCTCAAAGAAGAAGAGCTGATGCGGCAGACTCAGTCCAGCGTGGTAAGAGGCATGGTGCCTTCACTGGTGCCTTCCAGCCGCAGCCCAGCACCACTGGATGTGGAACGGATGGTCATAGGACAGCCCATGGAGAAGGAGCTGATTGCAAAAGAGAAAAACAAAATTCAAATATTTATAAGTCATAATTGCATCTTAGCTTTGGGTCTGGATCCAGTGGAGGCTGAGTCATCCCAACCAGCTCTCCTGGGGCTGGGGCCGAGTCCCCGTTCCCCTCCAGCAGTGGCTCCTCACACCAGTTCTGGGGCTGTGGGAGCTCCTGGGATGGGAAGGGAGAAGGGAGCATCTGCAGGCACAGCAGGGGAAGGCATGGGGGACCTCAGGCATTGGTGTACCCCTGGCATCAGTGTAACCCCCTCTTTGCTCCTAGATATGACCTAAGTATTGAGGTGTGAACACACAGAGCAGAATCCCAGGGCTGCCCAATGTCATGCGGTTAATTCCTGAATCTTCTGTTGGATGCTAGGTTGAGGGATCTCCCCACACACACCCTCACAGTGGCCAGATAGCCAAGGGAGTGGCTATGAATCAACATCCCCAGAAAGCCTCAGCACAAACTCAGCTGTGGTTTGATGCTTCAGCAAGAACCAAGGAGGGCTGCTACCCCCCACCCAGTTGCTCACCAGCAGCAGCTGCCCCACGGGTGTGCAGGCAGCTCAACCACTCCGGTGCTAGAAGAGAGACCAGAGTCAGGAAGGGAAGAGCAGGAGAAAAAGATAGGAGGGAAAGGCAGGAGGGAAAGCGGCAGGCCCTGCCCAGCTGTAGGGACCTTATCAGCGGGAAGCTCCTCCCAGGGAAGGGCCCCTCCGTCGTGTTGGCTAGGGGTGATGGATCGGTGTATGCGTGACTCCTCGTTCCTGGTGACTCATGGACGCGCTGGCCTTCGCCGCTGTCATGGGAAATATTTTTTTAATAACTCAAAAGAAGGAGGCAAGAGCGGGGGTAGGAAACAGAAAAGAAAACTCCACCACATAGTTCCCTGAAACTTGTGAACTTCCCAAATTGTTTCTGAAGTGTCAGGTCTTGCCACCGAGCAACGGTGGTTTCGGAAATCCCCGCCGAGTGGCTGCAAGGGTTGGTCGAAGGGGTGGCAGGGGTGACAGAGGTGGTGCTGGCTGTGGAAATACAGCCCGTGAGCAGCCAAAGACACCACACAAAAAACAGCTGAGTGGGGACTGAGGAGCAGACTGCTTCACCCCATTTCCTCCTGCAGGATCAGGGACAGGGAAGACTTTAGCAGATCGCTAGTGGTGGGACTGGGAGGGCTGTCAGTGCTGCAGAGCTCGTTGAGCAGACCCAACGGGTGTTCTGAGCCCGTGTCGCACAGCTCTCTGCTGGGGCATTTTTCACCTCCTCCTGGTTCTGGAAGGGGAAGGTGCTGAGGGGTGATGACTGGAACTGCCTCCCTGTGCCCACCTGCTTGGGGCAGTGCTGCCAAGGGGGAACTGGGCACCCCAGGAACGTCTCACTGGCTGCAGGGGCGTTTTAACCCAAAGACGGGTTGCGGCCACCAGGTCGTGACAGTGCTACCTCCAAAGGAGCCCAGAGCAGCCCGAGGCTCCCCAGGGCGGGGGCAGGACGTGGTTGATATTTCCCTGCTTCTCCTCAGCGCTGAAATTTTGTCTCCTTCCCACTTCAGAGATGGGGGAACATGGATTGCAGCCCCCTGGATCAATGAGGTGTCCCTCCTGGGGACGGGAATGCACAGATTGAAGTGCAGTACGTGACAGAAGAGCGTTTGTCCCAGTCACCCGCCCCGTGTCAGACCGGTGTCCCCAAACCAGCCGGGTCTGAACCGTCTGAGAATCACTACCCTAGTAAAAGCGCCGGCTCCCGGGTAAACACAACCTCACCGGAGCTCGGAGCGGCCTCGGCTGGGACCCCCCCCCGCCCTCTCACTTGCGGGGCCACACAGCCACAGACGCGCTCGGGGGACTGCGGACGNCGGGGGATGACTACGGTGTGCCCGTGGGCTCCGGCGGGGGATGTCCCGCTATGGGGCTCGTGGGGGGTGGCCGGGGTCCGGCGGGCAATACCCGAGATCCGCCTGTGGGGTCCGGCGGGAGATGTCCGCGGTCCGGCAGTGGGGTCCGGCGGGGTCCCGCAGTGGGGCCGATGCGGGAATGCCCACAGCCGGTCAACTGGTTGTGGGTCCGATGAGGAATGCTGGCAGTTCGGCGAGGGAGCTCTGGGGCCAGCCGAGGATGCCCCAGACTCCGGTGCCGTATCTGTGGGTCCGGCAGCAGGGGCTGCCCGCAGGCCGGTGAGCTGACTGTGAGTCCCGGCGGGGATGCTCGCCGTCTGGCTATGGGTTTGGGGAAGTTGGCTGTGGGTTTGAGGAGACTGGCAGTGGGTCCATCGGCGGATGCACATGAGCTGGTATGTCAATTATGGGGCTGGCACTGTCTGTCGGGGCAGATACGGGCCCAGCCGGGATGCTGAGGGTCCGGAGGGGCAGCCGGGGGGGTCCGGGGGAGCGGCCCCGCCTGTCTGCAACTCCCCTTTGTTGTGATCAGAGGCTGGGGGGGACCCCCGGGAGTGCAGGGCGGGGAGAGCCGGGCTGTATGTAGGCCAGGACATGAAATATTCATCGCCCCCCTGCTTTGATGCCTCCTGATCCTCTTTCCTTGCCGTCTTTGCTCACCGGTGATTCTGGGGCTAGTGTCCAGCCCGCTGGCCTGGAGAGCTGTGTCCAGCCGGGCTCCATGTCCTCCCCCTTGGCAAGGTTGTCTGCATCCAGTTTCTGGGGGGATGCAAAGCTCCGCATTGCCTAATTAAAAGCCGGGAAGTTCCCCCATCGCATCCTGGGAGATCGAACCCTTGTATGTGGCTATGAGCAATGGCACTGGCATGTCACCACTGTCCCTTTCACAGCCTCCGGTGCAGAGCATCGTGGGGTTTGTGTTGAGCCCCACTGTTACAGGGATGGGATTCTACACCTGCTTACTGCCTGGGAGGCCAGGCAGGAGCTCAGGCAGGATGTGCACCGTCCTGATGCCAGTTGATACAGGCACAGGGGGACAACCTGTGGGGGTGGAGCCCACTGCATAGGACTCTGTGTACTGGGGACAGGGGCTGGAGAGAAGGTGGCATCTCGTGGCACTGACCCTGGCATGGTCCTCTCTGGTACCGAGCATTGTCTTGGGGAGCTGTGCAGCCTCCTGCAAAATCCGAGGGAGGTGAGTGGGAATCTCCTGCATCTCCCTGCATTTTCCTGGCCCTGCATAGCACATTCCTCCCTTGGCCCATCCTCACCTCAGCACTCAGCCCCCTGGACTTGAGGCCAGGAGGTGACTGATCCCGGTCCTGGTCCACATACTGCTGAGCAGCAGTAAAGGTGACAGTAGGTTGTGCTACCCAGTATGTGCCGCTGGCTCACCCATCCTCCTGGCTCCCCAGGAGCAATGCAAAGGAAGAGACACGTGATTGCTCACTGCAGCCTGGGGGTCCCACAGGGCAGGCCCCATTGCATTAAGACCTGGGAGCAGTGAAGGGTGCAGAGCCCTGGGTGGGTCCTGAGGTGAGCTCCTGCTTGGGGCTGGCATTGCCTGTGCAGCGGGGCCGGGGCCAGGACCACGTGTACCCAGCAGTACCACACGCAAACTGAGCTGCGGGAAGGTAGCAACAAAAGACTTAATTTTTCTTCCTCCTGCCCTGCGGGTGCTCCCCAGAGGAGCTGGAGGGCTTTGCCCTCTTCCTCTCAGCTGAGGAGATATCAGCAGTGACAAGTGTGCAGGTGGGAGAGCGAAGTCATGACAAACCCCACCAAGGTCCAGCTGTTAATAGTGGAAAGCTGTTTGTCTGTGCCAGGCTTGGAGAACCAGCTCAGCATCCATCAGCTCAACACGTGCCTGGGCCACCCCATGTAGCACACACTGGTCAAACAGGGGTGGGGGGCTGGCAGGGCTCTCCAGGGAGATGTGAGGATGGGGACGTCGGCAGTCTTACACTTTTAAAGCAATAATGTTTTTTGCTATCACTGTTGTAGGGCTGCTTCTGCAGCTGGAGAGGCTAGTTCTGGGCTGCCCTGTGCTGTTCTGCACCACTTTGTGCTAGCTCAGGATCTGGCCCATGGCAAATCCTTGGCCGTTTGGTGTCTCTGAGCCTAGGCTGGCGTGCTGGCTCCCCGGGGAGCCACCTCTCTGTAATCATTAGCCAGCTAATACTCGTTTGTCAGAGGAGGGCACCTTTGCTTGAGAGATCGAGGGTCGGTTCTTGGTTCCACGCTTTGACCTGGGAGCAGCAGGGCAGAGGCTTCGCCGAACACCTCGCCTCCGTGGCTTTGCCAAAACGCAGCCCCAGGATTTTGTTTGAAAAGAGGTTATTTATGGGCTGGCACAGCAGCAGCTGAGGGAAGTCCAGTGTTCCCTGTCTCGATCGTTAGTGGCCTTGCAGTGCTCCCTGTGTGATGGAGATGCCCTAGCGATAGCTTTGCCCTTTAATGACTTTGTGGCAGAATGATGGGAAATCATGGAAGTACCACAGGGAGGCAGAAAGGGCTGTCCCACCCCTTGGACAGGGAGTCAAGACCAAGAGAGAACTGTGATTTGTGGTGAGCAACCTACATGGAAACTGCTTCAGAGACAAGAGGTTCCTTTGCTGTCTTGGTGTCATGAAGGGGGCATCAGCGGTCCTGAGGTGGGAATGGCCTTTAGCAGTGTGGGCAGCTTCTGGGATGCCACATCATTTTGCTGGACTCACTGAGGTGAGAAAGAGATGGATCATGTCTCTCCGTGCTACTGGGGTCAGGATCACTCCTGGTCTTTGAAGAAGAGTTAACACTCTCATCTACAGAGACCTGAAGGACTCTGCCTATAACCTCCCAGCAAAAGTCTGTAAGGGCTTGAAAGAGGAAAGGTAGGAGTGTGAGCAGAGTCTGCACCTCCTCCTAGTGTGTCTAAGGGTGGAGAACCCCCCATGGATCACTGGGACAAAGGCGTACTCCTGGCATCACCGGGACAGCAGGGGGGGGGAATTTGAAAGCCTATCAGAAGTGCTATTGTTTCCTGTACTGTCTGTTTTGCAGCTCGGTTTCCAACTTGTTTCTTTATCTCTCGGAACAATTTCCCATTTGAGCTCACTTCCGCAGCACTCTGCATCTCTCCCCAGAGACGTGTCCAACGTGCATCCATCCCATCGGCTGCGGGAACCGGCCTCGGCTTGTCCCCGCGCTGCGCAGTGCGGAAGGGATCCCTTTAATCCCGTTCCTGGAGAGCAGCTTGGACTTGTGGCTGGAGAGCGCCATCCTAGCCTGGCTGTTCTGGGGCAGCAGTGTGGATTCTCGCCCTTTCCAGCCCAAACTCCTCTTTTTGGCTGCCTCTAGATGCAGAGGATGCAGATCGACTGCCCTAGGGCTCAACTTTTGCCCATCAGAAAAAATGTGCAGTGTGTCAGGGGCTGTTTTGGAGCAAGCCTCAGAGAATCAGTCATGCCTTGGGCCTTCATCTTTGAAATAGGCAACAAGCTGTGAGATAGGTCGGTGTGTTGTGTGCTTGGGAGGGGAAAAAGATTATAGTGAACTGGCTGAGCATGGTACATCAGCGTGGGCTGCGGTCGGTGCACCCAAGCTCCCAGCTTGGCCCCGTGTTGGCACAGGTGACCTCAGCGCTGGCTGCAGCAGGAACTGGTGCTGCTTTGCACATGCCTCTGCACACACAAGCTTTGAGAAGAAAGCCCTGAAACAGATTTCAGGAACAAATGCGGTTTGAACCTGGGCCAGGAACCAGGACCTGCAAATCTGTGTCTTGTGCTGACTTCCCTGCAGGCTACAGATCTCCTGGCTGCCCTGGTTGCAGAGCAGGGAGGTGTTTGCAAGGGCTGGGAGCTACTGCAGGGCATTGGCCTCTGAACAAGAGGGGGCCCATCACTGATTTTAAGTCAGACCTTAAAAAAATCTGCCCAAACTCCTTTTCTCCAGGTGGTCTTGGTGGAGATACATCATCTAAAGTACTGGTAGGCTGGCGTGCAGGATCAATGGGTGCATCTGGAAGGCTTTGGGAACAGAACCTCCTGGGTGTTTACGGCAAAAATAGAAGAAAGGGGTGTGGGGGGTGTAGTGGGGCTGCCCTAGCCTCGCAGCTGGGAAACCAGCAGAGGTGTGGGCAAGATGTGCAGCCTGGTGTGCCTAGGGAACGTACTGGGGTGATTTTGAGGTCCACAGCAAAGGTGAGGGGGTTTGCTGGTTCAGCACCACCTCCCACATGTGACATGGGGACACTTGTGACTTGGACTCTGCTGTGCTTCCTTCCGCACAAGTCTCAAAGCCTGGCTCCAAGTTTCCCATTCATGTCCCAGGCTTGACCTGTTGTGGTCTTGCTTCCGTGACCATGAGGTTTCATCTGGCCCCGAGCCCACTGCGTTAGGGCTGTATGGATGGAAGAAAATCTGACTGCCTGCTGCTAAAACAACTTCCACCCAGCCTGGCTGCTCCCATCTGACCATGTGTGGCAGTCTTGGACACCAAAAACCTGGGCAATGAGGGGAAAAGCTCACTGTTGCATTACCCCTTCCACCATAGGTGAGGTTAACCTCAAAGTCCAGCTTGTCCTGAGCCACTTGCCCCTTCCCATGCAGCAACCCCCATCCCAGCCTGTGTCCTGGTTTGGAGGCAGCAAGCTGAGGGCAAGTTGATGCTAAACTGATCCTAAAAGAATCTGCCCTTGGAGCACACTTCAGCAGGAATTTGGAGTGGAGATGCAACACTGTGCCTAGGTTTCACTGCTCCATTTCACTTCCCCACCTGGTAAGGAGCGTTTTGTGGCTCAGTTTCCCCCAAGAGCACCTGGGAGGTTGCCATCAGAGGTTGGTGAGGTTTTACGCTGACTGTGTGCCTCTGTTTCCCCCTCTTCTGCCCCAGCTGCTCTGCCTTGCACTGTGCACACTCCATGGGCAAAGCTCTTCTGCAGGCAGGGCAAATAGAATCTGATCTCCATGAAGTGTCGCCATCGTCCTCACCCACAGCCCCTCAGATGCTGTTTTCAAGGTCTTCTTCCCCAGACTGTGACCCAGCTGGGCACCAACTTCCCTAGCTGAAACTGGCTGTCATGGCTTGGTGGTTTTGTGGTGGCACTGGTGGCAGCAGGGTCAGGCTCTACCATTCTCATCTCTGGATGGTCTCAGGGTGGAAGCATGCATTTGCTGACTTCTGAAAAAATATTACCCAACACAGAAAGGCTTCGGAGTTGCTCCCTCCTCAGCCAGGCTCTTTCCTTCCCCTGCCCATCAGATGAGTGTTGGCAGTGCTGGGGAAGGGATTGGGAAGCTGCAAGGGAGATGTTGTTGAGCACCCACTGCACTGGGCAGGGAGCAGGGCATGAGGCACGGAATGGTGCATAGGTAGCTACAGAAGTCTCTGCAGCCAGGGTTGGTTTCATGCTCCAACAGCACAGATAGTTGAGTTCGGAAGTGTGGAACTGGTGCATGGCTGTAGCTGGGTAAGGAAAGCAGCACATGGGGGCTGCCTGCCCACATGCAGGGCTGTGTGTGGCTTAGCGCATGCATGTGCACATGCCCAAATCTGAGCCCTTCTTGGTGCTTTGGGGATGGGGACAGCTCTTGTGCCAAGGTCTGGGTGGATTGTGCTGAAGCCACCGTGAGCCACAGGTGATGAAAAGCAGAGGAGATGCATTTTGTCCCTTCGCCCCTTCACCGCTTCCTGCCTTCGTCTCTTTGTCCTTTCATCCTGTCCCTGCAGGCTCTGCAGGGCAGAGCGAGGCAGCTCCAGCTCGGGGTGGTTCTTTAGTGTAGGAAGAGCAGCACGAGCGACGGCAGGAGAGATGCCAGGGAGGGTGCAAGGTCCACCTGCAGCTCGGGCTGGTGCCATCCACCTCGCCCACAGCCTGTCTCTGCTCCCCACCACCAGGGCAGCGAGCGGGCAGGGCGAGGAGGTGTGTGGAGCTGGGAGGTGTGCGCAGCCCGGCTCTGCCTTCAGGAGTGACAGGGATAAAAGACACCAGCTCAGCGTTTTTCTTTGTTTTTCATCTGCTCAGGCTGTTGATAGCATGCTCCGTCTGAGGCTTCACCTCCCGGCCGGCTCCTCTCCCAGAAGCCCCACTGGAGCTGTTGAGCATCCTGCTCACCCCAGGAACAGTTTGGGGAACCAGCCACAGCATTTTGGGTATGGAAATGCTGTCCAGGGCTGGCTGGGCTCAGTTCGCCCCGTAAGACCCTCCCTGGTTGCTTGTCTGACGCATCCTGAGCGAGCTGCTTTGTTTTGGTGGTGCAGATGGGAGTGGCTGTGGGGACCAGCATCTCTCAAGGCTCTGCCATCAGCGACGTCCAAACTCCCTGGGTACGCCTTGGCATGGGGTTTTACAGTGCTGAGTAAAGAGCCACGTGCCAGGGCTGTGCCCTCTGCTGTGGGAGCTGCTTCCATTACAGCCATGCTCACAGGGCTGAAAGCAGGAGTCGAGTGTGCATTGCTGGAGGCTTGTCCTGATCACCCAGCCTTGACCCAAACACTCGTAGCGTGTATGCACTCGAGCTGGTGCCCCCACGGTTCCCAGAGCATATGGCTTGTGTCAAGCAGATGCCCCCGGAGGCCCAGAGTAACCTGGGGAAATAAGCCAAGAATCAGCATAAATTTGCTATGTGGGTTCCTGCTTCTTTGCTTGAAACTGTTCAGGGGTCTGTGAAGTGGGAAGTGTTGGAAATGGGTGGTGGAAGACCCTTGGCTTCTGCTTTGCTTCTCCTTCATACCCTCCCATTGCAGCGAACCCAGCACATGTCATGCCCAGTCCCTCTGGCTCCCAGCCAGTGGCAGGACAATGCCTGACCCCACAGGGTTTTGGGGGGGGGGGTGCAAATACCCTCCCTGCATTTTCCCTTTTTCACCAGTGAATGCTTCAGTTCCCGTTTCATCTCAGGAGGCTTGCTGGGAGGTTCCTTGCTGTGGAGGACCTGCAGGACCCCTTTGCAGGGCTGTTGGGGCTCAGCTCCAGTCCTGGAGGGCCAGTGGAGCCCAGGGGAGCTCCTCTGCTGGCTGGACTGGCTGGGCTGGTTTCTTGTAAAGCGCAAATGTTTTAGCAGTGACGCCAGCGTGGCCAGGGGTGGTTGCAACTTGCTCACATCCAGAGATTTTCTGCCTCCTGAGTGTTCCTTGCCCCCTTCCTCCCCCTGCCCTGGAGATTTGCCACCTGCCTACACTGACGTCGTCACCTGGGGGTGAAGTTGCTGTGGGGTGTTGGGTGTGGCAGCCCTGGAGCTGAGGCAGGCGCAGCTGGCAACAGGGTTTTAGCCGGATCTGAGCCACCTGTGAGTCACATCAGCCTCTCGCTGCCACCTGCCCCTTGCTCAGGAGCCAGGCCCAGGCCAGGCTGGGTGCTGTGCCACGGCCGTCCCCAGAGAACCCCGAGACCAGATGTCCATTTCCAGAAAGCAGAAGCAAAGTGCATTTCCTGCAGCCCCAGGCTGGCTGTGCTGGGAGAGGCCCTACAGAAATGAGGAACAGAAATCCTCCCTTCTCCTTGAGTGTGTCACCACATCTCCATCACCCCCTGCAGCGAGGCCAGTCTCTTGTCCTGGTGCTTCACCTGGATGGGAGCAGTGCTGATGTGATGGGGCCATGGGAAGCTGAGAAATTGGGTGTAAGTGGTGAGAGCAACTGGATGCCAGCATGCCTGGGGGCTAGCATTAAAACTACATTGTGGGGGCACTGAACCCCCAGTGCTGAGCTGGAGGGCTGTCTTGGGGAAGTATCACCCCATGGCTCCATGCAGTCCTGATGGCAGGAGGTCCAGCTCCCAGTGCTGACCCAGCTTGACATTGATACTCCTCTGCCCAACATCCATACTCCCCAGCCCTGCAGGAACTCCTACCCTTGGAAACATTTCCTTTCTGTTTCACTATCCTGGAGCTGGCAGACAAAGAGCAGTGCCCTCATCACCTGTCTGGGAGAAGCTACCTTCAGGTTAACATAGGCCAAAGGTTTTGTGTGCCTTTGGAAAGCATTTGCTGGAACTGGTTGGGCAATTCCTGGCTTTGGCTGCTGTTCTGGTGGGAATACTGGACGTGCAGGCTGAGTCAAGCTGGGAGCACCAAGAGGAATCCCTACTGTGACCCAGAGCCTGACCATAGCAAGGTCAGGCTGCACAGTGTCACAGCTTTGAGCATCTCCTGTAGGACATCCCACCACCTCTGAAGTGCTGGACCACCCTTGTGGTGCGAAGGTTTTTTCTCCCCATCTGTAGTTGCCAGGATGCTCTTGCAGTGCAGGAAGGGCTGGAAGATGTGGTACTGGCCAGGAAGCAAGGAGCTCCTCTCTCCCCCTTGGATCTTGGCTTCCTTTTCCTATGTGGGTGCAAGCATCAGGACCTGTGCGTTTGTTGTCTACCTGTCCCTGAGCTCTCCCAAAGTGCTTGTGCATGGGTAACAGTGGACAGACTCCAGGAGTCTCCAATCAACTTTCATTTCCTCCCTGACCCCAAACACTCCCTCAGCAGTGCCCTGAGCCCAAGGGTGCAAGGCATGGGGCTAGTGGAGCTGCAGGAGTATGATTTTTTGGGTTAGAAATGGGGTCCTGCTGGATGCCCTTGTTGCAGCAGCAACTCCTTGTGCAGCTCTCTGCAGGGGACTGCAGCTCCCAGCACCCACCGTCCAGCACTGGGTGATACTGGGGCTGCAGCTCCCAGCACCCACCATCCACCACTGGGTGATACTGGGGAGTGGGGTGCTGGTCAGGAAAGGCACCCCCTCTGGAGCTCTCCATGCTGCTCAGTGATGGGATGTGAATCAGGTGCGTTGAGGGAGGCTGGGACTGTGTGCAACTTTGCCAGCTCCCAGCTCTCAGGATGAGCATCACAGTGGGTCAGTCCAGGCTACTGCCATCTGCATGCTGAGGGGCCTGAAGAGGTGGCCCTGCAGAGGTGGCCCTGCAGGTCCACAGGTCTGCTGCAGTGCGTTGATAGGGATGTGACACGGTGTGCCAATGGCCTCTTTCCCTTCCCCCACCCCTTGGGGCAGAAAAGGACTTAAACCCCAGCACTCTAGGTTAAAAGCCACACACTCCCACCCCCTCACCCTGGCTTAAGCCCGTGTGTGTTTTAAGCACACTTCAAACCAGTGAGCAGATCTTGCTGCGCATCCCACTGGTTGTGTTGCTTCGGGGAGATAAGGCTTGTGTCGTTTTCCCTCCAGCCTTATGCGAGATGGTCTGATGGGGCACCCATTGTTGAGCTGCCCCTGCCCTCACCCAGATTCAGGGTGGTGAGGGGCACTGCCGGCAGCTGTGAGCAACTGCTAGTGGTGCCAGAGCTTGCTGCCCATCACCTCAGCAAGCCAAAACCTGTCTGGCAAGGGGCTGGCCCCATGATAGTGGGGAGAGCTTGAGCTCTGTGTGTGTGTGTCTGGTATTTCCCAGTTTCCTGGCCAGATAAAGATCCAGAACCTGCGTTTGTTTGTCTCAGGGGTTTGTTATGGCTTCTCAAAAATCCCTGTTTTGACATGTCTTTCAGAGGCATTTTGCATCACTCCTGACCATGATGCTCCCCCATGCTTAGCAGGGGGAATTTGGATGGTTGATTTAATTATCCTTTCCCCTTTCGTGACCCACTGGCCCCTGTGAGCTCAGGCTGTGGAGCTTTAATTAAGATGGTTTTAAATTTAACGGGAGTTGACAGGGTCAGATGGGAGGGGCTGGGAATTACATATGTGGGGAGCATGTAGCTGGCTCTGCACAGCAGCTGTGCTGCCCTCCCCTCCACCAGTGATTCCTTGCATCTGGAAGAGGTTTCCATGAGCTGGGGGTAGCCAGAGGAGGGCTGGGCACCCTAACTCAGGTGCCTTCAACATGCAAGTCACTGGGCAAAGCTGGAGTAGGAACTAGGGGCACTGCCCACAGCTTGGTTCCCAAATTGAAGCTGAGACATGAATTCAGCATTTCCACTTCACTCCTTGCTCTAGGAATCAGTGCAGCTGAGGAGTGAGTGTTCTTGCAGAGGAGAAGGGATGGAGGCACGACCCAGACATACCTTCACAGCGTCAGCCAGGCAGGGAGAGGAGCTGCAGCATCAGAGTCTGGTTTGCGGGGCTTGGGGGGAGCAGCTCCTCCTTTTTCTCCACCACCTAGGGCTCACTGCAGCAGGGCTAGTCCCAGCCTGGCAGAGATGTGCCTCTGCATTCCCACCTGGTACTGAGGAAGCCTGATGACACAGGTCAGGGCACTGGAATAGCTTTTTGCATGGAGGACACAGTGACCTGGTGTATTTGGGAGGTAGGAGGAGATGGTGGGTGAGCCAGGGCAGTGAGGCTTTCCCCAGAGCACTGGGGGCTGTGCTGCCCTTAGCTAGCCCCCAAGCTGTGATGCTTGCTGTGGAAAAAGGCAAAACCAGAAGCATCCCCTGAGACCAAGGGGAAAACTGCGGTGGGATTGTGGCCGGGGCTGGATTTCCTCCCCAGATGTGGAGAGGGAGCAAGGGACAACAGCAGGAGGGGATGGGGTGCTGGGATGCCACCTGTTTAGGTACCACCTTGCTATGGTGGTGGTAGTGCCGACCAAGCAGCGTTTCATGGTCTTTGGCTTGATAGGGTGTTGCTCTCACTGTCTAGGTGCCATTATTGGGAGGCACCACTGCCACCTCTTTTTGCTACCTGTGCAGGGGGACATGAGGAATAGCAAACTGCCTTTTAGCTCTTGGCTACTCGCCTGTATCCGGTCTAGGATCTCTGTTTCTAGTAGCCCACCTTGTGGTGGCTCCTGTTTGTCCTGCTTGGACCCGCCCCGGCTGGACTCTGGTCCTGCCGGGATCGGGGCAGTTGTGTGCAAAGGGGGCTGAGGAGGGTGGGTTTGACATTGCTGCTGTCTGTTCCTTCCCGTCCGCAGTGCCTGCTGCCGCCGGCTGGGTGCTG
The DNA here is from genome assembly GCA_013399055.1 of Ramphastos sulfuratus. Classification (NCBI taxonomy): domain Eukaryota; kingdom Metazoa; phylum Chordata; class Aves; order Piciformes; family Ramphastidae; genus Ramphastos; species Ramphastos sulfuratus. The sequence continues at coordinate 98,464 of WBNM01035950.1, read as the reverse complement.
TAGGGCTGCTTTGTCTCGTCCACCACCCTGCTCACTTCATTTTTCAGTCTGCCCCGAGACAGTCACCATTATTCATCTTGCTGGGGCCGTGCGACCGCGGACGTGGCTCAGCTCGCCCCACCTTCGGGTGGGTGCTGGTGCCCCAGACCCCTCACCCACCTCTTATGCAGCACCCACCCCATCCCGTCTGCTGCCGGTGCCCCTCGGTACCCACCCAGCTCCTCAGCAGCCCCAAGGACAGCGCCTTTTCTGCTGGAGACATCTCCCTCTCCAAGGCTCGGTGTCTGGGGGTGGGCTCCAGCCCATCGCGGCGTTTCCCAAGGTTTCTGCCTGGCAGAAGCCGTGCTGCCGTGTTTTGTCTGCTCCCAATCAGTGTCTTTTGTTGGTGTCTTTGCGAAGCAGATAAGATCGCTTCCCGCTCCGCCGCCAGCCCCACTATCAGCCTGGCCTTGCCACGGCCATTGTATCCTTGAGCTATGCGGGCGCGGCGAAAGGCAACGGGAGCAGGACCTGCTAGAGAGCAACAGATCCCCTCTGCTGTCTGCCCAAGAGCATCTCTGCCCTGGGGAGGTAGGGCAGGACATCGAGCCCCTTTCTGCGTCTCAGCTTGCCAGCTAATTTGGGGGGGAGGGATGGATGAACCCTGGGGACAGGGGCGTTGGAGAAACAGGGATGCTGAGTGCGGATACTGGGTGGGGATGCTGGGTGGGTCAGGCAGCGTTTCCAGCGCCGGCGGGGGAGGCCGGGGGTGCCGCTGTCTCGTGTGCCGTGATCTGATCCGAGCTGAGTTGTGCAGCTGAGTGTGCTTCATTTTTAATTGCTTTCGGAGAGGGGAAGGCGGGGGTGGCCTCTTGCTGGGGCTCTCTCCTTGCTGTGGCCTCTGCCCCAGGCAGGGCGTGCGGCTGGGCTTAGCCCTGGCACCCTCCCCTCCAGCTGCCACTCAGCCCAGCTGCTGTCTCGGGGAGGAGATGGGGAGCTGGGAAGAGCGAATGCAGAACCTGGCCGCACGTGGGGCCAGCAGTGCTACAGGGGTGCTCAAGCACCACTGTGGCCGTGCCAGTGATGTACCAGGTAGGATCACGGTCTTTCTATGGAGTGGGCAGCAGGGTTATGCCACAGTGCACCAGGCTGTGCTGGGCAGCCACTCTCAACCATCCAATTCCTAGACCTGGGAGCAGGAGAATGTGAGTGCATCCATCTTCCTGGCAGCCATGTGAGGACCTGTCCCTTTTGGCAGACCTTTCAGCTCACTAACCCCAGGTTCAGAGGTGTATCTGGGTCTCCCTAGTGGCTTTTTCAGACCTGTTTTGTCTAAGCATAACCATGGCCTCTCAGCATGAGCCCAGGAGCCTGGGTGGCACAGTGTGCCCAGGCTGGGGGGTGTGGGGGGTGGCGCATGGGCACCACGTGTGTACACAGCACAACCTTATTTGTATGTGCTGCAGCCTGGAGTTGAGACTGCAGCTCCCCCCCTCCCCATCCCGCTGTGCAATTATTGCTGGTGAATATTAGTCAAGTACAAATTACAAACCATTCAAAGGCTTAAGGAGCTGTCAATCAGCCATTGCTTATTATCCTAATCAAATGCACTAAAAATAGTGACAAAACTTATTAGCAGGGGGAAAGAGTAGGCCATGAAAATAAAGCAGTGGTGTGGCACCTCTTATGCCTGGCAGCCACCCTCCCAGGTGCCCCTCCAGTGAAAGGGACATGGGGCAGCTGCCAGGCATTGTGCTGACATAAGGACAAACTTCTTAACTTTGAGGGTGCAGAAGCCTTGGAGCAGGCTGCCCAGAGAGGTTGTGGAGTCTTCTTCTCTGGAGAGATTCCAAACCCACCTGAACATTGTGATCCTGGGCAACCTGCTGTGGGTGACCCTGCTTTAGCAGGGTGTTGAACTAAGTCTGAGGTCCCTTCCAATCCTCACCACTCTGGGATTCTGTTACCCCATGGAGGTTTGCTTGTTGGTTTTCCACCATCCCAGCCATAGTGTTTGCAATATAACAAGCCCGGTGTGTGTTCTGTGGGGCTGGACATTGTTATCTGGGTAATGCCCAGGCCGAGAGGGTCAAGGCAACTGGGGTAGGGGAGGCTGTGATGGCAGTGGGCAGTGTTTGGGAAGCAGAGGCTCTTTCCCCTTCTGCTGTCTCTGTACAAGCCGTCTCCTGGCTACACCTCGGTGGCTGAGGGCATAAAAACAGGAGGTTGTGTCTGGTCTGACTTCCAGGCTTGCTGCCAGCAGGGTCGAATGGCAGGGCAGCAAAAACCTGCCTACCCTGTCCCCATCCGTCTCAGGTGTTCCTTCTGATGAGACGTGAAACCTGGGCTCCAGCCAGGACAGGAGCCTGTTGGGGTGCTGCTTGGGGCTGAGAAGCTGATGGGGATGCAGAGACTGAGTCCCCACTGTGCCAAGCAAGCAGGCAATTCTGCAACTCTGCCTGGCACTGTTTGAGCACGGTTGGCTGGAGAGGGATTTCACTTTTGGTAGGAGAAGGGGCAGCTCCTGCAGAATCTGGGGGCTAGAAGGGGTGGCAGAGTCAGGTAGGTGACTGCCTCAGCTCTGCTGGACTCTGTCTTGCTTTGATTTTGACCTGAAGCTCTGTCCCAAACGACTGATGCTGACAAGTGCACATCCCACCCCTCCACCCCCCATCACACACAGTTGTCCTTTCTGAAAAATCTGAGTAAAACTTGCTTTTCTGGCTGAGTCAGGCCTTCAGCAGCACGAGGTGCTCCCAGACCTTGTGTGTGGTTCATGCTGTTGCACATCAGTGCTGGTGGGGATGCAAAAGGTGACTCTCATCCCTGGGGACATGTACCCTGGTTGCTGGCCAACCCTCCCTGCCACTCGTCCCAGCTGTCCTATATGGAGCAGCAGGGCTGGAACTGCTTGTGTGTATCCGGAGGAATCAGCTCCAATTCTGCCCTGAAAAGTCTCTGGGTGGGCTAGTGGGTGCCTGTGCTCCCCCCTCACCCTGGAACATCACTCAGGGCAGTTCCAGTCACCTCCTCTCATGAGTTTGACGAAGTGGAGCAGAGGATTGCCCCCTCTTCACACATGAGAGATCAGAGCAAGCAGGTGTGAGCTGCTGGCCCATGCTGGAGGGATAGTGAGGAGGAGGAGAAAGAAGGCAGTGACAGCCCTGAGTATTGGACTGTGGCGTATGGGGGAATGGGTGTTGGGATGTGGGGACGACGGTGGCTACCGTGGGTGCTGACGTCCCTTCTGTCTCTCAGTCTGCAGCGGGAGCTGAGCTGACTTCGCCGGCGGCCCCTCCCCACCCCGCAGCGAGACTGTAGCCGGAAAGCGCTGGTAAGTCATCTTCATCAGCCCTGGAGACGGGGACCAGGCTGAATGAGGTCATCTGGGACAAAAGGGACCTCCTGGGGATCTCGGGACTGGGGTACCAGGTGCTCTGCGCCAGCCGGATTCGGCCCTTGAGCATCCCGGGTGGGTCGGGTGCTGGGTGCAAGAGCAAAAGGCAGAACCCTCCCTCCCTCTTTCCCATCCTCTGGTGCTCCCCGCGGCGTGGCCGGCCCGGAGCAGGGGGCTGAGCTGAGGCCCCGCCACTGTCACCGCGGTGCTTTGCGATCTGCCGCCGGCACTGACCCCGGCGCCGAGAGCAGGGGAGCTCCTGCGGCTGCGACGTGCCCGGGCTGCTAATCCCCGCCGCAGGGACGCTGCTCCCGACGCCGCCTCGCATCCCTCGCAGCGCTGGCCGTGCTCCAGCCCACCGCCGCCGTGCAGACCTTGGGAGGGGTGGCCCTGCCCAAAGCGGGGATGTGAAGTGGTGCTGAGCCGCCCATCCCAGCGCCGTCAGCTGTGAGAAGCGCGGGGGCAGGGAATTATCCTGCCAAGCATCGGCCAGGCTGCCGGGGCTGGACGCTGGCGGCGTGTTCTTTGCAATGTAGCCACTGTAATGCTGTCCCACAGCTCCCAGTGATGCTGCTGGGCTGTGCTGGGAGCCAGCTGAAGTGGGTTCACCCATTTCCTTTTCTACCCCTTGGCTTCCCAGAGACCTGAGGGTTTCATCACTAGCTCTGCTGGAGGCAGGAGGGGCTGGTGTGTGACCCCTCGTCCCCCCAGGGACCTGAGCTCACAGCACATTCCTGCCACCATTAATAACTCCTCTGTCTGGCCCTTGCACAACCCCCTGCATGCTTCCCTGGAATCTGCACCCTTTTCTGACCAGGTGCCAAGATGATGATGTGGGGTGGTAGGGCACTGATGGGGGTGGAAGGGGTTGATGTGGAGTGATAGGGAATTTCTTGAGCCCCTCTCCCCTCCCTAGGGGCAGGTGGGGAATGTCCTTCCAAAGACAGCCGCGGGGCTAAAACCTTATGGTCACATTGGCTGAATTCCTTGGTGGTCAGAGTGGGAATGGTGTGAGGCTGCCAGTGCCTCCAGGCATGTTTTGGGGTTGCCAGCCTACATTTTTCAGTGGCCAAATCAAAACTAGTGTGTTTAGATGCAAAAACATTTGCAACAGGAGAGCTCACAGCAGGGCTTACAGCTCTGCAGTCCCTTCCCCAGAAGACCATGGGCTTGTGCTTCCTTCTTCTCTTCCTTTTCTCCCATGTTCGGCTTCTGCAGCCAAAGTTCAGTGGCTGTATTGTGCCCCTCAGAGCAACATGTCCTGCAGAGCAGGACAGACCCACCAAAGCCCTTGCCAAGGAGGATTTATCAGCCAAGCACAAGCTAGAGCTTGGGATGTGTGTTGGAGAGACCTTCCTCCTTAAAATCACCACATAAGGATGGATGAACTTGTAGTCAATAGTGTCCCTGACCAGGATGTGCCCAGAGGATGTCCAGTAGTCTAACAGGAGTGAAGGCAAGGACCCCCTGGCTTTGGAGATGCTGAGGAAGAGCCTGAGGTACCCAACCTCACACTTCTGTGCCCCAGTCCTGGCTAATCTTGAGGCACATCGACTATTTACACTCTGTTTTTTCTCAGTGTGCTGAGAAATGAGCTGCCAGGCCAGGCTGGCAGCCCCGTGGGGTGCACTGGGGGGACACCAAAGTGCTGCCAAACCCTCCACCCCAGGCAGGCTGTTTTCCTGCCTGGGGAAGTGCTGTTTCCAGAGGAAACTCTGAGCGGCTGTGTCCCTTGCTCATGGTCGCGTGGGCAGTCACAAGCCACACGGTCACAGCCCTGCTGTGTCCCTGCTTTCCTCCCTATGCTGCCACTGCCATCCTGGTAGTGCCAGCGGGTGCCAGAGCCCTGGGTGGAGGTGAGCAAAGGGCTGGTTGGGGCATGGGGAGCTTCATTTTCCTTAGCTCTTGGGGGTTTTTCTTGTCCTTTCCAAGATTATGCTTTCCCCCTCAGTTCTGCTTTAGCATCTTCTGCACCAGGGTATTGAAAGTGCAGTTATTTATGGATCCCCTTTGCCATGGAAGCTGCCAGGGGATTGCCAGCAGTGATGTTTCACAAGCACAAAGTTTCTATTTGACTCCAAGGTCTCCAAAGCCTGGCAGACATCTGTGAGCAGAGTCCTGTGGCAGGTAGAGGCATCAGTCCCTCCTCTTCACCTGCACGTGTAGGAGCAAGGACGGCTCAGCTGCCTGCTGGAGCAGCTGCCATAGCCATACCCACCCCAGTTTATTCCAGTTCCTAAACCCTGGCAGGGTCTGATCTTGCCAGAATGGTTACAGCTGAAGCCAACCTTTGTGGGAGTGGAATGGGATGCTACTGGTGTAATTTAAAGCTGGAAAACAGTAGGTGCAAGTGGGCCTTTTGGAAAATAAGTCCCAGTTGACAGGCAAAGCCCTCACCATAGGAAGGGGAGTAGAGCTTGCGTCTGGCACCCCTAAGCTTCCACATGGCAGGAGCTGAGAGGCTTTGCCCCACCAGTGCCAGGACTCTGCAGGCTACTGGAGCTGTACCGTGGCTCTGGCCCTGCTCATGGGGGCTGGCCTGAGCTTCTCTCAAAAGCTGGGTTAGAAAAAAAACATCTGCTGGGTGAGGCTGAGCTCTCAACAAAGCCTCCTGGGTGGATGTGTTTAGGTCTGCACCCTGCAGGCAGTGACTTCCTCTTCTACTCCTTCTAAGCTTATTTTTTCTTATCAGAGATATTCTCCCTGGTTGTCTTCACCTCCTTTTCCCTTCCTGCCATGCATGATCTAGCCTAAATATTTCCTTCCATAGCTTCAGGACACTGCTGGGTATCCTGCCATCTTTGGGACTGCAAATAATTCCCTCCCTTCATTTATATCATTACCTTGGAGGTATTTATAGAGCATGATCTTGACTGGAAAGGAAGGCATGACTATATATAAAGAGAAGATCCCTTGGTCCTTAGCTGCTATTGCCTGAAACTGCTCCTGATTTAAAGTTTCCTCCCATTTGCTGCACGGTTTGGACTTCACAGGAACATTCTCAGCATTTAAATACCCATCCTGCGCAAGCAAAATGACGCAGCTGTGGGTTCTCCATGTTTCTGCTGTCAGAGCCATCCAAATCTGTGAATGTTTGCCTGAGTCTTGTCTTCTGCTGTCCATGTCCTGGTAGAAACCCTAGTGCAGGAAGAAATGTGGCTGTTAGGGTTGCTGAACTAGATCCCAAAGCGAGTACATGGCCCTGGAAAGCCACACTCCCGAGCACCAGTCCGATCTCTGTGCTCAGCATCCTCCCTCCACACTCCCTTGGGTGAGCTTCCGTCTGCTCCTGGAGCAGTCCCACAGCTGAGCATGCTTCCCTCTGCTCCTGGAGTAGTCCCACGGCTGAGCGTGCTTCCCTCTGCTCCTGAAGTAGTCCCACGGCTGAGCACGCTTCCCTCTGCTCCTAGAGTAGTCCCACGGCTGAGCGTGCTTCCTGCTGCTCCCTCCACACTCCCACGGCTTCCCCTTGCTCCTGGAGCACTCCCGGCAGCTCTGATCCTGGCGTCTCGCTGGCAACCGTGGTGAGGTGGGAGGTGGCTGGGAGTTAATGAGGGGCGATGGTGTCCCAGGGCAAGGACAGGATGGGCAGGCTTCCCGGCAGCTGATGCCTGAGTAGGCTCCAGAGGTTGTTTTGTTTCCTAGTGGGCAGGCATCTGTCATGCAAGCCTCGTAGTAATCCTCATCGTAACCATAATCAGAGAAGCCCTCTGCATGTGTGTCTATCTCTCGCAGCCCAGGACCATGGGAAGCAGCAAGAGCAAGCCCAAAGACCCCAGCCAGCGCCGGCGCAGCCTGGAGCCCACCGACAATGCCCACCACGGGGGTTACCCAGCCTCGCAGACTCCCAGCAAGGCAGCAGCTCCTGACAATGCCCATCGCACCCCCAGCCGCAACTTCGGCACCATGGCTGCCGAGTCCAAACTCTTCGGAGGCTTCAACACCTCTGACACGGTCACCTCACCGCAGCGTGCCGGGGCACTGGCTGGTCCGTGTGGGCTGGGGCTTGGTGGGACAGGGAGGGTCTCAGTTGGGTCTTTGGGGGTTTGGCTTTGGTTTCATCTTGTGATGATGGCATCTCCTGCTTCTGAGTGACTTTGAACTGGAGAGAAGGGGATCTGTGTCCCATTGGCTGGTGGGAGAATGATGGGAGAGAAGGGTCCCCAGCAAGGGGCACCCAGCATGGGTGGCTGTGCCTGTCCTGAATGCTCTCTGTTGCAGGTGGCGTCACCACCTTTGTGGCCCTCTACGACTATGAGTCCCGGACTGAAACAGATTTGTCCTTCAAGAAAGGAGAGCGTCTGCAAATAGTCAACAACACGTGAGTGTCCCTGTCCCTGCAGCCAAGCCCACAGGGTAAGCTGCCACCTTTGTCCCTCCCATGGAGCCCCTGAGCCCAGCTCTCCCCAGGGATGGGTGCTTGAGGAGGGATGTGTCAATACTTGCATGGACACAGTGACTGGCATTAAGCTCAGCACTGGAGGAGATTATTTGCCTCCTCCCACATCCTCCCTGCCCTGCTTCTGGTCACTGTTGCCTTGCATCTTTGTCATCAAATCACGTCCTCTCTTCTTGGCCAGTCCATGCCCTCCCACATAGGGCCGATCCTTGCCTTCTCCCTCTCCCCATCTGCACTCAGCTCCGCCTTTGTTTGCCTGCACACATCTCCTCAGCTTCATGGGTGTTTGCCCCTGTGCTTGCATGGTCCCTCTGATCTCAGCTTCTCCCTTGACTCTTTTTTCTCTCCTCTGTGCCATGCTGTCGCTTAGGAGAAAAGTGGACGTCAGGTGTGTATTGCAGATTGTTGCTATTATTATTGTTGTGCATCTTCAGTGACTGAAGGTTGTCTCCTGCCTAGGTTGAGTGGAGCAGGGCTGGGAGGAGGTGGTTGCCTGATGATTCTGTGGTTGGTTGGGTTTGTCTTTCCTGAGCGGCCAGGATGGAGTGGGTAGCCCTTTCCCATGCCAGAGAGCTGCCCCATCCAGAGCTGTGTCTGCACCCAGGAGCTCTCAACCTGGCCTGCTTTCCCCATCTGCCTGGCACCCCTCTGCAGTCCCTTTTCCATTGTCTCTCTGCTCCCCCTCAGCCATTTTTTTTTTCTTTTTTAAATTTAATATTGGGTTTTTTTGTGAGTGGCTCAGAGGACTCGTGTGCTTCCTGAGGGGTCTGGTTCCTCCTGTTTGCTCTCCATCCTGGTCACAGCAGCACACCCGCCACTTGCTGTGCTGAACAGGCCAGTATCACCAGCTGGAAGCTGCTCCTAACATGATGCTGTGTTAAACCCACGAGTGCTCTCTCTCAGCACATGGCATACACAGTCTGGAGCCTGGCTGGCAGAGCCACTGCCCCAGACACAGGCTTCTTGGGGTCCCATTGACCCCACAGCTGCTGCCTTTCCACTCAAGCACCCAAAACAGCTTTTCAGAGACAGAGGGTGGAAAGACAAGGGGATGTCCCAGGGTGATACTTCTCTTGCGATGGTCAAGCAGTGTTGCATAGAGGTGTTCTTAGTTTGGTCCTTGTTTGCCTTGTTCCAACACTGTTTATTAATGGTGATTCATTTAATCCATGAAGTCCAGGCTGTGCAGGGCTTTGATGCTGTAGAAAAAGCCTGAATTTGGGAGTTCTGGGGTCTCTTGCTTTCACAGCCTCAGTAATATAATAGCTCCAGGCTTGTGTTCTGTTTTGGGCTATCTCAAAGTCAGCTCTGCCTGTCGTATGCCCATATTGGGCTCATATATCAAGGGTTTTCTTTATGCCTTGTATCATTTCTGGGCTTTCCATATTTTTTTTAGCTCTACTGCTGTTTGTCAAAGGCTTGGTCAGAGGGAAGGGTCGTGGTGTGATGGGCTCTGCAGCATCCTGGGGAGCAAAAGGGCTTGCTTTGCTGATGAAGCCAAACAAACAGTGGAGGGTGCAGAAGCTGGCTGCTGACTGTCCTGGTGTCTGCTGTGGCTGCATGGGTGGATGTCCACAGGGAGAGAGGCACTGGAGAAAGCTGAGCCGTGCTCAGAGGATACATCTCTCACTGAGTGCCCAGAGATGCTCAGACAGTTGGGGAGCACCTCAAGCGGTTGTGCTTTGGGGACAGCATACAGCAGGAAGACAATATCCCTTTCCTCTGGGCTCTTCTGGGCTGTGGGGAGGGTGCTGGGGGTCAGTCCAGAAAGGGCTGGTAGGTCTTGGGAGCCCATGGCCACATGGAGGACTGGCCACCAGCAGCTTTACAGGGTGGCTGCAGGCTTGGGCTGCTCTAATGGGCTGGAGTTGGGCAGGGCAAAAGGAGAAGCTTTGACTTCACTCATCTCCCTGCTCCTGCATCCCAGCAAATTCCAGGCTGGCTTCAGTGACCCTCAGTCTCCCAGACAGGCCAAATCCATCAAGTGGGAGGAGGTCTCCTCCCAGTCAACTTGCAGCCAGCCAGGATGTGGTGGGGGTATTTTGGGTAACATTGTGCAGGATTGTTGAAATGCTTTGTTTTGATGATGAAGATGATTATTATTATTTTCCCCACTGAGACATTTTTTGAATAGTTTGTTTTTGCTCAATTCCCAGCTTGCAGCCTTGCAGCCCAAGCTGGAATAAAGCCACAAGTCAAAACCTGGGCATTTCTCAAGCAGATGTTTTTTCCAATCTCGTGGGAAAGGAGTGCAACCAACCTCCTGTCCCCTTCAGAGCCACCCCAGTAAAGGTGACTGGGGGAGCAGCTCCAACTGGGGAGCCCAGGCTACCTGCCATGAGATGTGCTGGGGACTGGGAGAAGTTAAAACACAAGCTGGGTCTTCTGTGAGTCTGGGAATGGGTTCCAAGTGGGCAGCACAGCCTTGCTCTGTGGTTGGGAGGAAATGCTCAGAGGGTTCCCACTTTTCCTCGCTCTGCTGACACCAACATGGGGAGCCAAGGGCCGTGTCCAGCTTCTCTTGGTTGCTTCCAAACAATGCTGGTTTAGCTGAAACAAGCAAAAGTCACAAACTGCTGGTGTGTTTGGAGTAAGGATGGAGGTTTACACATCTGCAGGGGTCAGAGATGGGTGTGGTCATGGGTCTTGCAGTGGTGACTGAGGTCATTAAGGTTTTTCTGTAAAGCGTTTGTGGAGGTCACCCTGCCGAGTCCTTGCATCCTCATGGTGCTGTTCCCACAGATCTGCAGCTTTCCCATAGCCTCGTCTCCCTCGTGGTCAGGATAAATTAGGTGACTCTTGTCTTTGATGGGTGAGAAGATGTGAGTGGCTGGAGGAAGCCCTTCTGGCTGTGGGGAAGAGGAAGACACCTCCTGCTGTCCTGTTGTTCTCTAGTTATTGTCCTTTCCTGCCCCGTCCCATACAGGAGCCTGTGGTGAGGAGAGCAGTGAGAAGGGTCCTGCACCCTACCAGCTCCTGCAGATGAGCTTGGGGCCACCGTGCCCAGGGCAGGAGGGATGGCAGGTCAGCCCTGGGTTTTTGGGGACAGCACAGGGTCTTCTGTAGGGTAGAGCTGTGCTTGGTGCTGTGGGTGTCCGTGGCTCCATGTGAGCCATCATGCAGGCACAGCCCATGCTTAACTCTGGGAAGCTGGTGGCCAAGGATTGCTGCCATGCAGTGTGCCTGTCCCAGGGCTGGAGGTGATGTGCCTGACCTGGATGGAGCCTGCTGCATGCAAGCCAGATATCATTGCAGGGTAGGTCTCACTGCCCTCGCCCAAACCTCAACCTCGTGCTGCTGCTTTTCTGCAGCCTGTGTCTAACAAACTCTCCTGGGTTTTCCTGGTATTTTTTTTCAATCCCTGCCATCATTCTGTTGCTTTTTCCCCACTTCCCCTCCTCACTCTCCACTGCCTTAGATTCCAAATACCCCTCAGCCCCCAGACCCTGCTGGCAGTCAGGTGACTCCAAAGGTACTTTGCCTGGCTGACTGCAGTTTAAGTTTAAAGCCTTGCGTATGCAGATGGGTGGCCCCAGCTCCAAGAGTGTGCCCAGCCAGAGTTCCGGGCAAGGGCTGGCAGCAGGACTTCTCCTGGCCAGTGTCTGGCTGCGGGCTGGGGGTTGAGGGGGCTGCGCCCCTCCCTGTGGGGCTCTGCCCTGGCTCATCCCTCCTGGTCCCAGTGCGCATGAGCAGAAGAGGGGCTGGCTGGGGGTCTCCTGGCTTCACACTGAGTTTGTTTTGGTTCTCTTGCAGGGAAGGTGACTGGTGGCTGGCTCATTCCCTCACTACAGGACAGACGGGCTACATCCCCAGTAACTATGTCGCACCCTCAGACTCCATCCAGGCTGAAGAGTAATTAGCATCTTTTAGACAGCTTACAGACAGGCCTATGCACCCTGACAATTCCCTTCCCTCTCCTGGGCAAAGCCTGGGCAAAACCTGCCAGGCCTCCAGGTGTTTCCTCTTGCTTCTTTTCCCCTTTGAATCTGCAAACCCCTCAGCCATTTTCCACCCTTTCTCTAAGTGTGTAGGTGCAACCTACTGGTGTGGTGGAGGGGTGAGCTGTGGCCTAGAAGGGGCTGTGGTGGACCTGATGCTTCGAGTCTGGTTTTCACTCTTCCACATGGACCCACATCCGTGTGTGAGGATGCTGCCAGCCTTGCCTGTCCGGATCAGGCTGGGCACAGAGGTGACTTTGCCCGCCAGCAGGCAGGGGCAAAGCTGGCCCTAAGTCACAGAGCAAGAAGTACCAGCTGTGTCCACATCCAGTGGCACGGCATCAAGCCCCGAGAAAGACCTCAGGGGGTTTCAGGAGTCACCAGAGCCCCTTGTTTGGAGAGGCATTTGGAGTGAAGGTGCTTGATGCAGGGTTGCATCATGGCGGTGCCCAGTCCAGGCTGTAGGGGGACACCCTGAGGTGCCCAAGCCCAGAGACACTTCCCATGCTCCCCAAGCCGTGGAGAGGCTGAGCCAGCTGCTTGACCAGGCGATGGAGGGGACATGTGAGTGCCAGGTGCTGAGCTGCTGCCTTGCTCCTCCAGGTGGTACTTTGGGAAGATCACTCGCCGGGAGTCCGAGAGGCTGCTGCTCAACCCGGAAAACCCCCGAGGGACCTTCCTAGTCCGGGAGAGTGAGACCACGAAAGGTGAGTGAGGCTGCGCAGGGGCAGCCTGGGGAACTCCCTGTCGGGGGGGCAGACGGACATCTACATGGGGACTCTGGTCCCCTTGGTCACTCTACATGGTCCCAGTTCCCACAGCTTAGGTGCACAGGATGGGAGAAGGAAAGGAGTTGTACCTTGTAGAGAGGGGGCAATGTTTTGGGGCCAGGTTTTTTCATGCCCCCAAATAGGTGATTTTTTTTTTTTTTTGGCTTTTCCTGGTCCCTCTGTAGTGGCAAAATCTTAACCTGTGCCTCCAGGAAGCAGGTCTTTCTTTCAAGTCTGATGACTCTTCATACTTGTGTTGTGCCTCTTGACACTGAATTGTGATCTTTGCAGTTTGACTGCCTGAGGATGCAGTTTCTTGCCTGGAAAGCAGCTTTAGTTTGGCTCCAAATGCACCTTTGAGATAAACCCCTTGATGCTTCTTTCTGTTTTGATGCCTTGAACTTGCTGCTGTTTATTTTATTCTAGTGGAAACAGCTCATTCCATCAGGGGCAAAATCTTCCTTTCTGTTCTTTGTGGCCCCAGCAGTGTGTGGTGTTGCTGTCATGTGGGCAGAGCAGAGACAAGGGAGTTCCCAGAAGGCTTGGCAGAGGAGGCATGGCTGTAACTGGGGTTATGTAGTGTCCTTCCCTGGCACGAGGTGCCATCTTGTGCAGCCAGGAGCTGCTCCCCATCCCAGAAGCAGCAGCCTGCATGCCAGTCCTGCACCCACCTTTCTTGTGGGAACCTATGGGAAGCACCCATCTGCAGCACATCACCCAGCCCCTCGGTCCTGCCCTTAGGTGCCTACTGCCTCTCCGTCTCTGACTTTGACAACGCCAAGGGGCTCAATGTGAAGCACTACAAGATCCGCAAGCTGGACAGCGGCGGCTTCTACATCACCTCCCGCACCCAGTTCAACAGCCTGCAGCAGCTGGTGGCCTATTACTCCAGTGAGTAGCCACTTTGGGTCCTCTTGGGGATCTGGGTGACACTCTGCATGTTGTGCTTGCCCTCACTGCAGGATGGGTGCTGCTGGGAAGCCAGTGCAGGGCTGGGAGACCCCAGACTATTTTGGGGGGGACCCTGGTGAAAAGCTACTTGGGTTTTGGGGAAGAGGGTGAGGATCTGAGTCCCTGAGGTGTTTTGTGTGGAACATACAGGGTAAAGATATCTCGTGTCTAAATGCCCTAGTGTCACCCTGGTGTTGTCCCCTCCTGTGCTAGAACACGCTGATGGCTTGTGCCACCGTCTCACCAACGTCTGCCCCATGTCCAAGCCCCAGACCCAGGGCCTTGCCAAGGATGCCTGGGAAATCCCCCGGGAATCACTGCGGTTGGAGGTCAAGCTGGGACAGGGCTGCTTTGGAGAGGTGTGGATGGGTAAGAACTTCTCCCACCCCACTGTCCCCACCATGTCCTCACCTGCATCCTCTCCCCAGCCGTCTGCAGGTGCCCAGTGTCTGCAGGGGTAGGGGGGCAGGTGAGAGACACAGGCCCCTGCCCCATAAAAGTCTCCTGAGCAGTGTATCCTGTGCTGCAGGGACCTGGAATGGCACCACCCGGGTGGCGATCAAGACGCTGAAGCCTGGCACCATGTCCCCGGAGGCCTTCCTGCAGGAAGCACAGGTGATGAAGAAGCTTCGGCATGAGAAGCTGGTTCAGCTTTACGCTGTGGTTTCAGAGGAGCCCATTTACATCGTCACTGAGTACATGAGCAAGGGTGAGCACAGGAGGGGTGCTGGGGGAGCCATTGGGGTTCTGCTCCTCTGGACTGGCATGACTGTGGTCTTCCTCGCAGGGAGCCTCCTGGACTTCCTGAAGGGTGAGATGGGCAAGTACCTGCGGCTCCCCCAGCTTGTGGACATGGCAGCTCAGGTAGGCTTGCACATTCCTGGGCTTCCCACATCTCCTCCCAAGGGCACTGGCCACTCCAACACCTCACTGGGCTGTCGTGGCTGCCAGCTGGTGGGATGTTCTGCAGCCTCACCCAGCTGGATGCCACCATTCCCTCTGGGTTGCAGTCAGGGACCATTCTTTTGCCCATTCCCATTGCCTCCAGCATGCCCTGGACAGCAAAACTGCCTCTTGTGTGGAGTTTCTTGAGCAATGAGCTGTTGCCACACCCTAGGATGGATCTTTCTGCAGAGCTGTTCCCCTTGGCAGTGCCAGGTGCCCGCCAGGGACCCTCGTGTCGCCTTACCACCTTCAGTGTCCCATATTCTGTTCCCCAGATTGCATCTGGCATGGCCTATGTGGAGAGGATGAACTACGTCCACCGGGACCTTCGGGCAGCCAACATCCTTGTGGGGGAGAACCTGGTGTGCAAAGTGGCTGACTTTGGCTTGGCCCGCCTCATCGAGGACAACGAGTACACTGCTCGGCAAGGTGTGTGCCTGGCACTGCCCAGGGCTGCCAGCACCATGCCTGGAGAGGTGGCACTGAGTGATGGCTTCTGGTCCCTGGTCCCCAGGGCTGTGCGCTGCATCTCAAGCTGGCACGTGGCCCTGGTTGCACAGGGGTGCAAGAGGCACTCACAGCCCCACGCACCCCCAGGCACCACATAGCTGGGAGCAGCCCCTCACCCTGCCTCTCCATTTAGGTGCCAAGTTCCCCATCAAGTGGACAGCCCCTGAAGCTGCTCTGTATGGCAGGTTTACCATCAAGTCAGACGTCTGGTCCTTTGGCATTCTCTTGACCGAGCTGACCACCAAGGGCAGAGTGCCATATCCAGGTAAGGGCTGGAAGCAGAAGCCCCATTGCAGTGCCCTAACACTAGCACCAGTACCCAATACTGGCCCCTGGCACTCTGTGTCCCCCAGAGCCTTTTTTGCAGAGAAGCAAACTAATGTGAAGTTTGTCCTGCAATTTGGGCAGGGAGGGTGGGCTCAGGGGTGAGCTGCCCCTGCCCAGGTCAGGTCCTGCCAGCCAGCATGGGGTGAGCACAGCCTGGCCAGGATGCAGGGTCACAGCCACCCTGTCCTACTCTAGTCCCCAAGCAGGGTGACAAGCTGGCAGGGGTGAGTGCTGTTGGGCTGGAGGGTCCCTTTCCCTGGGTCATCAGTGTTGCCTGTAAGGCTTGTCCCAGCATGATGCCCTTGGTGTCCCCTCTGGGAAAGGTGTGGTGGTGCAGGATCTGACTGGCTCTAATTGACACCACATCTCCTCTGGCCACGCACAGGGATGGTGAACCGGGAGGTGCTGGACCAGGTGGAGCGGGGGTACCGCATGCCCTGCCCACCCGAGTGCCCAGAGTCCCTGCATGACCTCATGTGCCAGTGCTGGCGGAAGGACCCAGAGGAGCGACCCACCTTTGAGTACCTGCAGGCATTCCTGGAGGACTACTTCACCTCGACAGAGCCCCAGTACCAGCCCGGCGAGAACCTATAGACCCAGAGCTCCTCCTGGCACCAGGGACGCTGCTGCTTTCGCCGTGGGGCACCAAGGGCTGGCCTCCCCGCCAAGGGGCCGGGTTTTTGTGGAGCAGCCCTGGGACGGGATGAGGCATCATCTCCAGGTGTGGCCAGAGGAGGTGCTGGGTCCTCTCATTGCTCCTTAAGACTTCTGGCCCGTGTTTAATGAAGTGACACCATCCCACTGGTAAGAGGAGCCTGTGGGCACTGGTGGACCCGGCTTGGGAGCGCCAGCAGAGCATCTCTCACCAAGAGACTTGGCTTTCAGGAGACTTTCATTCCTCAGTGGCTCTGGGGTGAGCCTGAAGGAATTGAGAGACAGCATCACCCCACCTTGGACACATGGCCCTTGTCTCCTGCACCCCCTTTCTAAATCAGCACAAATTACCCTGCCCATTCACCCTCTCCCCCATCCTCTCCCCGGCTCCAGTTCTCCAGAGGGCACTGGTAGAGATGTTTCTCCATGGGAAAGGTGCAATCCGTGGTTTGGACTGGTGATGTGTCAGGGTGGTGGTGCCAGTGTGGGGTGACATTGAAATGCTAGTGGTCTCCCTTTCTTGAGTGCCCCTCCAAAGGGCAGTGGGAGTGTGAAATGCAGCTGCTTGTGGCTCCATTGACTGCCACCACCCCATGGGGGCATCCAGGTGCACATTCAAGTCTTCCAGCTGCCTCTGTCCTCCTTGGGGGACCCACCTTGTCCTCCTGGGAGTGGCACAGGGCTGGTGCCAGCAGAGTCCTCCTTAGCTTGTGGCTAACCTCACCATCCCAGCTCTTCTTTCTCCCACTGAGCACTCCTGGTCTTCCAGCTGACCCCCTAGGAAGTGCACCAGACCCCTGTCAGCTGACCTTTCCTGGGTCTGCCACCAGCTCTCCCACAAGCAGAGTTTCCCAGGCTGGCCCTTCCACCAAACCCAGTGCCACCACGAGGCTTGGGTGCAAGGCACATGTGGCTGTTGAGGGGATTGGTGTGTTTTTGGGGAAATATTAATCTCTCACAGCTGGTTTTGACCACTTAGCACATTTTTAGCTGCTTTGCCCCAGCCCCTTGAGCCTCAGCTGCCAGGTTGTGGTCCCCATGCAGTGGGAGCATCCTCGGCCATGGGCTACCATCCTGGAGGAGAGATCTGGGAAGTGCTGTGCCACATGGGAGACATTTCTGTCTTCATCTCCTGCCCCTGCTCACTGCCAAAAGCCTCAGCTGTGTTCAGTGGGTGGCTAGCCCTGCCTGGTTTTGCCCACACACACATCCCATGGGGCTGTAAGCCCAGCCCCTGCACTCTCACATCCAGCACCTACTTGTACATAGCCCTCGAGCTGTCCTCACACCCTCCCAAACATCACCTTCATTGCATGTGGGGTTTTTCCCTCTCCTGTGGTTGGACCCAGCTGGAAACCCTTCACCATGGTGGCTCATGAGGCTTTGCTCCCTCACCGCTGAGGCAGACTTTCTCCAAGAGAGCTGAGGGGTCCTCAGGTGCTTTCTGAGGCCAAGGGTGGGCTGGGGATGCTGGTGGGCAGGGGTGTTGGTATGCACCAGTGGGAAGGAACCAGCGTGGGGAAGCAGTGGCTTTGCCCATCTCTTGGTCTTCAGCTGGTGGGTTTGCTTTGCCCTGCTTGTGGGATAGGGTTTCCCTCTGGAGCAGCCCCCTCGCAGGCAGCAGACCCTCCAAGCAAGTCCTTGCAGACCCAAACCACTTCTCACCAGCCCCCACTGTGGTGCCAGTGTCCCATGAAAGCCAAGTGGGAGCTGAGTGTGGGCAGGGTGATAGCCAAAACCCCCTCCCCAAAACTCTGCTGGAGTAGGACCCAGGCCTGCTGCTGCCTCCCGCTTGCTCTTGCAGCTCCCTGACCACTTATTTGTGAACCAAGTGCTTGCTTGGTTGCTTGGTGGCTCCCTTTTAATGAGTAGAACCTTCAAAATCAGCTTAAGTGGGCTCTCCAGCAGTATAGAGGGATTCTGCTGGTTTGGAGAACAGCAGCTGGGTTAATGACTTTTTTAAATCATTCTGGGACTTGGAGCCTTCTCTCCCCCCCCTGCCTAGCAGATTTGATGTGCCTGCATCTCTTCATTTGGGTGGGTGCTCTCCGGACCTTGGTGTTCTGGGTTTGTCCATGTTTGCATCCCTGGGATGGGTGGCTGCCATGTCCCTGTCAGTGCTGCCAGAGAAATCCTGTCCTGTGGCAGTTGGTCCAAGGGGTAGCCTGTGCCATAGCTCTGCCTAAATTACACCAAATCCCCACCCCCGGGGAGAAACCTCCTAAAACTGCAATGTGTGGAAGCCAGATTGGCTCTGAAAGCTGTGGGTAGAGAAGTTCCAACCCCCCCACATCAGAGGGGTTGGAACTAGATGATCCTAGTGATCCCTTCCAACCCTGACTGATTCTCTGATTCTGAGTGCACATGTTGAGGCCTGACTCTTGGCTGCCTGCATCATGTCTTGGTGAGCAGGATGGGACTGGGCTTCACCCAGTGGGTTCATTTTCTGGCTCTTTGTGGGAAGTAGCAGAACTCAGCCTTGACATGTGGAAGACCCCAAGCTGGCTTCATTCCCCATGGCTTTTGAGAAGCTGTGACAAAGGAGACATGTTGGGGATTTTTCAGGCCAGAGGCCAGCAGAGCAATCCCAGAGGAGCCTTCCTGCACAGGGCTGGGATGTTCTGCATGTTTGTGTGTCCATCCGTGGGTGTGTGCAGCCAGTTTGGTGGGATCCAGCACCTGCGGACTCCCTGCTGCAGCTGGGGGCCCTGGGGATCTAGAGCAGCTCCTCCATCACCATCTTTGTCTGCCAATTTATTTTTTAAGCCAGTAAACTCCAAAGGGGAGCCCCCACCTAAGGATGCTCTTAGGGGTCAATAGCACCCAACAAGTCACTCTCCTCTGCTTGTCATCACTTTTTTTTTACACAGTGTTTTGTAAGATCTCCAACCAACTATGCAGAGAACATGTGGATCTGTGTCTCTCTCCACCCAGCTCCCCTATCCCTCCCCACCTGCCTTTTTCAGTGTCAAAGTAAAATATTTAGCTTTTTTTTTTTTTTTTAATAATTAAACTTTGGAAAACAAACAAACACATCTGGAAAGGTCCAGCTTTGTGTGTGGTGGGGGGTGGAGATGCTTTGAAACTCTAATGTTAATGTAAATACTTTGCAATTTGATAATTAAATACAAACAGACCTCACAAAGCCAAAGGTGTAGCTCATGTATGGGAGGACTTCTTAGCATCTCTGTTACTGGAGCACATGCAACACCCATGTGTGGCTCCTGGTTCTTCAAGGGCTTTCTGGGATCTGGTGCCACTTCCATGCTGCTGGAGCCATTCCTGTGTCCCCACACGAGCTTATGGTCCAGCACAGACCCAGCACCTGCTCCTGGAGGAGAAGTCTCATCCATTGTATCCCTCTTGCTCCAAGGGCCAAGCAAGGTGGCCAGCAAGGGTGGCTGGCTCGTGGTGTTGGGTGAGCTCCCTGTGCCCAGACCACTGTGGTGCAGTGGCACAGCCACGGTGGGCACAGAATCAGGCCAGTGTGCCCTGACCTGAGCTGGGATGCAGGCTGCATCATGGGTGGGATCCCAGCTGCAGTTGTCAAGGTGGAGCAGAGGGCTGTTGCATACAGTGCTGGCACATGAGGGACCCACAGCATCCTCTGCTGTGTCCACAGGTGCTCCTCATGCTGGGACACCCAGCTCCCTGCCCACACAGTGGGAGCACTGGTCCCCAGGAGCTGTGGGTGACACGCTGGCCATCCTGTGCACATTCATTTGGCCAAATCTAGGGTCAGCAGAGCAGCCCTGAGCCCAGCAGGCAGGAAACTCAACCTCTAACCTCCACAGGCTGGGCACAGAATGGGGCAAAGGCAGCTCTCCCACAGAATCTGCCTCATCAGCAGCTACAAGAAGCAGGGCTGCTTCATTAGGATAATGAGTGGGTGCTGATTGGGAACCCTCACTGTGATTAAGTAATTGATATATAGCACACTGCTGGGGAGAGTAGGGATGGTGTTGTTGCTGCTGCTACTGATGGTGGCAATGCTGATGCTGCTCGTGCTACTCCTTCATCACCACCACAGTCTGGGGTGACTTCAATGCCCCAAGCTCCAGGTCTGGTTGATCTGTGCTGGCATGTGGCTGCTCCCTCCACTTTCTTGGGCTGGTAAGTGACTCAGTCTTATCACCTTCAAAGTTTAATGCTTTTTGTTTTGCTTCTCTTTAAAGTAGTTAAGTGATTGATGGATAATCTCTTCTTGGGAAGTCTCTGGGTCTGTGTGCAGTGTGTGGGCTGGGCCAGTGGGGTTGCTCCTAGGAGGATAGCTGGGGCCAAGGTTCCTCTAGCTCTGGACTTTGCCGATTTGGCATCACTGCTTGGGTATGGAGCTGAAGGACAGCCATGGGGTGCCACAGAGAGGCTGGTTGGTCCAGCCTGAGCCCTGGGGCAGTGTGAGTGTCTGTGGTAGGTTGTGCTTAGGGGGTGAGAGCACTGGATTCAGTACTTCCAAGTGCTCCTCTTTGCTTCTTCCTTTATCTGTCTCCTTCACTTTGTGGCCAGTCCTGAGCCTTAGTGGCAGCTGAAGCATCTTGGGGCGGTTGGCAGGACCTGTAGCTGACCATGGCCGTGCTGTGTTGGTAAGCCATGGAAACACTCCCCTTGGGTCACTCAGACCAGCCAGAGCCCCTGCCAGGCATCCCCAGCCTGAGCCAGGCAGATGCTCCTGAGGATTACACCATGTGCCTCCTCTAATGGACTTAATCTTGCTGTTTGATGCATGCTCATGCTGTGTCCTGTAAGCCCAGCAGAGGATTTGGGTGTTAGGATGGGGACTGGTGAGGGGATGGGCTGGGCAGTTTGTGCTAGCAACAGGTTGAAAATGGCCAGACTGAGTCATTTGGCCTGAACATTCCCTTGGATTTCTCCAAAGCACTTCAAGTGCTGTCTCTTGATCCAGCTCCCAGAGGAGAAAATGTTTGTTATGTGGAGGGCAGCCCTGAACTGCTCAATGTGCTGAGGATCCTCCAAAGCAAACCCTGGATTGTGGGTCTGGGGTTTCTCCCACAGGCCAGACACAGCTGAAGGGTGCTTGGGGCAGGAGCAAAGTGCTCATTAAAGGGATGGGCTGCGGCAGGGCTGTGGCCCAGTGCCAGACACTTAGGTCTGACAGGCTGTGCTGCTCACTGGTAGCAGGGGGTGAACAAGGGGTTGGCACACAGTGACTTGGAGGACGAAACCTGTCTCTGTCCCCTGCAGACTCTGTCACTCATATTTCATTCCCACAGCAGCAGGTCTAGGTGACACCTGAGCTATCCCTCCTGCCTTGCCCTGCTACCAGAGGATTTGCCTTTGCTCAGAGGAGCAGCAAAACCCTCTTGTAAGGGTTAACCTCCAGGCTTCCAAGGGAAGGGCTGAAGTCCTTACTTGAAGTGTAGCTTCACCTGAGCTTTCAGAGAGGGCTAGGAAACAGCTCACAAGGAGCAGGAGCCAGGCAAGAGCTAAAGGGCATTGGTAGGGTTCTCTGTGGCCCTGAGCAATGTTTGTGGCTTCCCCAGTGGACTGGTTTTGGCTAGGGTAAACATTTTTTGGCTCAGTGGGGTTTGGCTGGAGGGTAACAGCATGAGGGGATGAGGTTGGAGGCCATGGGAGCCTGGTGCTGTCAGCAGCAGACTGCATCTCTAGGCATTGCAGCTTTTCTGAGCTGCCTGGTGGGTGCCTCCAGCCCAAACAGCTCCTCAGTGGCATCAACCTCTCTCCTCTGTCTGCTGCTAAGCTGTTAAGGCCACGTTGAGGGTTTGTCTCAGGGTAAGCAGGGAGAGCATCCAGCCAGGAGGTGCTAAGCACCTGACAAGATCCAGGGATGGATGTGCAGATGCTGGGAGAGCAAGCTGGTGGCTGTGGTGGACCCAGACAGCTGGCTCCCTACTTGCACTCCAAGTGGAGCTGGGGCTCTCATCTGACAAACATCAGGTCCTGAGACAAGATGAACCAATATGGATGTTTGGCAGATCTAGGGTTCAAAAAGCTGTCTCATCCTGGTATTCACAGCCAACCCTTCTCCCAGGGAAGCCCTGTGGAGTTCCAGTTCCTCATCTTGAGGACAAGTAGTGAGGAAAGAAGTGAGAAGCCCCCTGACACTGAGGCTGCAGTGAGGAGCCCAAGGACCATCTGAGCTATGCTGCATCTCTGTTTCTAGGGATCTGTGTCTGGGTTTGGTGGATTTTTTTTTTTTTTCCCTTAACCCTGCTGTGTCACTGATCTGTTACATGACCTAGAAAAGAAAATGATCTGTCCTTCAAATGGAAAGACAAAGGAACAGCTTAAGGCTCCTGCTCCCTAGGATGTACCAGGCAGATGGGCATTACAACACAGCAAGGTGTTGAGTCTCCTCTGTGCCAAAGCCCTTGCAGGCAGTGCCCAGGCTCAACAGGACCTGGCACACCATGGTGGTTGTTTTAAACCCGACTGCTTTCAGTAACTAGTGTAGCTACTCCCCTCCAGAGTGCCTGCTCATCAGTGGAGGCCCCATGCAGAGACCCCTTGATGCCTTCAGGACACTGGGGACAGAGCCATCCTACTGCTCTTCTAGCAGAGAGGCTCCTTGAGATCAAGATGTCTCCTCTGAGCTTTCTTCTGTGCAGCCAGCTAACACCTGCATGAGAGTGCAAGTGCTGCGTCTGCACAGGCTCAGCCCCACTGGTGGTGCACAAGCAGCAAAGCTGTGACGTGGCATTGACGGAGCCATCGGGTTCGACCTGTTCCACAGTCGCAGGCTGGTTTTTGTGGTGTCTTTACAGAGGACAAGAAGGGCATGAGATGTGAGACCTGCTTGGGTTCCTCACTCTGCCTGAGGCTTTCTGTCTGACCATGATGAAGTTGCTTTAATTTTCTATCTTTAAAATTGAGATGGTATCTCAGTGCCCTGGAGAGGGTAAGGCAGTGCTAGGGAGGGCTGTGAGCAGCATATCAAAGCATGCTCTCGATCTGCTTTTTAGGGTGGGAGGGCTGCAAAAAATGGATTCCTCATCCATCAGTTGCCCAGATCTCTCCTGCCATCACACTCCCTTTCTGAAATGCTTTTTAGGTCCAAACTGGGCCCTGCAGATGGGGAACCCTGCAGCCATGCTTTACCTCAGACCCTGGGTACAAAGTCAGGGCTTGCTCTCATCCCAAGGACTGTCCGGCTTCATGGCTAGGATTTATTTAAATTGCTGCAGAGTGCAAACTGCCTGGTTAGGAACAAGGAGGCACTCCTGAAAGAACTGCTTTAGCTCTACTCCACTGGAGGCTAGAAGTTGCTCAGAGCACAGACAAATCCTGCAATGCCCTCCCCTCTGTTCTGTCATTTCTCCTGTAGCTGATACAGCAGCTGCTGGGGTTTCCCTCAGCCTGGCAGGTGACAGAACTGTCACATCTATTCTTGGTGATGCGGCACACACTTTTTTACTTAGACTTGTAAACATCAATAAGCCCTCAACCCTTTCCAACTCGGACTCGGTATCCAGGACTCAGAGCAAGGGTGGAAGAAGCTGGTTTCAGCTTCAGCAGCACAGTTCCTACACCCTTTAACCCTCTTGAGGTGCTCTGGTCTGCTGAATCTGACAGCCCCATGTCTAGCTGCAGCATGTCCTCTTTCTTCAGCACAATATGGGGTCATGGCCAAAGCTGAGGAAAGGCCAACACAACAATCTCCCTACAGATGAGTCGCGGCAGTTGGGTTGCAGTCTGGTCTCTGCCCACAGCAGGGGACAGGTTGGGCAGATGTGGTGCCGAGGGCTTGGCCCTATGCCATGCTGGTGCTCAGCAGGTCACACTTTTGCTGTCAGCACAGGGGATTAGCAGCTCAGGACATGGCTCTGGCTTAACATCCTAAGTGATAAGGGAAGGGGAATCTGTCACCTAAGTGCAGAGACACCACACGCAACCTCCTGTGTTGTGTGCAAGATGAGTCTGTTTAGGTGTAACCACTGTGGTTCTTGGTCTGCCCACAGCCAGGCTGAGCAGCTGATGAGAAGAGCTGCTGGGAGCAACAGGGCAGACAGGCTCTGCCTCTTGCCTGGAGACTCTCTGGGGTTACTGTGCTGGGAAAAGAACAACAGACACATGATCGCTGGGCTAAGGCACCAGCAAAGAGCAGCCAATGCATCACGCTGGGCAGGAGGCCACAGGCCAAAGTTTATAAAGCTTTATTAAACGTTTTGAACAGCTGTGCAATGAACAAACAATACTCTGCAAGTTTCACAATCTCATTGCTTGAACTTCCTTGGGACAGCAACAGCCACTTCTGCTGCTCTCCACCACCAAACTGCAGTGTAGACAAATGGATGGCAAAGGGGAGGGGACCCTTGGAAGTTCAAAGGATTTTTTGTTATCCTCTAAGGTTCCACACAAACCAGTATCTGCCCCAGGCTGGGCTACCCAAGAGCCATGTCTGCAGAGTAGTGTCTGCAGCCTGAAGCTCTGCACAGCTGTGGCTCCACCACCTTGGTTTCTTGACTTGTCATGCCAGGGGAGATGGAGACACCTCCAGTTTCCTCCCTTTTCCATTCAGTAGCACCAGCACCTTCTGTCACCCCTGGCCCAAAACCACTCTCATTAAAAATGAGTGAAGCATTTACTGCTTCAATTCATGCCTCCACTTTGGGATCCTCTTCTGCCCTGTCCATCCCTAGCCTTTTGGACTAGTGTGAGTTTTCTAGGTGAGGTTCACAGTGGCTTTCAGAACCCCACACATTGCAGCATAACTGCTCTTTATCCCAACAGTCAACACCTTGGTAAACCCTGGAAATCTAGAAGGAGGGAAAGAGACAAGTCTCCACTACCTGTGAGGCTTTATAAAAGCAGCAGCATAACTGAGGCTTTCAGGCTATGATCTTGGAGCAGAAATAGTTCAGAAAGCACTTCGGCAGTGTACACATCTCTTTGGCAGGCTGAGCAGGAGGAGATGACTCAACTGCCTCTGGCTCCAGCAGCTTTTGGCCAAGTGCATCTGTGAGCTGTCGAGCTTGCCCTTGATCTGCAAGGCAGGAAGGCTGGCTCCCCGCAAAGAGAAAGGTGGAGAGAATCTTGTAGCTACTCAGGCAGAATGGGTGGGCTGAGAGCCCCGAGTTAGACCACGGTAGCCTAAAGCAGGCAGGGGAGCGAGACACAACTCCGCTGCCACGCGGCTGATGGCTGGGCAGAGGCCAGCAGCTCGGTCCTCCACCAGCTCTGGTCAGGAGGGCTGGTGTCCGTTCCCGGTGATACGGGAAGGAAAAAAAAATCTGCTTCTAAAAAAGCAGGTGGTGCTGCCAGAGTTCACACAGTAAACAAGTCAAATTTCACAGGCAGAGTGGGGGGAATTGACCACTCTAGTCCACACAGAGTTACAGGAAACAGGCTGGTTTTACTCCAGTCGCATGCCTACCACCCCTCCCTCCTCCCTAGCCCACCCCCTTTTCAAAAGCAAAACGAGCTCTCAGCAGACTGGAAGATTATTGTCTTTTAGGTGCCCACTATGCTGGGATCGTGAGCTGATTCTGGCAGCTGGGATCCTGTGCAGTGATACAAGAAGCAGTTCCCCCAGCAGCTGTAGCAGATGAGGCATAGAGCTGCCAGGAAGACCAAGGCACAAATTGTGCAAGGTTTACGTTCCAGGAGGAAGCTCAGCAAGTAGAAGCCCATGAACATTGAGTGACTGAACCACAACGCTGGGTTGAGGGGCTTGGGTATGAGCAGGACAGGTAGCAGCCACTGAAGGCAGTACATGGTGGCTGGCTGGCTGGGGCTCTGTGGCAGCAGCAATCAGATGGGCTCCAGAATGGTCTCCAGTAAGTCCTCCAGCAGGCAGGCTGTTCTGTGGGGAGAGGCAAAAATGTCAGACTCTCAGAGAAACACAGCAAATACATCAAACAGACACTGTTCTTGTACAGCTTTGCTCCCAGTGCTCAGTTCTGGTGTGTCCCAGAGCTGATGGGAAGTTTCCTGCTTTCTGAACCACTCAGCTGGGAACATGATTATCTATTGCTGGGGTTGAAGTGCATCCCTTGTGCACTCTGCTTCTCAGGCTTTTACCCAGCCTGAGAGTTGGGAGACCCCTTTCTTCAGCAGAAAGAAAGGCAGAGGGGGAACAGCAAGGAACACAAACTGCACAATCTTCCCAACACATTATCCCAGACTGTCCACAGACTTAGGTGGTAATAGGAAGAAATGCAACTGGGGGAGTGAACTTTTGGTGCTACAGTGAAATTTCAAGAAAACATTGATGTAAGAAGCATCTAGGAAGTGTTAAACACGCAAACTGCTATGTCCTTAGACAAGTTAAGTCTCTCAGCAGGATGGCAGAGAATTTGAGCTATACATACATATGTCCAGGCTGCAAAAAGAGAGGCCAGTCCTGCTTAAGGGATTTAGAATCTTTGCCAATCAGCTAAACTCAGATAAGACAAAGTATATGAATAGATCAAAGAGGGGACAGTCTCCAAATGGCAATTTTCATAAGTGCTGTAAACACAGGATTTCCTCACTTGGATTATTAAAAAACCCTTTGGAAACAGTGAGCTTAAAGGGCTTCTGTATCCAGGGATGGCAACACATCCCAGCTTCAGAAAACACACTTCTACCTTTAGCAGCCACATTACAACCAAACCCCACAGGCTTAGTGTAGTTGTTCCTAAGTGGTACAAACATATTAATCCAGGAATTTCAGATGGCTTTAAAAACAACAAATGCCTTACAGGTGTTTCCGCAGAGTCAGGACTGTGGACAGTGGGCAGAAGAGTGGAGTTTTGCAGGCTGGAGTAGCAACAGCACGTGAGGTTAGAAGAAGAGGCTAGAACCAGAGCTGTTGGGAGGGAATAGCTAGAAGTTTTCCTTCAGTTTGCATAGTAGTGGTAGTGAAGAAGGTACTCCTTCTTTATCACCCCAAAAACATGTAGGGGAATGGTGGAGCTTGGGAAGCAACACCAAACAAAACAGCTGCCAGACAGGGCACAAAGGCAGGTGAGAGGACAGCCCAGCCTTGAACACCAAGGCCTCACCCTGACTAAGCACAGCCCAGTCAGAACAGCTCCTTGCAGCAATCCTTTCATCTGAAAATACTCCACTAAGTAGTACTCTGTCAGGAGGATGAAGGACAGAGCTGAGCCTGTTAGGGTTACAACTGTGGGGGTGGGAAGGTTAGTAAGATGAAAGAGTGAGAAGGTAAACAAACAGCACATTCTGCTGGCTCCTGCTGGCAGCAGAAGGGATTTCCTGGCCAAGGGAGAGAGAATGAGGGATTGGACAGAAAAGCCAAGAGAAAACCACATATGGTTCTCTTCCAACAAACCACTGAGATCAGGCTTGTCTCACAGCTCTGCAAGCTCACAGGTACCAACCAGCTCTATCAGAAGCAGGAAGCTCCCTGCCATCCACAGTGTTCCTAGCAGCAGGGTCTGTTTTGATGTCAGTGAGCGAGAACATGGGCCAAGATTTCCACCAGGCAAACAGAGCAAGAGTATTTGGGGAAAGTATGTTGTGCTGGCGCTCCTGCAAGAGAGTGTTCACCAGAGAGAGGGCAGCTGGGGTCCAATTAGCAAAACTAAGCTGCAGTTAGTCAGCCAAAGAATAAAGAAGTTATTTTATGCTGCAATATGGATAAAGCCAAAGGAATAAAACTCCCAAGACTAGTCCTGGTTTATGCAGGTCACTCAGTGTTATCTTTAGGAGCAAGTCCAGTTCCAAGCCTGTTTCCCTCATCTGTAACATGGAAATCAGATTTATTTCATAGCAAAGCATGCTGTCTGCCAGCCTTTGTGAATCATGGAGATGTTTCTGTAGTGGAAGTACTGCAGAAGTATCAGGTAACTTTTCTTCCCAAGGAGATAAAAGATTTGAAAACAAACATTTGAACAGAAAGGTAGTTAAATCCCTTCACCCAACTCTCTAGTTCAGATTGCGCTGAATATGACAAAGTTAAACCAAATCAGTGATCTGGAGCCATCTTAATCTCTTGAAATGTTCTTCTTGAAGTCTCCTACAGTCCTTCTCTCCCAAGTGCTCTGAACAATGAGCAGTACAAGTCACTGTGTAAACATCCCATCATACTTCTGCTGAACCTAGCCCCAAAGTCATATCAGCTTTGACTTCTTCAGCTGTAACACGTGGCAGTCTTTGGGTCACCTCTTCTCGAAGCTTTAGTTTGAGCTGCCTACAGAGAATTGCTTTGGGCTTTCTGCCTTTAATGGCTGAAAACCCGCCTAAGACAATGTGTCAATCAGAAGAGCACAAGGCTGCTCTAGCAAGGCACAAAGCTCTGCCATCTTCCAAGATTAACATCATAAATCTCTCAGCCTTAATAAGGCCACATGTTGCTATTGAGCCTTTAGCCCCCAAACTAACCACAGTTTGAGCACAGCCATAACTGTCTGCCTTTTGCCCCAGGGTAAAGACTTCAGTGGCAACACTGACCACTGAGTTGATCCCAAGTGTACATGCATCACCTGAACACCTCATACAAATACAAACCCTCCTTAGAACAAGTTACCCATGTTTAAATATTGCTATTCCCTGCAAAAGCCAGCTGCTTGTAGCAATTGATGCAACCACTCTACAAGATAAAGACCCATTTAATAGTAGTTATCTTTACCATGAAGTTTCAATGTCAGTGCCCTCCGACCTGCAAAACTCTTGAACTTCTAGCAAACAGAGATGTTCCAATAGTTGGTCTTTTATTTGTAGTCAGTTTGCTCATGTTTTCACATGCCAATCAGTTAAAGGTTGAAAATCTTTTGTCTGCTGATCCTAGACAAGGCACCTGCTACTAGACCTCTGCAGCTGCCTCCCTGAAAGGACTTTCCACTAGTAAGGCACATACTCATCCCAGCTCTTTGCTAGAGATTTCTTTATACAGCTAGCCATGACGCTAAGTACTCTTACCATGCTTTCTAGCAAAGAGAAACAGCATCTCCTGATAGCAACCCCTCACAGAGCAGGGACTGTCACACTTCTTGTTGCTCAGGACAAGCAGTCCTTCCCTGGAGCCATAACAATATTCCTTTTTGCCTAGATCAAGCAAGGTGAAACTTGCAAATGAAACTTTCCTACCTTGTTGTCTTTGTCCCCCCTCATGATCCAAGCTAAGGATTATCATGTCTGAGGGCAAATAAGAACCTGTCACCCAACCTTCTACCAGCTCCCTGTTTCACAACCTCATCCTGCTTTTCCTCAACCAGTTGCTCTTGTTCTCCCTAGCCTGACTCATCTCCTTCCCTAGTCAGCCTGATGTCCTGTGCTCCTCAAGACTGCCCTCATGCTCAAGAGTCATCTGATTTGGCTGCCGCTCATGTTTACCAGACAGCTCCTTTCATCACATCACCACTGCCTCCTCTCACACCTCCACAGCTCTTGGAGCCACTTGAACTTGCTTCAGACCCCTCACATGTTCCCAGTGCTGTCCTGTTAGTGGCTCCATTTGATTCCCCTGCCTATTCCTGCAGGCAGAAGAGCAGCCTGGGGAGGTTCCCTGCACAGCAAACACCACAGCTTTTCCACATGCTTATTAATCTGCTTCCATCGTGTCCTCAGCCTGCCTGTCTGTCACCTTCCCAGAGCATCCCAAACCAGCAGGTCCTACTGGCACATGTTTGTGGGGAGGATTCTCAAGTGACAGGGTGAGGACAGTGGCACACCTTTCATAGCCAGAAACAAAACTAATTAGGACAAGCCAAAGGTGAGCAGCACAGCATAGTCTGTGGTGCTTCACCAAGGATCAGCCACATCTTAGAGTGAAACCATCTGAGGAGCCAGCAAGCTGTTCCTTTACATCCTACAAGTTAATTCAGCAATTAAGAGGCCAAGAGGTGTTCCTGCACCATAGGTTTTATCCATCAGTATGCCAACACCACATCTATCCCTTCTCAAGAATGTCTTAATTCCTTAACAGTCCATTTACCCTGACAGAGGAGAATAATCAGCCAGCTTTCACTAAGCACTTAAAAGGTAAGCTTGTTCAGACCTTACTAAGGCAGCCATTAAGTGACCAGTTTGTAAGGAACCTCCCCAGCAGATGCCACAGAAACAGCCACCCAGGCTGGCAGTCGAAACTGCAATAAATACCTAGTAACCTTTTTATTGAGGGCTGGCGGTGCCAACCTCCCCCTTTCTCAGCAGCTGAAGTTTCTGCTTGGGAACAAAAAGCCACATTGTCCTGATCCAAATCTCACAATGCACATAAATTTAAGAGCTCGCCTTGGGGACCTGCCCTGAGCTTCTCATTGGTAAGGTGCACCTGTAGCACCCTTTACTTAGAAGTCTTTAAGTCAAACCCCTGTCCCAGCCATGTAACCGGAGCTGATGTGTATGGGCAGCGCTTCATGCTGCCAGCTTGTGTTCTGAAACACCTCTCAAATACCACATAGCAGCACCCAAAACAGCTGCTAAAAACTACACAATATCCAAAGCACTGGCAGGGGTGCGGGGAAAGAGGTGAGCTATCAAGTAACAGGCTTGATGAGTTCAGCTAAGAAAAGCAACAGCAGAGCAGCACACTGGATGCCAACCCTCACTCTTAATAGCCCCAAGAACCATTAACTGTTCAAGCTCTAAGACCTATTTGCAGTATCAGGGACTTAACTTCTTCAGGGTTTTTTTTGGCCTCACTGCTATTTTCTCTAAAGCTTTATCTGCCAGTATGACTCAGCTGGAAAAAGCGAGCCTTCAATTTTTGGCAAAGGCCTCACCCCAGGCTTTGGTAAGTTCATGCCTTGAACACTCGATGTAGACTCAGAAATGGTGCAATATAATTGCAAACAGTTTCAAAAAGAGTGGCAAATCCCTGGCAAACCAAGCCTCAGGGTTCCCAAGTGTTCTGATTTCTCAAGGTAGAGATAAGCAAAAGCAGCTCATTTCATGAAAAGTAGAGGCTCTCTGTTGAGCTGCTCTCTTCATCACTGTCACAGCTGCTCTTCAAGCTTCATTACTGCCCCAGGACTGATCTGTTTACAGAGGTGGAGCAGAGCCTGCTCCATTTGGACTGTGGTGCACATGCTGCACCATGGTGAAAAAACCACCTACAGAAGCCAGCAGTGAGATCTTGTGTCTCTCTGCAAGGTAAATCACACAGGTGGAACCTTAAGTCAGCCAGCTCTGTGGTGGGAAGAGAAGCATCAAGAGTTGTCATGTGAAGTATGGCTACTTCCATCTGTACTGATATATTAACATTCAGTGGTCCTCATTCCCACCGTCTTTAACTGTCAAAGATCATGAATTCCAGCCCCATTCCAAGTTCCCTGAGAAACATAATTATCTTAGTTTAATTTAAATCTCTAATGTTATGCTTTTTACAGGCTTCATAAATCTGAATACAGCCTGGAAAAAACATTTTCCTGTGTCTTGGGTAAAGAGAGACAAACATGCAGCACTGTCCAGGGGTTCTGGGGAGTTACATAGATTATATACATATAGGTTGGTGAGGCAAAGGTTGCTCCACTATGACAGCAATTGCAAGACCAACTGTAATGTTTCAATAGAGGGGGAATGAAATGCAGGAGAGTCTGGTGTGTTGTGGGCTGGTTTTAAGAGCTTCTCATCTTGTACTTGCAAGTTTGGGATGCAACCAGCAAGGCAGGTACAACAAAACGGCCTCTAACCTCTCCCTACAACCGGTTCAGAGCACTGGCGTGCCGGTGTCTGGCCGGGCACTAGCACTGCGGGGCTGCTGCATTAGTGCTGGACAAAAGGATGCCAGGGAGTTGTTTTCTCTGGGCAGAAACAGGCCTGGCGTTGGTTTTGGAAGGTGGTAGGCGAGCTGTGAGATGTTCGTGGCTGGGAGCTTAGGTACAGATGGAAGCGATGTCCCGGGGGACGCAGGCAGCGTTGCCTTCCTGGATCAGGCTGGCGATAACCGAAGCCTAATCTAGGTTGGCCCCGGCTCTTGTATAACGCGGCCACGCTCAGCTCGGGAGCGCGGCTCTCCCGCCGGCACAGCGCTGGGAACCCCCCGAGCGCTCTCCCCCTGTCCCCGAAGCTCCACGCCATCACCCCCCGCTCCGACAGCCCCCCGCCTGCCCGCCTCAATGGGTCTCCCCCTCTGCTCTGCCGCCGGCCCAAAGACAGGCTGGGCCCCGGCGTCCCCCTGCCCGCTCCCCGTACTCACGGCGCGCTGCCTCGGCCTCACGCCGCCATCCCGGGGCCCTCTCCGCCGCGGGGCCGTCCGCACCGCGCCCTGAGGAGCAAAGGGTGAGGCCGCCGGGGGACGCCCCCCACCCGCCGCCTGCGCGCCCCGACCGGGCGCCGCCGCTCCGCCAGGACCCCGCCGCGGCTGCCTGCCGCCCGCCTGTCCCCGCGGCCTGCGCCGGGCCGGCCCCGATGCGCTGCAGCTCCGTGGCGGGCTCCGTCGGTGGCGGCAGCCGAAGAGAGGCCGGTGCGGGGGCTGTGGCTGGCCAGGCCGTACGGGCCCGTCAGGCAGCGCGACAGGCAGCCCCGTGAGGAGGCAGGGCGCATGCGCCGCGGCTCGGGTGCCGTGGGGTCTCGCCCGGTGGACGTGGGACGGCTTCTTCCCTCTGGAGGATTTCGTGCATTTGTGTGGGTTTACTCTTAGAGTGCCGCTTACACGCTTCTTTACCCCGCCTGCTGCGTACAGTCTTGTCCAACATACCCATCAGTGGCCTGGAGGGAGGCACTGAGTGGTCGGTGCCGAACTGGGAGCAGTGGTGACGCTCCCCCAGGGTTTGCTGCCAGCCAGCGAGACCTGCACAGGCTGGGGAGGTGGGTGAAGGGAACCTCATGAAGCTTGACAAGTGTTGAGCCCTGCTTCTGGGTTGGAATAACCCCCTGCACTAGGACAGGTGCGGGGCCGACCTGAGGGTGTTGGGGAACAAGCTGCCTGTGAGCCAGCAATGTGCCCTCGTAGCCAAGAAGGCAAGTGGTCTGCTGGGGTACATGAAGAGCATGGCCAGCAAGTTGAGGGAGGTTCTCCTCCCCCTCTACTCTGCCGTAGTGAGGCCACACCTGGAGTATTGTGTCCAGCTCTGGGCTCCCCAGTCCAAGAGAGGCAGGGAACTACTAGAAACAGTCCAGTGAAGGTTATGAAGATGCTGATGGGACTGGAACATCTCTCTGAGAAGGAAAGGCTGAGAGACCTGGGGCACCCTGAGAGGGGATCTTAATGCTCAGCAAGAACTAAAGGGCAGGGGGTATGAGGATGGGGCCAGTCTTTTTTTTTCAGTGGTTCCCAGCGACAGGACAAAGGGCAATGGGCACAAACTGGAAGCCAGGAGCTTCCACCTCTACAGGAGGAAAAACTTCTTTTCTATGAGGGTACTAGAACCCTGGAGCAGGCTGTCCAGAAAGGGCATAGCCTCAGAGCTTTTGGCCAGTGCCAGCTCCAGTGCCCTTTGGTTTCTGGCTGGCCCTGGCACAGGCTGCCCTCATCATACTCAGCACAGAGACCTTTTCTCCTGCAGGAATGATGGTTGGGTTTGCAGCACTGTTTCTCATGCTGCTTTTGGCTGGTTTGGCTTGTGCTCTCAGTTGCATACATGGGTGTTGGCCTCAATGCTCAGGAGGCTTTGGTGGATCCCACCTAATACCTGCAACATGCAGGCTTTGCTTAGGAAGCTGGACTGGGGGGATCTGGGGTACTCTTGAGCTGTTCTAGCATGTGCTGGTGATTGCAGTCTGCAGGGTTTATCCTGGACCAAACCTGAAACAACCTGAGGCCACCAAATTCTTTAGCAAACTGCAACATTTACCCTCATGCCCGAGACTCTTGGCCATGAGTTCCTGCCCCTGCATTGCTGTGGGAGCTGTGCACACACTTGGGTTCGGTTTGGCTGTAGTTCTAGCTATTAATAAATGTCAGCTTGTGCTTGAATCCTGGCTGGTGAAGCTGTAGCAGCAGTCCTGTGGCTGGGAGTAGCATGAGCTTGCAGCCCCACAGTGTCCTTCTCAGCAAGCAGGGGCAGAGAGGAAGAGCAATTGTCCCAAACCCATGTATTCACGTTGCCATCCAGTGGAATGGAATTTAAGGAGCTGCAGAGAGAGAGAGAGAAGCATCTCTGGTAGGGAAGGTAAAAGTAATGCCAGGGCAGTGGGAACAGCCTGTGCAGGACAGGAAGCAGCAGGGGTTTTATGGTTTTCTCTTTAAGCAGAACCTGTTAGAGGACCTCTGGCTGTGCTTTGCTTTGATTCTGGGGAATGTTTCTCCTAATGATTGCATTGTTTAGCTGCCTGTAGGCAGCTGTCTGTTCCCATCACAAAAATCCATATCCAAGATGCAAAAGACAAACCTCTGAAACAGCTGAGGAGTCCCATTAGCATCCTCTGGCTCTGCATGAACCACAGCAAGGCCATACCTTGAGTTTCATGAAAATAACTAAAGAGTGCAGTGGTACCATGGTTCCTGCCTTCCCAGCCCAAGGGAGGGCTCAGGATGCTGCCCAACAGCAGAACCTGGCTGACTGCAGCTCAGAACTTGGGGTCTGCCTAGAGGTTGCCCAAAGGACAGTGTTGGGTGCAAGGGAGCTGTCAAATAGATGTGCAAAAATGATACCGAGGAGGATCTTGTGCTGCAGCAGAGGGGTGAGCAGGTGGAGAGGTTTCAAAATTTTGCAAGCAGAAGCTGGGAGCAAGGGCAGCTTTTTGCTGAGGAAGGAAATAAATCCTTGGTATGCCCCAAAATTAATTTGCAAGCTGGCTCAAATGCGGTGAATTGTGGCAGAAGGGTGCTGTGAAATGTGGTGAGATGGTAGAGCGGAGGAACCCCTCTCTTCACTGCAGATCACATTTCTCCCCCTCCCCTAAGCTGACTCAGAAAGGATGCTGGAGACCTAGTAGCTTACAAGTTCAAAGTAAAACCAAGCAGGAGCAGCACAAATGTACAAAACATCTCAAGTTTACTTCCAGGCTCATTCCCAGCACATAAGTTACCCCTCTCCCAAACAGAAGCCTGACACCTTTCCCAGTCCCATAGCAGTGCAGTTCAGTAGTCGATGGGCTTAGAGCCATTTTCCATCTCAACGAGGGAAGCAATCTCTCAGCCATCTGGATCCTGAAGAGAGATCCAGGCAGCAAACTGGAGAAAGACACAATACAGTAGGTCTCCTAAGGGCCCCTGGCCAGCCCTGGTCTCTCTCAGAGCGGGGGCACCCCTCTGAGTTTGCGGATGATGTTGGCCAGCCGCTTGGCCAGCCCGCCCCGGCTCGGCTCTTCCACATGAAACGTTCTGGTCAGCAGGTTGTAGAAGGAGCCATAGCACACGGCCACCACGGTGCAGGTCAGGCAGATGACATTATAGGGCATGCTGAAATCTGGCGTCGGCAAGTTCACCAGCAGCGGCTCCGTGTACAGGCGCACAAAATAGCTGGAGCCGTCAGAGGAAGGAAACCTGCAGAGTGGAAGCAGGAAAGGGACCATCAGCAGGATGACAGTGGCTGGCAGCCCCACAGTGCTACAGCATGGCCCCGCTCCCCAGCACTCACAGAGAGGTGAAGAGAGGACTCTGTTCCATGTCCACTTCCTTCATCGCAATGATGCTGGGAACCAGGGCACTAAGCACCGAGGAACTACAGAGACAAAAGACATGCTGGTGTCAGTCCTGCCAGCCAAGAGATGGCAAAAGTCCCCAGAGACCTGAACAGCAAGTTGTACATGAGGCTTGGAAGGGAATGAGGAATTGAAGGATGTTGTTACCCAACATAAAAGCCATGATTGGGGTCAGGTGGGTACTCTGTCCACTTCAATAAGGCCCTCTCAAACTGGATTGTGATCTTGGTGATGGAGTTGGCTGGCAGCTGGATCAGCATTTCCAAGAGGTGAGGCCGTCTCCGGTCCTGGGCTGGCTGGTAGTGGATGTAACCTAACCGCAGAGACACATCAGTGGCACTGGGGGGACCTTGTTCTATCTCACACTGTCTTTAGACTTGATAACCCATGAAAGTCAGGTGTTCATAGGGAAAGGTTCAAATGCAAGATAAGACCTGGTTTTAAATCAGGCCTCTGAACAATTCACCTTGGTTTAGACCCTTGTTGGATTATTAAGCAACATCCGTATGCCTCTTATAAAACAGACTTAATAAAGTTTCATCTGCTGTGAGCAGTGAACTGAAGGCTAGGAAAACATCCTAAGCTGTTTTGTTTCCCAATGACCACTGGGGCCCAAGGGAGGGACCAAACCATCTCTGGAATGAACTCCTTGTGCCAAGAGATTTGGGTGGCTCATGCACCTGGGTGGGGTTTACTTACTTGGCTTGTTTTCCTTCCCCTTGGTGATGATAGTCAGAGTGTGCACGTAGAGCCGCAGGTACCAGGGCACAGTCTCCAGCAGGATGACAGGGAAGGCACGGTAGGGGTGGGTGTTGTAGATCAGGGTGCTGATCTCCCCAGTCTGCAGCCCATACCCACTCACGTAGCGGTGAGCATGGAGGACAGGTGTGGGCAGCTCCGCTATCAAAGAGAAAAGGACACAAGAATGAGGTGATTTTCAGCCTGGAGCCCTGACTAGTGGTGCAGGTGAAGTGAGGTGCTGGTCACTCACAGCTGTCCTGGGGCCGTGTCCACTTCAGCTGCACATTGAGGCT
The DNA here is from genome assembly GCA_013399055.1 of Ramphastos sulfuratus. NCBI lineage: Eukaryota > Metazoa > Chordata > Aves > Piciformes > Ramphastidae > Ramphastos > Ramphastos sulfuratus. Next base: position 62,111 of record WBNM01035950.1, on the reverse strand, counting down.
GCGAGATGTGTTGAAGAGCGAGGGGCTCAGCAGGTCATAAATAGCATAGGTTCTCTTCTCCCCCTGGACAACAGCTTCATGTAGAGATGCTGGAGGTGGGGTGACTTCCAGTAACTCCTTTTCCTGAGAAAACAAATGAACTATAAAAGTGCCCCTCAAAGTGACTGTGAGTGCAAGGCAAAGCCCCTCTGGCTGGCCCTGACCCTTCCCATCCAACAGCCAGCTCAGTACTGTTAACACCACCATGCTCATCCCTGCAGTCTCGCTTAGAGGAAGGAAACCACCTCCCTTTGTTAGCCCTGGGGGGGCTTCTGGTGGGTCTGGCCATGCAGGATATGGAGGTGAAGATGTTTCAGAGCCACACAAAGTGGCTGAACTGAGGGAGCAGAGGTTCTTCTCTGGTCCGTGAGCATTACCTTGTTCTTAGGAGAGATGTCAACATAGACTTTGCTCTGTGACGCCAGAGGACATGCATCAGTCAGCGTGCGAGAGAACATCCTAAAGAGGGACCAGTCTGCAGGAAGCAAAGACAGTGGCAGGCAGAGTAAAGTACTGCATGCTAGGGGCGCTACAGAGACCACAGCCCACTGCCACCAAGCTTACCTTTCTTTCCTTGGCCACCGGCAAAGCTGTCAAAGACCACAGTGAGGGTCTGTCTAAGCTCCCAGGACACAGCCAGGCAAGAGGCATCCTGGACAAGGGAGAGACAGGTGAGATCACACTGGGATGCAGGGGAGACCAGAGAAGCAGGATGACAGCTATGTTAGACACAGTGAACCCACCAGAAGGGAGCAGTATGTCACCTTGCAGTGTCACAAGGTGGCTTTGGATTTTCTCTCGGAAGTGTTAAAGGGGAAGTGTTAAAGGAGGTGCTAAGCTTTGCCCTTACCCTGCAGATGGGGCGGATGTGCACTGCCTGTGAGTGGTAGCTGCTGTGGAACAGGCGCTCAGCCTTCAGCAGCACAGCAAGCCCAGCCTGTGGGGAGAGAAGCAGAAACTCAGCCCAGGTCTGTTCTCTGCTCCCATTGGGAGAAAGGCCATGCTGAGACTTCCCAAAGCATGTTCCTGGACTACTGTGGGAAACCCAGCTCCACTGGGGGTAGTCCAGTGAGGCAGCAGGACTTGCCATTACCTTTGAGCCACACGGGAGCAGCTTCTTCCATGGTGTGAGGTTCTCTGTGCAGACGACCTCCCGGGGCAGGACAGCATATCGCAGGAGATGGTGATCTGTCCCTGAGCAGGGAGCCAGAGAGTCAGCAGGCTGGTACAGCTACAGGCATGAGACATAAGCAGAACTCTTCCACCCCCACCCTCAGTGTACCCCACAGCCCACCACCCTCTCAGCATGCCCAAAAGGCCACAGCTCAATCAGGAATAGATCCCACTCTGTTCAGAGTCATTTGGAAAGAAGAAGTAAGGGTCTAGACTTATTAATATGAGTGCCTTAAATGCTTCAGTCCTCCCTGTTTAATGAAATACTTTCCAGAGGCACAGATGAGGGCCTAGGAGCATCTGTCACATACTGCATGTGGGTTTCCTCTGTTCAAATCCAAGCCTCATTCATAGTGGCAGAAAATGCTTCCAAGAGATTAACAGACCCAGAGTCCTTGGAGGATCTGCCCCACGACTTCCCACAGCGGCACAGGCTGAACTAAAGCTAGAGGCAAGAGTGAGAGGGCAGAGCTGAGTGCAAGCCAGACTCACCATTGCCTAAGCCCAGGGGCTTGAAGGATGCTGTTGGGGTGACTGTGTTGGTTGAGTCAATGAAGTTGAGAGAAGCACAGAATATTCCTGAGAGGATATTACTCAGTTCTTTCCAGGCTTTGTCAACACTATATGAGAACAGATACCAGAGATTAGTCAGCAGCTTAAATCCTCAGATCAACAAGCATTAAGTCAGTAACATTCAATAAATACACAGAGGTGCCCACACTGGCTTTCAGAAGCTGCAAGAAGTGTGCAGGCAGAGGCTGCTGCTCATGCACTCTCCATCTCTCTTGGTATTTTATTCTAATGCTTGAGATCTGGGGAGTGTTCACTCCAGGGGCAGCCCCTGAGATGGCAGAGCTTCACATAGCCAGGGACCTGGCAGTAGGTGTTGAAGAGAGAGGCTGAGGGAGCAGGGAGCATGTGGGAGGTGATGTGTGGTATAGGGGAAGGGGCTGCTGTGAGACGTAAAGCAACTCCTTGGTGCAGCTCTGAAGGCTGAGCTGACCAGCAGACCTGGGATAGGCCCTTTGTAGGAAGAACACCTCTGTGAATCCAGAGTTGCTGTGGCTCAAACAGTGGCTGTGTACTAAGGGAAGTGGTGACAGCTATTGGATGGGAGTCAAAGGAAGCGAGTCACAGCTAAGAGGTCAAGATATAACCCCTGCAGTGTGCAGCTTGTCATCACAGAGCCCACAGGGGAATTACTTCTTGCTTTAGCGACCAAGGGTTTGTCCTCAGTGCCACATTAGGCTCCACACACTGAGTGGGGCTACATTCTGCTTTTCGTAAGCGCTGCTCCTGGAATTGCAGGCTCTTTATTCCAGCAGACATTTTCCAACCCAGAAGACTCCTGCATACCATGGCTGCCTCATCTGAGAGGGGCAATAGCTCCTGGGAGTGGTGGTTGCGGAGGGGACACAGTGGGACAGACCTGCAGCTGCGGTACCTACTCAGTGACGGTGGGCTGGAACCAGACCCAGAGCTCAGCACCCGCAGGTGCTTGGAGAGGTGGCTGCCCCCAGGTGCGGGTGCGCCAGAAACCCTGAGTGAGGGAAAGGTGGAGCTCCCGTACGCCCAGTGCTGCCACCAGCCGACCCAGCGCCTTCGGGAACAGCCTGTAGTGAGAGACTGTGGCCAGCATTAGTCCTTGCCCTGCTCATCCCCCTGCCCCCTTCACAGAATGGTTCAAAGGGATGTTAAAAAAGAGATCTAAAGACCTAAAAACGACCTAAATATGTGGTTGGAACCTCCTTGCCATGGACAGGGACACCACCTACCAGACCAGGTTGCTCAAAGCTCCATCCAGCCTGGCTGTGGACACTTCCAGTGAGGTGACATCCCAAACCTCTCTGGACAACCTGTTCCAGTGTCTCACCAACCTCAAAGGAAAGCACATCTTCCCATATCTAACCTTAATCTCCCCTATGACAGTTTTAAACTGTCACTCCTCCATGATTAAGTGCTGCTTCCCATATTTCCTGTAGGCCCTTTTAGGTACTGGAAGGCTGCTGTAAGATCTCCCCAGGGCCTGGCCACACCAAACATCCTCCCTTGGCACTACCCCAGTCTGTGTCACTACACCAAACCCCCTGTGCTGATGTCACTGCAGTCCTCAGCCTCCCGCAGCCCTTTCCTGCTTACCTCAGCACCCACCAAGCCCCATTTCTGACATCACTTGCCCCTCTCACATCACACGGTAACGCAGTGATCACCCCAATGCAATCCCTCACCGCATCACGGCGCGAAATAGCCCCGGCGGTGGCCCCGCCCCCTGGGCCGCACCTCAGCCAATGCCGACCCATCCTTGCCCTCGGCCCCGCCCGCCCTACCCGCGCCCCGCTGCAGGTCCGCGTCCCACCGCGTTCGGAACTGGAAGGTGGCGGCCACGTCGCCGGCGGGCAGCGGGCTCAGCAGCAGCTCCTCCCGCAGCACGTCCGGCCGCGCCCACGCCGGTCCCGCTGCCGCCAGAAGCAGCAGAAGCACAAGTGCCGCCGCCGCCGCCGCCATCCCACCGGCCTCGCCCCGGCTTCCGCTTCCGGTCGCTGGGCCAATGGCGGCCGCTTCCGGGATCGCGGTCGTGATACAGCGCAGTTGTTCGGCGTTGCTTGTCCCGCATGGTGAGGGCCCGGTCTTGCGCAGAAGGTTATGTTCACCTTCGTGGGAAGGCCAAGGAGCGCTTGCAGAGAGCAAGTCCGGAGCCTGGGATCCGACCTGGGGCGGGACGGGACGGGACGGGACGCTCTTTCCTGGCTGTGCCTTGACCGGCCGAGGGAGAGCACCGGCAGCGGCTGCCCCCGGGTCAGAAACGAGAGTGTTCATATTGTAGGTTGCTCCCCAAGGGCTCCCTCCCCCAGCTTTTAAAAGTTGAAGGAGTTTTGGTAGGTCTCGGCTTTGGTAGTTCGCTGCAAGGCTCTGTTGCGCAGAGGATTCTGAAAGGACTGTAAGTGTGCCCCTGTGAGGCCAGGCTGGAAAGAGTTGAGTCTGTTCAGCTCGGAGAAGAGAAGGCTCCGGGGAGACCTTCTTGTGGCCTTTCGGCATTTAAAGAGACCCTACAGGAAAGATTGGGATGAACTTTTAGCAGGGCCTGTTGGGACAGGACAAGGAGTGATGCTTTTAAATTAAAAGAGGGAGATTCAGTCTAGATAGAAGGAAGAAGTTATCTACACTGAGTATGGTGAGACACTGGCCCAGGTTGTTCAGAGAGGTGGTAGAAGCTTCATACCTGGATATGTTTCAGGTCAGGTTGTTCGGGACTCTGAGCAACCTGATGTGGTTGAAGACATCCCCTTTCACTACAGTGGGGATGGACTACATGGCCTTTAAACATCTATTCCAACCCAAAACATTCTATGATTCTACTACCGTGTGTGACTTCCGCTTCTCAGCTCTTCCCGCTATTGTCTGCTTTTCTTTCTTGACATCTCCTTTCCGGAGGGCAGTGTCTATCTGCACATAGCCATCTAGAAGCATCCTATTTCCCCCGAGACTGTCTGCCTGGATTCCACCTCAGGATGAAGTGCACTGCAGCAAGGCAGCACTGGAGGCAGCAGTCCGATGGACCTCACAGTGCATTCCACTCTGGCCAGTTGTTCGTGGGTAACTGAGGTGCTTCAGCTGGTCCCACGAAAGACTGGCCGAGCCTTGGCATGGGGGATTACAGCGAGGTCTGAACATCGCCTGGGAAGCAGCTGGCGTGTGGTGCGTTCCCTGGCTCCTATTGCTTATCTCCCAGGCTCGTTCCCTCGTTGTGTAACTGCGGTTGTGCTGACTAAGGCTGAGCTGGGACGATGCTTTCCTGGCCTGCAGCCACCGATAGCAGCACTGGCCTCTGGCTGACTCTGACTCCTTGTGACTCGTCCTGCAGGGAGCAAGTGCAAGTGCTTTGCAAGACCGCAAAGTGGCTTAGTTTTTATGGCTTTTGCGAAGCTCTTCTGAAGTGGTCTCCAACCAGACTGCTGCCATCGTGCTGTGCTGGGGGAGCAGCAGCTGCTGGTGCTGCCTGAGCCGATGTTCTCCACACAGACCATTTATGTGGGAAATCGCCAAGTGTTGTCACAGTGGGTAGTCACAGGTCACCAGCTGTGACAGTACTGCAGCCACTGACTCCGTCCTAGAGGCTGCACCCGAGTTACTCAGTACTGTGACTTGCTCTACAAACAGCTGCTTATCTCCACTGAGGTCCATTCTGTCTGCTCCCATCCTGGGTGCAGGAACCATCCCTGTGCTGGAGCTGAGCTGTGCAGTGAGGTTTGATCTGCTCCCACATAGTGCTCTTAGCTTTACACCACTCTCCTTCCTTCAATCCCTTCCCTGCAAGCCCTCACCACCCCCCCACCCCCCCCCATGCTCTTTTCTCCCAATAACAAACAGCACCCACTGCTTCTTTAGATTGGAGTGTTATTTCTCTCTATGCCACCGTTAAGTGCTTGTCTGGACAGGACCTTTGTCAGTAAGATAGGAGGAGCTGGGCTCCCAAGAAATGGCTTTTGAGGCATGATGGGGCTGTGGAATGCTGAGCATTTGAGGGGCGAAGCAGGGAATGTTAGCAGCAAAGTCCGAAGAGTTAGTTTTTATAGCTTATAAATACCCCTTTCCTTCTCTTTTGGCTGCCAGGAGAACCTGTGGAGGGAGAGGAGGGGAAAATCATCTCTCCTCTCCTACAGGGCAGCAGTCCAGGATGGGGTTTACTGAATGCCAGCAGCTTTCCTTCCCCAGGGCTGGCAGGTCCGTGCAGAGGAGGCTTGAGAGCAGGGCAGAGCCGGCTGCTAGCTCCTTGCCACCTGGTCTTTGGGACTGTCCTCCTGCAGGTCCTCTTCATCCGATTGCACCACGGGGGTCTCAGCCCCCTCCTCGCTGGTGTCCAGGCTGTTCAGATCCGTGGAGACAGAGGATGTGGATGAGATGCGTGACTTACTCTCACCTGCACTGGGCACTTGCAAGGTGATTTCCTCTGGGCATTGGCTGGCATCTGTCCCTGGAGAAGAGAGTGATAAGAGAAAGAAAAGGGTTTCTGGAGGTTTATGGCTCTCTAAACTTCACAGATAGCCCCTCCAACTGTGTCTTACTCCTCACCAGACTCTGCTTTTCTGGCTGCCCTTCACCTCACACCCCTGGCTCTGGGCAGTACTGCACAGTCCTCCAGTTTTGGCATTGGAGCCTTTTCAATCTCACATGAAACAAGGCTTGGAACCGTGCTGCATGAGACCATTGGCTGCAGCAAACAGATGTTTGGCTTGGCCTTGGTGGATCACTGCAGAGTATGTGCAGGTTGGAAGGTGCTGGCACCCTAGGCTTTCCCTGCAGGACTCCAGCCCAACTCCTTGAGGTCTGTCTGGGAGGTGGAGGGCTCCTGCGTCCTTCCTGCTTGGCACAGTGTGCTCCACAGCACAGTGGGGACCTGGGAAATCATGACAAGGCACTGGCTGTTCCAGAGGAGCTTCAGGACAAGAGAAATTGCCTCATGGACTCTGGCAGACACCTGGGCCCTCCTGCCTTTTGTAGCGTATTTACAGGGCACTGTAACTCTGGGCTGTGGATATAGATGCTGACATAGACCACACCAGGGTGAGGTCACTTCATCCTCCCAGACCCCAGCACCAAGTATGGGTGTGTGTAGATCTGCATACAGGGTGGCTGGGGTTGAGACAAAACCAGTGTGGGCACTGGAGGCAGGAAGGGCTCCCAACCTGGCCCACAAAAGGCTTAAGACTGCACATACCTGGCAAAGACCCAGCAATGCTGGTCTCCTCTGTCCCACAGCCCAGAAACACGTCCACTGTGTCCTGGTCTGACAAGTCCATCATGTCCATCTGCTCCAGCATGTCCACATTCACCTCCATGGAGGAAATGCTTCCCAGGGGAGCTGCAGAGACAGAAAAGGTGAGTGCTAGTGCAAGGCAAAGGGCACTGTGAGCCCTGGCAGGATCCTGAGGAGGGAGGCCAGCTTTGACAGTGGGAATTGAACTCTGCTTGCTGGTAAGGTCTTCAGGTAATCACGTTTCCTTAAAAGATGACTCTGGAAGGCCCTGCTGTCTCACTGCAGCCGTTGTCCTTGCCCCAGACTGTTGTCTGGAGGAGCCCGTCTGCAGCCAGTGACTCTACAGGCCACCAGCCTGGGTACCCATGTGCAGTGACTTGTGTGAGTAATCCACAGCACACCCACATGCAGCCTGTGTGGTCCTGTCTCAGTGCAGTGTCCCCAGCCGCCTTTAGCCTAGAGATGTCCAGCTGATCCGAACAGCAGTGACATTGTTCCCTGAAACAGCCCCAACCCCATGCTGGTACCCACAGTACGTACGTCTCCGATGCTCTATCTGCAAGTGAGACATAGGGAAGAAGAAATCCACCTCATGCTGGAAAACCTCCTCAAAGAACTTCTGCCGGTCCCGTAGCTTCAGCTGCTGCTGTTGCATCTGCTCCGCATCCAGGTTCCGCTGTGCCTGCTCCATGTCTCCTGGGGGGAAAGGTGAGGAGGGTTGGACCAAGCATGGCTGTCAGAGCCTTCTGCCTGTCCCAGTTCAGGCAGTACAGCCATGATGGAGAGTAGGTGATTCCCTTCTACTCTGCTTTACCAGCACACGCTGGTTTAGTCAGAGTGAGTAGATGTTAAGTGCCAGAATGACAGCACCACCAGCACTTGCTGTGGCGGAGCCTCAGCTCTCACTTCAGAGAGGCAGGGCAGCCAGGACTGACTGGGGAGCTCTTGTGCTGTGATCACTGCTGCTGAAGTGAATTACCGAGGGGGAAGGATGGTGTTGTTAGCAGATCAGCCATGGCTTGCACATGTTCAAGTGTCAGTTTCCTTGCTACAAAACAGGGCTTTCTGTGAACACCGACAAGCAGGGGAAGCTTCCAGGGACACGCAGTGGTGTTAGTACTCCAGGCTTTCAGGGCTGAAGCATGAATAATAAAAGGCATTAACAGCCCTGTCACCCTGCACACGCCAGCCTTGCCACCACCGGCACTATAAATACGGACACTCCTCCGCTCACGGCTCCCCTCCCCGCTCCCATCCCGCCTGCGCAGCCAGCTTGGCTTCTGCCTGCACAAACATTTTCATTCCTGCAATTCCTCCTGCAGTTCAGCACCCGTGCCTGTGTCCCCAGCTCACACGGGAGACAATGATGGGAGCCCTCAGGATGTTGATGAAGGTGCTTGTTATCACATCCCTGGGCCTGGTACCTCCTTTTTGGGTTGAGTACCTACAACAGCAAGGACCCAAACAGCACAGAGGGGCTGCGGCTTGTGCTTCCGGCTGTTCCCAGGCTGATGTTTGACCTCAGCCATTCCAAATTTCTTCTCAGCTGCTCTTGGCCCAGGCAGCATAAGGAAAATGTGATTACTAGACCAGGCAGTGCAGTAACTAAGGAAACCAAACAAACATCCTCTGCTCTGCCGGACCATGGCCCAAACCCTCCACTCCTCCAGGCTGCAGAGGAGAGAACAGAGGGAACATCATCTCCACCCTGTCGGGCAGGAGTGGGGGTGAGGATGGCAGCAGGGTTGGTTGTCACCATTATATAGTAGCATAGGAGGACCCAAACAGAAGAGACTTGGTGGCCCTGGTAACATGTCCTGGAGATCAGTGTCACATCTTCCCAGGGGTCCTCTGCACCCTATTTCTGAAGCATCCTTCAAGCAAACCCCATGATCTGCAGGTGCTTGCCCTTAGAAGCCAGGCTGTGCATGTAGCACAGTGTGGGGATGCACTGTGACTCAAGGCCTGTCACCATGCACCTTCTGGAAGAGGCTCTGGTCCTCTTCTGACTGTTCATTATCTTCCTGCAGTGCCAGGGGAAGTGATCCTGGATGCCCAAAGGGGCCTTTGTCTTGTATGTCTGACCTGAGCACTGGGATCATGCTCTGGTGCAGAGCTTGGTGTGCTGTGCAGTGCCCAGGCCAGGAGCTGCGGCGATGGACATGTGGTGCTACTGAGGCTTTCCTGGCAAGGCTCACTGGCAGGTTAAGTGCTGCTGGGTTAAGGTGAAAACCTCCTGCCTCCCCTGTGCCATCTGCAGAAGAGAATGGAGCCGAAGGCATGGAGGGGGTGAGTGGGGCATTGTTTATGAAATTGACTGCCTTCAGCAGCTGAAGCCAGCCCTCTCCTGTCTGCCCCAGCCGGAGCTCTGCCTTCCAGCCCAGCTGTGCCAAATCCATGGCAAACTGCCACAGTTCACCACCCTGAGGAGAGCTCAGCAGGCTCAGGGCAGAGGCTGTACTGACTCCCAAAGCCAGGGTGACAGACCAGCTTTCCATGCAGCATCCTGCCAAAAGGACCCTGATGTGGAGGTAAGAAGAAGCAGTTCTAAATCCTCCTGCAGTGCAAATGAAAAATAAATCTAAATGCTGTCAAGCGCTGCCCCACGTGCCGTGAGTGTGGCTGTTCTGTGCCATTAACATTCTCACTGCCCATCGTGCACCGACACGTGACCGATACTCGGGGTAAGGGTGCTTGGGAGAGTCAGGACGGGTGCTGGTGGCAGCATTCCTGTGGGTGCTGGGATTTCTCTTGCGGGAGAAATTAGCAGGACCTGTTTATGAACTTGTTTTCGAGCTCTCTCTGGGGTGTTGGGCACGAGCACTGAGATCCCATTATGTAAGGAATGCCGGCAGCAGGAGATGGCAGCTGGGCCGTGCTTGGCCCTGCCTGACCCGTGACCGCGGTGAGAGTCGGGGACGGGGCCTGCCCCCCTCCCGGGGCTCTTCCGGACCCAGAGGGGAGCAAATAGCCCTGCTAGTGTGGCTGCTCCTCAGCAACCCTCGACGGGCAAAGAAAGGAGAGCGGCATTCCCTGCCGCGGCCCTTCCCCATGTGATGGCCAGTCATACTTCCCGGCTGTCAGCCGCTGGGATTGTCTCATCCGGCTGGCATGTTCCCACCGCGGAGCAAGTTGGTGCGCACAATGCGGCCCCTGTGCACCGTGGGGGATCTGTCGGTACCTGCTGGTGGCCTGGCTTTTATTACTATTGTCATGGTTATGACTACAGCCAGCTCAGCCAAGGGGCTGGAGGCTTATCAGCATTCAGAGCCAAGCTCTTCCCCGCTGGCTGAACCGCCTAGCGCGGCTGCGGCAGCATTGAGCACCCTGCTGCCTTCAGATCCTTCCGGCTCCCACGGCTGATTAGCCAGCGCTGCTTGGAAAGGAGTAGAGGCCAAGCATTGGTGCAGAGGCCGGGCGAAACAGGGCAAGATCTCCCCCAGGAGTTGCAGGTTTTATCTTGCCTGGTCTCGGGCACCTGCCTGCAGGGTGGGTTGTGGGAGTGGACTCTGGCTTCCCTGGTCCCTCGCGTGGCGTGGGCTCATAGCCACCACCATGGTGGGGAAAGGCACGGGAGGGCTGGCTGTGAATCAAGCGAGTCTGAGCTCTCCCATGCACCCCCTCGCCAAAGCGTGTTGGGAGAAGTCTAGGTCCTGGCACACAGCTGGCAAGAAGTGAGGGCCAAGCAGCGCTTCAGGATGCTGGGAACACCCAACATCTACGCCAGGAGCCTGTTCAGTTCTCCAGCTGTGTTCCTGTTGAGAGGGGGCAGGTTTTTCATTCCTGCCTGGCTCATGGGATCCCAGTACAACCTCCCTCTGTGCTGGCAAATAGGGAGGGTGTATCTGGGAGTGGGAGAAGGCTTGTTAATGGAGGCACAAGGCCACAAATGGATTGGGGAATGACATTTTCTTGAGGCCATGGCTCTGTAATACCTTGCAGAGATTTCAAGAGATTTAAAGAAGGTCTTGAAATATAATCTGGGCTGTAGAAAAGGAGAGGGGGTGATGTGGAGTTGAGGCAGAGTTAAAGTGAGAGGTCACTCTAAGCATAGGGCCATTACTTAGTGAATGAAAGAGCTGGGATAGGCTGGCACAGCCAGATGTTGCCCTTCTCCAGAGGTGGATTCCCTGATCCTTCTCCCATAGAGGCCCCCAGCACCCTACTGCTGCTGCCATCCTGTCTTGTGCTCCCAGTCCCTGCATGCAGGGCTGTGAAGAGATCAGGTGGGGTGAACATGCAGCTCCTTGGGTGCTATGGCATCTTGCAGGAGGCCCTGCAGAGGTTGCAGGCCCTTCCCTATTATCCTGTCCCATCCAGAGTAAATCCCAAGAGCTTTGAACTCCTTTAGCCCTAGGAGAAGCTGCTGGCATGGAGAACTGGGAATGATCCTGAGCATGGTGCAGGATCAAGCCATGCAGAGATGGGCTGCCTGGACACACTGGCTGCCTGGCCATCTCTTCTGGACCGGCGTTCCTGACCTCGTGTTGCAGGCAGCAGAAAATAACCACGGCCCTGGTGAGAGGAAATGCACCAGGCGAGTGTGAGGACGGCAGCAGTTTTGGCAGAGATGCTTCTGGGAAAAGCTAGAGGGAGGGGCAGCTACAGAGGGAGGACATGGCACCTTGTAACCCCTGTCAGTGCCGCGGTTGCATCGCCTTCACCGCTCAGCCAGCTCCAAATCCCCTGCGTCTCAGCACTAAAAATATCCCCGCCGCCCAGAGCTCTCTCCTCGGCAGAGGCTGTCATGAGACCCTTGCTATTTACGGGCCACGCCGCCGTTCCTGCGGGAAGCAGCGTGAGGACAAAGGAGCTAGGAGGGCAGCACGGTGCCCCGGGCACGCTGTGGGAGCCCCAGGGATGGCTCCGTGGCAGGCTGTGCCATACCGGTACCCCGTCACCCCGATGCCACTCACCCTGCCATGTTCGCTGATGTCTGTGCTTGTGTAGCCTCCTCTGCCTCTAAACCCGCGGGGTGGGGGTTCAGCACCTCCAGAGGGGTCTCGGAGCTCCGGGGGGTGCCGCTGCACCTCCACACCGAGCCCGTGGGGATCCACTCCCCCCAGGGGTCCCGGGCTACCGATACTACTCCGGACAGCCCGTGGCCCAACAGGTCCTCGACTTCAGCCGTTTCCCAGGCAGGTGCCCCCTTCTCCATCCCGAGCATCCACATCCCAGGCACGGAGCTTCCCGAGCAGCCCCGGGAGCGGTGCCCGGCGCAGCAGGTTGGTCCATCAGGGGCTCGGGGGTGGAATGGGGGGCCATGGGTGTTTTACAAGGGCCATTGAGTGGGTGTCACGGGGGTATGCGGGCAGCCCCAGCCCTGCCGGTCCGTTCGGTGCCCTGATGCCCTCCCGACCAGCGCATCTCGCGGCTCGGCACTTACCGGGCGGCCGCCGGCTGCGGCTCTGCGCTCCGGGCCCCGACATGTGGCTGCTGCTGGCACCGGCTCGGGATGAGGTCGGGCCGGGCCGCTTGGGCTCAGAGCGGGACGGCCGCCGCGCTCCCCCCTGCCGCCGCCTCCCGCCGCCGCCGTTCGCCCATCGCTGTTGGGCGGCGCTCGGGCTGCCGGGGCGGTGCCAGTGCGCCCAGCCCCGCGGCATCGCGGCGACGTCGACCGACTGCTGCCCAGCCGCGGTCCCGGAGGCGAGGACGGGGGTGTCCGGTGCCCGGGGAGGGTTCACTGCAAACGGTCCCGATCCAGGGTCCCTGTCCCCGTCGGGAGCGGAGTCTCCATGTGCAGTACCCACTCATCACGGTGGGTCTCTGTGCTCCCGGGGCCCATAGAGAGTCACCATGCAGGACCCTTGGTCCTCATGCAACGTCCCAGGCCCCGAAAGAGAGTCCCTAGTTCCTAAGGAGGGTCCCTGCAGAAGGTCCCTTCACACGTCCAGAACCACCCCAGGCAGAGCTGTGTGTCTGCAGCGCCCAGCTGCAGGTGCTCTGTTCCACAGCTCTGCCAGGATGTGGGCAGCGCTGTGGGCAGGGGCTGTCTGCCTGAGCAGGGAGCAGTTACCAGTCTCGATTCCTTTATTTTCCTGGTTTTCTTCTCTAAACTCACACAATCATGCAGGAGAGATGACAGCATACTGTGTGGATGGGCCACGGGGTTCCTCTCCAGCTCACCTCAACTCACCTCTGGCTTTTGGAGACCCTCATCCCCCAGCAGATCACACTCTGAGAGGGTTTCTCCCGTGTTCAGCCTTGAACATCAGGGTAGCTCCTTGGCAGAGAAGAGGACTTGGCCGCCCGCCTCCTTCCTCTATCGCAGCAGGGTGAGTCAGTGCCTCGCTGTGCCCAGCGCCAGCTCTGCCCGCAGCCTGGTCACTGCCAAGCCAGGATGGGGGGGCATCCACTCTGTCCTCTTCTCTGGCTGAAAGGCAGTTTCCAGTGTCTGTGGCATGCCCCGATTGCCCTGCTCTCAGTTTCTCTCCGTCTAGATGACTAAAGATAACTGGGTATTGTTTGCGTCCCAGCTCTGTTTTGGCTACTGTTGCTTTGCTGTCCCCCTCCATGCCTCTGGGGAGTTGCTGAAAACTGGCTTTGTGCTGGGCATCTGCTGCCTGCACCCTCTGCACTTGCCTGTAGCTGCTGGCTTCAGCTCACGTGGTGGTTACAAGGGATGAACTTTGTCCATGTGAGTTTATATCCAAAAAGCACCCTCGGTCGTGTCTGATGGTTTCTGCCTGAGCATGGGATGCCAGCTCTGTGGTTTGGTCCTGGAGGGATAGGGAGGATCAGGCTGCTGTAAGCAAGAGTGAGGAGGGCTATGGGTTCTGAGGAGTCACAAGAGCAAATCTCTGCTCGGTACCTGCTGTCCCTGGCTTGTCCACAGCTCTATGTACTCTGGTATGGCCTCTGAGCAGCATTAGCCATTTGCCCCCATCACTGCTGCCCTCCTGCCCTGTCCTAGGAGGCGAGGACGCCAGGCTGGGGAGTTAGCTCACAGCTCTGCTATGTGACATGTCGATGTCTCTACTGTGAGGTGCGGGGGCTGTTCCTGCACACAAGTTCTCCAGAGCACCCCAAGTTCCCAAGAGGTCACTGCAGCCCAGGTCCCCGCTGTGGGGGTGTCACATCTGGGTGCTGTCTGTGCAGAGTGACACACACCCAGACCCCCACTGCTGCCGCCCCTCCGCCCTGCCTTGCTGGGAGGGGGTTGGAGCAGCAGTGATATCATCGGCACGGAGCCTGACTCATCGCGGCTCTCCAGCACAAGCTGTGCTGCGCAGCGGGGCACGCATTTTATTCCAATTAAACCAACGCAGGCAAGCCAGCTCCACATCATGCCTTTTTTGTTTGGTTTTTTTTTGTTTTTTTTTTTTTTGCTGGTGGCAAAGCGTGCTCCTGGCCAAGAGGTGAGAGGGGACAGAGGTGACATTTAAGTTGGAGGACAGTCTTCACTTCTGGTCGGGAGCCCTGAGAATAAGCCTTGCTGGATACCTGCAGGGTCTGTCTTGGCCGCTGCAGCATTCCTGCCTCACTTGTGCCTCCAGTGCAGGCTGTCGGCATTGTCCTGTGTCAACAGCCCTCACCCTAACCACAAATGCCCAGTTTCTTGGAGATCCAGGTCAGAAGCCGAAGCAGGAATGATGCCTCTTCTCCTCTCCACAACACAGAGTTCAGCTCCTGCCTAAAGTCCCCAGGGAAGCCAGCATCAAAGGGCACTCATCATCATCAGAAAATGTAACGTGACTTGTTCCTCCTGCCCTTCCCACTCAGCTTTCTCTCATCTATTAGAGGTTTGGGAGGTGAGTCAGGGAGCTGTGGGGTGAGTATGGAGCTGGGGAGGAGTTTGCTGCTAAGGGAAAGGTGAACCCATAAAGGCAGGTGAATCACTTGCTGGTGAAAATAGACCTTGTTCTCTAGGAGGTGTGTGGATGGGGCTGCAAGTGAGCCATAGCTTGACTTGATCAGTAGGTTGTGGAGCCAAGAAAAAAATCCAAGACAAGACTGTCTTCCCAGTGAATGAGGAGACACATTGCAAGGGAGCAGTCTGCAGCTGGCAAGGCTCCAACAACCTGAGGTCCTGCAGCTCCCTTAAAAGGGGTGGTTTTAGCCTGGGACAGCATGGAGACAGAAAAGCCGTAAACACCCTCAAAGGAATGTGATGATGAGATAGGACCACTTCTGCAGGGCTGGGGAGGCAAGAGGAGCTGGGCTGGGGTTCACAGCACCACTCCATGCTGGGACTCAGCTAACTCCTTGGCCATGTCCTGCCTCGAGACAGGGGAGCCCTGTCCTGGGGTGGATCCTGCCAAGCCCTGGAGAGTGCCATGACCCTGTGTCCTCTGGCTCCATATTTTGGAGGTGTCTCTGTTGGCAAGGGAGCTGGTAGAGTTGGGAGGTCATATGTGGGCAGCAGGACACACAGCCCTCTCCCCAGGTGAAGAAGGAATATTCCTGGAGCACTTTAGCAGAGACCTGAGCAGATCAAGGAGAGACCTTGTGCCAGGCTGGGATCAGAGCTGTGCCCCCACCATCTGCTCTCACCTGGTTGGCCCAGCAATTTAGGCATGCTGGTGTCACCTTATGTTGGCAGGTGGATTTTCCTCACCCAGGAGCCACTGGCTTTGCCCAGGTGGGTGAAAGGAAGGTAGCCTTGGGCAGCAGACATGGAGACATGGGGGCTAGACCTGCACCTGTAGACAGAGTAAAGCCACAGGCAATCCCATACTAAGATTAAGTGGGATAAAGGGAAGCCCTGAGAAATTGCCTATAGAGCTGGTGCCAGGTGACCCACTGGGCATCCCTGTGGCTGTCCCAGCAGCCTGGGGTCCTGAGATTCTCCTCAGCCCTGCTCACCCCTGAGGGAGGTAGGTGGAGGAGTAGAGCCAAAATCACCTCTTCTAGATCCTGATACTACAGGCACAGGCTCTGCCTCTGGTTTGTGGGTAAACCTGGCTGGGTGAAAGCCCCTTCCCTGGCTTGGCAAAGTGCTGCTCACAGTCATCTCAGTGCTGCGAGCAGGGAACGCTGGTGAGGATAGACAAGCAGACAGTGACATGGCACAGGCTGCCAGGGCAGGGGAAGTGCAGCTGGCAGTGCACACCCACCTCAGTGCCAAGAGATACCCAGCGTGGGCAAGACAGGGCTGGGAGAGATGCCCAGGATGGCGGACACCTGCCAGGGCAGAGGCAGCTGAGGGAGCCGGGACAACTTGGGGTGAAAGTGCTGGCAGGTCTGGAAGGTGCTGCTGCAGGCAGCAAGTGCACCTGCACTCAGGGATCTCTGAGCTGAAGCATCCTGAGCTTTTCCAGCTCACGCTTAAACCAGACTGTCCTGGCCACATGCTGATGACAGCACATCTTGTCCTTTCCTCAACAGCCACTGGCGTTGGGCATAGGTCCCGGCACAGACTTACCTCATGCCATGCCCAGCTGCAGCACGGGGTGGCCCAGCTGCGTCCTACCACCAGCAGCATCCAGAGGCGGGACAGGGATGAATTCTGCCGCCACGGTTGTGTCCATGATGGAGGACATCAGCACTTCTCAGGTCAGCTTGCGGGCTGCTTGTAGGACAATGGAAGAGTGAAGAAGATGGTCCTCGACTCATGGAGCTGGTCCTTTTGCAGCTTAGACCTGCTCGGTGCATCTGCATTGTCGTCATGATGAGGTTGTGAAGAGTATGCATCACGGTGACAGGTTCCCTCTGCTCATCCCAGTGTCCTGGGCTGACCCTGCCCCCTTCCCTGGGACTGGCTAGGTGTAGAGGGCTGCCTGAAGCTGTCCCATCAGGGCTGCAGAGGTGCCTACTGGGCTCAGGATGGGGAACCCACTGCCAGCTGAGCCCTGAGCTACCTCACCCTCTCAGGCTGATCCCTGATGAGTAAATTCACATGGTAACTGCTCAGCAGTGGGAATTTATGAGTGAGGAATGAGCTGGGCAAGTGGGCCCAGCTGCAGCAGGGGTGAAGCTGGCTGGCAGCAGGGATGGCAGACCTGGCAGGACTCTGCAAGGGAGTGGGGTTTCCTTTGCCCCAGGAGCAGAAGTAGCCCCAACGTTGTTGGGGTGGGAGTGTTCAGGGACCACCTTTAGGCAGCAGAGCTGGGCCAGGGAATGGACCCAGGACTAGTCTGAAGTGCCTTGTGCAACTACTCAGGGCTGGGGGCTGGAGCAAGTGGATAGAAGGGATCTGCTTGTGCCACATCTCTCAAGCCTCCTTGAAGAACCCCTGATAGTGGCAGGATTCTGCCCAATTCTCCCTTCATTTTATTTTATATTGCCTTTGTTTAAGCCTCCTCAGCCCCCAGCAAAGCACCCCACAGCTGCTTCCTCACCCTCCCAATGAGCCTCTTGCAGTGTGATGAGGAGGTGAAAATACAACAAGAGGCTGGAGACAAAGGACATGGAGGGCTCCCTCCCCAGATACAGTCCTGGGGAACAGACATCCTTGATTTAAGGAAACGAAATCAATTGGATTTATACAAAACCACCACCACCAATTTACCAACTAAATCACAGCAGGACAGGAATTTACCACTTTGCCAACTGACCCAGAGCAGGACAGTGACCAGTACAGCCAGATCTGAAATAGAACCCTTTCCCCCAACCCCTCCCTTCTTCCCAGGACCAGCAGTGGTGGAACAGAGAGGCAGGGATGGAGATTATGGGCAGGCCCAATCCATTCCATGTTGTTTCTGCCTCTCCTTCCTCCTCACAAGGAAAACTGCTCACAGTCCTTGCCTGCAGCAACCTGCTGTCCCTCCCACAGGAGACAATCCTCCACAAACTGCTCCTCCAAGCAAGGGTCCCCTCTGTGGTCCTCTCAGCCATGGGCCACTCGTACAGTGCTGTCCTCTCAGAGGTGCTCATTGGCTCAGCCTCGGTTGCAGGCAGGTCCAGTTTGGAGCGGAGGAAGCTTCTGGAAGCTTCTTTCATGATCTGGACCCAGCCCCAGCCCCACTTCCAAAGCCCCACTGGACACACTTAAAGCACAAAAGTGTGCTAATCCATCTGAGGGGCAGATAGAAGTTCCCTGATGCTCCCCATCAAGCTGCAACTGCCTAAGGTGCTGTGCCAGTCCCCCATTGGCCAGCCAATAATGGATGCCCCTGGCCAGCTGCACCTGCCAGCGCCTGGCAAGGGGCACAACACAGCCCCTCTGCCCTGCTCCCTGTGCAGCCCTTCACCCCTGCTCCTCACCCAGCCCTTCCTCTCTTCTCCTGGTGCCTTCTCACCCATCCCAGCACTTTCCCCATCACCCTATCAACAGCGCAGGGAAGGATGGAGCCTCAAAAGAAGAGGAAACTTGCACTGCTGGAGGTGGGCACCCCACAGCTGGCTGGGCAGGCCTGAGCAGCATGCTCCCTGGGGATGGCATGGAGTGGGGAGCCTCCTTGGGGGAAATTGTGGGGGCAGAAGCCCTGAGGGTCCCGGGCTCATGGCACAGGGGTGCTTGTTGGGACCAGCTGCCTCCTGTATAAGGCCTGAGCCGGTACCTTTTGTGCCTCTTTCCAGGATGGGCCCTCAGGACCCCAGGCCTCCAAGCAGTGCAAGACAGAGCACAGCAGCCACCAGTGCAGGGTAAGGAGCTTCCGAGTGCCAAGGCGGGCATGGGGCCAGGGGTCTGTGCTTAGGGCCCCACAGGGGCAGTGAGCAGGAACACTCACCCCTTCTCTCTCTGCTCTGGCAGATCCAGAAGAGGTTGAGGGAGAGGAGGAAGGCAGCAATGAAGAGAAGAGGGTGGCCGAAGAAGTGTCCTGGTCACTGCCAGTGGGTGCTGGTGGTGATGGAGCCAGCCAAGCTCCAGCAGGCTGGTGCTGGGGATAGGCCCACAGGCCGCAGAGCCCAGTGGCTCTCACCAAGCATCAAAAATGGGCAGGGGTGCTGAGACCCCTGTCCCACAGGTCTGCTTGGCTGGCCAGGGCAGGACCAATGAACTTTCCTGCTTGACTTTTGACTTAGGGTGTGCCTAGGAAGAAGTGGAGCTGGATCTGAAAGAAGACGGGGAACAGCAGATGGAGGTGGATGGCAACTTGGAGGAGCCCATGGAAGTAGATGAGGATCAAGAGGAGTCAATGGAAGTTGACCAGAAGCCACCACAAAGCCAGGCATGTATCCCCCGTCCTGTGCCCACAGCTGGGCTGGGTCACCCACTGCCAGGCTGGGGTTGTGGCTGGCGTGGGTGGTTCCCACTGCAGGGACACAGCACCCTGTCCCCTTGTCCTGGTGGCACAGCTGCCACCATCACACTGCCATGAGCACCTGTCCTGTCCCCTTGTCCTGCTGCCACCACTGCCACCATTGTGTTGCTCTGAGCACCCACCCACTTTGGGCAGGGAGCAATTCCTTAGAACTCATCAACCCAAGTGTAACTCAAAGGCCAGTGGGCATTAGTGCTGGCAGCAGAGTCCCACTCTGCCCAGCATGTCCCAGGACTGTGGCACATCCAGTGGCCACCAGGACAAAGCCCCAACCGCAAGCTGAGCCGTTCAGGAACCCTCAGCTCTGCTGGGTGAGGAGCTGCTCCTTGGGCCAACAGCTCTGTTGTTGCCTTTGCTTCCAGGTTCCTCGGAGTGTTGGAGTCCACTGCCAGAGGAAGTTGTTCTAGGAAGAGTTGTTGTTTGTTGGTTGTTTTTCAAGTAATTTATTTCGGCCTTCTTGTAAATGTCTTTGTAGGTTTTAAAGTAATTTATTTAGATCTTCTTGTAAATATGTTCGTTTAGCTCTTCCTGTAAATATGTTAGTTGGTGTTTTTCTGTAAATATGTTTGTTGATGTTTTTCTGTAGATTCATAAATTCATAGAATAGTTTGGGTTGGGAGGGACCTTAAAGATCATCTACGTGCAATCCCCCTGCCATGGGCAAGGACACCTTCACCGAGGGCAGTTTGCTCGAGGCCCCATCCAGCCTGGCCTTGGGCACCTGCAGGGTGTTCTCCAGGCCCAACAGCAATCTGTTTCTGTATTTCTGTAAGTACTTTTGCTTCTCTTTTTCTATAAATGTATTTGTTTCTGGTTTTGAAACCCAGGCTCTGTCACATCCTTGCATTTATTATGGGTACTGGTGGGATTTGGCCAGGTGTGGTTTCCACTGTGGGTTGGTGGGCTGGGGGTGCTGGCAGGACCAACCTGGGGGTAGGAGGAGATGAGCAGAGCAGGGAGGGGGTCCAAGATGGGGAAGCAGCTCCAGCTGGCACCTTGTCAGCGTCCCAGCATTGCAGCATGTAGGGGTCGAAAGTGCCCCAGGGCACTCGTTAGCCACCGCCCACCCTCCTCCCACCCCAGCCGCTGTCCGAAGCCGCTCATTAGCGGCGGGCGGGGCGGGGCCCATGCCCACCCCGCGGAGGCGGCGGGGAGTGGGCAGCAGCGGGCGAGGAGCGGTGCCAGCCCCGAGGGAGCGGGCAGCGAGACAGCACCAGCCTCAGCGGCAGGAGCGAAGCCGGCAGCGGGATGGGGCAGCGGCGGGGCCCGGCCGTGCTGCTCCTCGCCCTGGGTGAGGCTGTCCGCGAAGGCGTCGGAGGGGGGTTCCCGGGTGGGGTTTGGGGTTCCCGAGTGGGGTTTGGCGTGCCCGGCTTGACATGTGGTCGCTTCCTCTGCGACTCCCGGGGTGTGTAGGCGGAAGGGGAGGAGGGGTGCCCTCCGTGCCACCTGCTGGGGCAGGGCCGTGAGTCTCTTGAGGTGCGGTGGCTGTCTCTGCGGAGCGGGCCGTGCTGCCCCGCCACGGCTCCTTGCCCTGGGCCAGCAGGTTCCTCGGGCTCTCAGCAACGGCTGGCAGGTGAGGGATGGAGCGAGGGCTGTGCCTGTCCTTCGCAGAAGGGGCAGCTTCATGTGCCTGGCAGCTCCGAGCCTGTGCGGCTCAGGGGTGCCCAGGTCAGCCCGCGAGGGAGGGAAATGGGCTCGGTCGGCAAAGGGCTGCATGCTGATGCTGACCCTCTCGGCGCCTGGCAGGGCACCTGGCCGTGCTGCTGGCTTCGGGCAGTGCCTGTGACAACGTTTACCAAGGCTTCTCGGACTGCGTCCTCAAGCTGGGGGAAAACATGGCCACGTACGAGGAGGTGGATGGCAGCGAGTTGCAGAGGCTGCACAGAGTCTGTGGGTGAGTACAGCCCTGCACCGGGACGCTCTACGTGTAGCAACCCGTAGGGACATTTTGAGCATCGTGCCTCCCTGCCTGCCTTTCTATGCCTCCGTCTGTCGCACAGCTCCAGCTGTAGTTTGCATCCCCAGCCGTCGGCAACAGCTCCAGCCCCTCAGATCCCACCCCACCACCCCCTGCACGCTGTCACACCGCGAGTTTGGGGAGCTGAAGGTGTGAGGTGCGCGAGGGGAAGTGAAAGGTGGCAATGCAGTGTATGGGGAGAGAAATGGAGGCACGTCTGTGTGCCCTGCAGTGAGCCGAAGGCGGTGAACGCGAATGATAAGGAAATGCAGCAGCAGTGAAAGGCAAACGCAGGTGTCCTGGGGTGGTGCAAACTGCCGGGACACGGTGAGGGCTGAGCGCCCTGCGGGTCAGGCTTTTTTAGCTGCTGCTAACCACTGGCAGGCTAGGAAGCTGTCGCCTGAAGCAGTGGGTTGAAGCTCTGGGACCTGCTCCTCGCTGCCAACACAGCTGGCTGGCACCTTTTGGGGCGCAGCAGGGCAAGCATAGCCGGGACATGGCACTCAGTGGAGGTGGGTCGGGTTGTTACAAGCCAGGACAAGGAGCTGCTGCTGCTGAGAGAAGTGGAGGGTCCACAGCCCTCCAGCCTGCCCCAGCCAAAATGTTTGACTTTGGCTGTGGCCAGAAGTGGCAAACACTTCAGTGAAACTCTTGTGCTCAAGGTGAATACCAAACCAGCTTTATTTTGTTGGTGTGTTCCCCTGCCAGCACACATGCCCATGGGAGGGTGGCTGTGACCTGCTCTCCTTCTCCTTGGGACAGCCTTGCTCAGGATAAGCAGTCTGGCTGGGACATGGCCTAAGGCTGAGTTGGGATGGGAACTGCTCTGGTTTGTGCTGCAACAGAGAATTTTAGTTTTAAAATGTGGGTGCTTGGTAGTGGAGAACAGCAGCATGGGCAGCCCAGCCCGGGCTGTGATTGAGTGCTAGAGGATTCCTGATTCCTTTGCTCAAACTCACATGATGTGCATCGGTGGAGGACTTTTTACAAGCTCTGGGGCACTGACCGTCACAGAATGGCTCCTGGGATCTTCCCTGCCCATAGGGCTACAGCTCTGCACCTTCTGGGATGCACCAGTTTCTCATGCTGGTCCCATTGCACGGCTTGCTGGGTTTGTTGTGGCCGGAGGAAAAAACTCAGCTTCCTGCCAGGAAATATTTCTGAACTACTTGACTTTAACCCCAGCCTTCTCTGCTGCCATCTGCTTTCCTGGTGCCATGGTCTCTCCAGGAGCATGGGTGAGGGAGGAGTGCAGAGGTGGGAACTGGCATGAGGGTGGTGGTGTCTCAGATCTCTGTGTGGTGATGCCCCAGCTCTCTGTGTGGTGATGCACCAGAGCCAGCCCGGGCAAGGTGCTGATGGCAGCCTGGTTGGCCAAGTGCTTGGAGGCTGTGGAAGGTGAAACACTGGGAACTGCCACCCAAGCTGAGAGCAGAACCAGGCAGGGGCTATCATCCCCCTCCCCCTTGCCCCAACCATCCTTTGCCCAAAGACACGGGCCAGGTTAACTCTTACCTGGCAGAGCTGCCTGCTGCTGCACCTCGGGTGTGTGCACAGGAGGTTAGCTGGGCTGGCATCAGTTTTTCTCGTTATCTGGGGACATTTGTTCCGCCACAGCAACTCAGTTTAATGAACTCACTCACAGCTGGCATTCTGATGTAAGCCCTGCTAGAAACACTAAAGTAGAAGAATGCTTGGCTCTGTGTATCTGCACAAGGTGTTACCTCGAGCTCAGAGCACTTGGACAAAACCAAGGTGTCCCTTTCTTCTGTGCAGGGTCCCTGCTTGGCCATCTGGGCTGCATCTCCTTTCTGAGCAGTGGCACGTGTGCCCAGTGACTTGACATGCACAGAGAAGGTGGCAGAGACCTACTGTCTTCCAGGTAGTCCCCAGCTTGCAGGTAAATGATGGCCTGGAGCCACTTTCAGAGGAGAGCCTGGTCTGTGCCATTTGCTGAGACTGTCAGGCTCCCTCTCTTTAATGTTGTAGGTTTGTAGCTACAAAAGAGAGACCTTGCCTGTGAATTCAGCTGTTTCTGGAGCAGTGTGGATGCAGCAACCTGACAGGCTACGAGTGTTTGGGGACACAGAATCTCATGCCACTCTGTCCTCAGATACATGGCAGCCAAAAAAAAAAAAAAATTTGGGAAGGGGTGCCCGTTCTTGTCCTCTCTGTGCTGGGTGGGAGGACATAGCCCAGCCTGGTCTTTGCTGTCCTGGTCTCTGGACAGCTGGAGCTCATCCCTCCCTGCTCAGCTTGACACTTGTGGGAGGGAGCTCAGAGGAAATAGCTCAAGCCCACCTTCTTCAGAGCCACTGCACTCCCTCATCAGAGGTAAGAAAGGAGTTCAGGGAGCGGATAAAACCTTGGCACACTGAATACTGCTCTGGATAAACACAGTGTGGGGTCCTCCTGCGTGGTGCTGGCCTCAGCACTCTGGACTGGTGCAATGGTGTCCACTGTGCCCCTCCTGAGAGGCTTCTTTAGGACTGCAGTTTTCAGCCCCATTTCTGCCAGAGTTTTTCCCTGCCTCTTTCTAGCTTTGGAAAGGCAGCCAAGGTGGGGACTTCAGCAAGCAGCTCCTGGGTCATTCCTGCAGGACCATGGGTTACATTTGCCTGCCTTGTTTCCCTGCTGTTCCCCAAGAGCCTCTTTCCACTGAATGGCTTCTACTTCTGGAGACTAGTACCCAGCAGAAAATGGAGATGTGTCTAATTAGAACACAGTCAACAACTCCTGCCCAAGCCTTAGTTAAAAGCTGTGTTGGTCTGTGGGAGCTGTTATCCTCCTTGCTTTGTGCTTGTGTTTTGCCCTTGACTCAGCTTGGAGAAAGCTGTGAATGAAATGTGCTGGGCCTTTGTTCGCAGCCTGGTTTAGATACTCTGGGTGCTCAGTGCTGAAGGGAAACATTTGTTGATGGAAAATAATGGATTTTATTGACTTCCAGAGAAAGTGGGGAGGGAGGGTGAAGGCATAAAATAATTTGTGTGTTTGGAGTTTGAATCAAGATGCTCCGGGAGATGATGGAGGGGATGAATAGTTGGGTAGCTGGCACAGAACACAGCAGCTCTTGCTGCTCAAAGAGTAGGCATGAGGCAGCAAGCCTGTCCCCAGCTTCCTGGTGCTGTACTGCTGTGAAGGGGCTCATGGCACTGTTTCTCCTTGTCTGCAGGTACTGGGATGAGTTTCACATGTGTGCCCTGGAAGCTCTCTGGAAATGCCAGAAGGAAGCAGCAGCCATCTGGGAGAGGCTGAGAAGGGAGTCTCAGAAAATCAAATTTCAAGGCAGCCTGTTTGACCTCTGCAGCCCCAGCACAGCCCAAAGCTTTGCCTGGACCCACATTCCCAAGGTTTCTGTCCTCTGTGTCCCCCTCATCATCACTTGGCTGAACTTATAAACTGAGCTCTGCAAGGTGGTGGCAGAGCATGCCATGGTGTCCTTCTGATTCGTTTCCCAAACCTCCAAAGAACACCATGTGTGGTGCTCAGTGTACACCTGGCTCCATCCTGCCCCTGAGAAGTGGGAACTGCTCAACAGTGTCTCCTGGGTTGTGCTGTTTCTGTGTAATTTGGGATAGTGCCTGTCCTCTTCTGTCTCAAGGTACAGATCTCACTGACTGCAGAGTTTGGGAACTTGTAAATAGGGGGCAGAGGATTTAGGTAAAAGGATAAATTGGTCATGAACACTGGATTAGTTTGTACTCTTCTATGGCTACTGGAAGGAAACCTGTTCTCTTTGGGGAGTCTTTCCACCAGATCAACTCTCCAGATTCTGGATTTGAGCACTGAAACCAAGGTGGGCATTTGTAGAACTGGTTTGCAAGATGTAAGGGGGTGGTGCATGTCCTGTCAAAAACAGAAAGGAGAACTTACTGCCCTGTACTGGTCTTTTTTCTTTGAGGACATGGTTGAAGTCCCTGCTGAGGAATAATTACAAGTGCATGACCTCTTTTCTTGCACACATCTGGAGTCCTGAGTAACCCCTGCGTTATATGTCAATCCCTTTTCTAAGGAAACAGGAAAAAAAAATATCTGCGGGAAGAGGGAGTGTCAAGCTAGCAGGATAAAAAGGATTTATAGCAACTCTTTTGCTTTAAAGCTTTCTCCAAAGGAACGTGTAAGCAGCTCTGGACAGAAAATTGTAATTCTGGGGTATTAAAGTTTGTTGTAGAGCCTACACCATGGTAGAAGTTATTTGTCTTGTCTGCTGTTTGATAGCACAGCTTCTTTCTTCTGGCCTCTTCTGCAACTCACAGCATTGTTAGTTTGGTGGCCTCAGTACAAGCATGAGTATTTGCACTAGAGGGGTGCTTGCAAGTGATATTTGGGCATGTTAGAAAACCTCATCAGTATTTCTGGGCAGTGTGATGCAATTCTGTCTGAAGGATGCTAGTGAAGCTCTGTGCTCTGCCTTGCTGGAACCAGTTGGGTATTTCAGCCTGACTTTCCCTGTTTTCACAGATTGGCCTCTTACCAGGGCACTTAGTTGCAGGAGGGGCAGGCACTTGCTAACAGCAAAAGATGGCCCTGTGTGGAGATGGGGGAGCTCCTTGTAATCCTGAGAACACTGAACAGACACCTTGTACTGATGGTTTGAGTGCTGCTGCCTCAGGAGTGAGCACAGCAGTGGATACCACCAGATACAAATGAATTGGTGTACACAAACCTGGGGCTCTGAATCGGTGTCCCCAAACCTGAAAATGTGCTTTGCAATGTGAGCAGGGGTTCTGGGGCTCTGCTAGCCCCAGAGATCCCACTGGATGCACTGCAGGCAGGTGGGCATGCTTCTGCTACAGCAAGGGCTTTTACCAACAGTGCTGTTGGGATGTGTAATGATGGGTCATGCTATTCTCCTTTGGCATTCACATTCTTCCTCTTGCTTTCCCCAGCACTCAATGCTCTGCTCCTGCAGCGGTATGAGGAATGAATAAATTGAGGCAAATTCCAGGAATTAAGCCAGGGAGGAGCAGCTGGTGCTCAGGCAGCACTTCAGTGCTTCACCTAGGCTTTCTACAGATAGCAGAGCTGTTACTCATGTATGTGGCATCTTGGGCACAGAGCTAAGTAGTGAAGAAAGGGTAAACCAGAGCACTGCAGAACCTGGCATAAACCACTCAGCTGCTTTGGTTGATTTTCTCATTCTTCTCCGAGGGCAACCTACGCTGGCTGATCCTCTTTCCTCCCCCTTTCCTCTTCTGCCTGTGGCTGGTAGCTGGGGAAAGCGGAAGCAGGTGGGTGTCATACAACTAAGGCTGGAGTTGTTTGGATCCAAATTCTGTACCTTCTTTTCAGTTACAATAGGTGTAAAACAGATAAGCAAATCCTCCCAAATCCCACAGCCCTTCGCTTCTCTTTGCATTTGGCATCATCTTCTCTGCTAAAATGTTCTATGTTGAAAGAGTTTTGGGGAAGGGTAATGCAAAAGTCTCAGCAGAGGTCTCCAAGAAGTCTTATTTTTGCAAAACTAGGGATGCAAATGGCCAGCTGACACTACCACTGGTTCTGAGAAGAGCAGATGTTCAGGTGTGTCTTCCCTGGAAGCAAATTCCTCAACTCTACTGCACACAAAAAACAAGGATTCATTAAGAAACAAGGACCATCTGCCACTATTCCAGTAAGGAGCAGCAGCTATTTTTTTTTTTAAGCCAAAAATGCTCCTAAAGCTGACTGAAAGCATGTGAGTGAAAATTAGGTCTCACAGTATGGGAGTGAGTTTCAGAGGTTCCCTCCTCAATCAGTACTCCATTTTTAGCAGAATTTCATAGAAACATAGGATGTTTTGGGTTGGAAGGGACCGTTAAAGCTATGACTAGGACAATTCCAGTAGATTTCTTTTTTTAAAAGGAAAAAAAAAAAGCAATATATAGATTCAGTCCTCAAAGGCAAAGTCAGCAGACCTTCAGAAGAATTTCTAATTCTACAGCGAACTTCATGCTGATGCCGTGATGCTTGTTGGATATCCCACTGAGCATTAATCCACATTTGTCAAGGATTCTTCTCACAAGGAGGTAGGTGTTCCTTGGTCCAGTTTTCATCCCTGTTCTTACAGGGGAACAAAGGTAGCAACTTTTTAATGGTCTCACAGCAGCTCTAGCATCACCTGCCTGTTCTTTAAGAAATGGGCTGTGTGGTTTTCTTTCTGCTCCCTCATATTCACTGTGATTAGTCTTCTAGCTCTAATTTGCTTCTAGATCCCCGCCCTGAAAACCACAGGGGTCTGCACTGCACTGTGGTGTGGTGTTAAGCCTTGAGTTAAACCTGTAAACCTCCCCCGTACAGGATTGGGTTGTTCTTCCTCAATAACAGCCACAAAAGGAGAGGATAAAATTATCCTGAAAGAGTCTTAAAATACAACTGACACCAAGCCAGTGTTGGTCAGCCCCTCGGCAGAGCCTTCTGCTGCTCACCCCGATCCTCATCACATGCACCATATCTGCTCTTTCGAAGGAGATACTGGCACCTACTGGAAGACCAGTTTATGCCTAGTCTGAAGGTGACTGGAAGGCAGGCAACTATCCTCATGTATGAGTAATGAGCTGATTTTGAGAGGGGATGAACTGTCTTTCTGGCTGCACAGGAGGGTTGCAGGGGAAGCCCTAGGAAGTGACCTCTGAGTGGCCCTCCAGTGAGCGCTGGATCCGGCCCAGAAAAACACTTGTGTGAACTCTGCCCTCAGAAAGGCTGCTGCTGTTCCACAGCTGTGCTGAAAGGGTTTGGTCAGGAAGAGCTCCTGGCCAAACCTCAGAACAGAAGAAGTTCTGGCTAAATAACTAGCCAGGAATCCTCTGCAGCAGCCCTGCCAAGTATTTGAAGCATCAGGATGTTATCTTGCCTCCCTGCCTAATATCCAAATATGAGAGCAAGGACTGAAATATAGCTCCCCCAGGAACAAAGGTCAGCAGAGGAGCTTCAAAGAGTTTATCAGCTCCTGCTTCTCTGATCATCCCACTGCTTCCCAACAAGCTGAATTAGCAAAGAATTTACACAAAGTAACACTTACTTTCCTTTGCATGTTAATGTTTGTATCTGCAAGATCCTGCACAGGAGAAAAATGTCTTTGTAAATTGCTTTGTCCTTGTTTGGGCTCAGCTGAAACCAGGCAGAATGAGGGTCTGGGGCTGTGGCACCTGGGGGAACCATTGGGCTCTGGTGCCCAATGGTGCTGTCCTGCCTCCTGCAGGTGATGGATATTTAAGATGCCTCCAAGTAAAGGCACATCCTATTACTTTGAGAAGCAAGACACAGCCTCTCACTTAACTAAATGTCACCTTGACCAGACCTGTTGTTAGACTTCCGAAGCCTGACAGGCAGACTGAGAGCAGCAGGAAGAACAGTGTGGCTGCAGAAGACCTTTCCAGCCTTCCCCAAGACAGATCCAGCCTCAGAATGACTACATGGAAACCCTGGATTGCTGATGCTCCTTCTGAAGCGAGGATTATGCTGGGTGATTTCCCCAGACAGCATTCACTGATGCCTTCATTTCAGAGCAGAGGTATGAAATATTTATTGCAGGGAATTTTACATGCCCAAGACAGTGGGCATCTTACAGCCATGCATTCTCTGGCTATGTCCTCCTGTTGCCATGGCTTTTCTTGAAGTGCTTGGTGTCCCAGGAGAACTGTAACACGCTCACAGCAACGTCATACTTTTATTATTACAAAAGATTTCTTCAGCAAACTGCTGCCTGACATCTCAATGTATTAAACATGGGAACAGCAAACAGACCCATCTAACATCATGGGTTATTTAGTGTCTTAGCTGGTGATTCAGGCAAGTACAACTATTTCCTTTCTCCCCATCCACTCACTTCCTTGACTTTTCTTTCCAACCAAACAAGTGACAAAGCAGCATCTCCCAGTCCCACTACTCACTGTGCCAGCTCCTTCAAGAACTGATCACTGCATTATCCACACAGGGCATTTCTTAAAGTCCAGAGGCTCCTCACACACCAAGTTTTGATACCTGGCTTTTAACAGTCTCACAAGTGAAGAGTTTAAGAGCACACTTGCCATACAGTCCTATTAAAAGCTCTGTGTTAACAAAATAAACATCTGCTCCTCCCCCATGGTCGGCTGATGCCAGAGAAGATGCTCACACTCATGCAGTCACCAAGGTCCCAAAGGGAAAAAAAAAAAAGTCTAACCAGACCTGCTGTGCTTCTTCAGTGATGATTCTTGGGCATCAGATGCACTTGTGCTGGGAACGACGAGGCAATGCAGCATGTGGTTGCCAGAGCGAGTCTATACGTTGGACTTGGGGGCAGAATTGAGGGGGATCTCTCTGAGTTCTATCCTCATGCAGAGGTACTCGCCAATGGCAGCCATCAGCGCGGTGCACACGATGTGCACCAGCCACCAGGTCAGGGTGGAGGGGAAGCGGGAGTTATAAATCCAGCAGGCCAGCAGGTGGAAGAAGTGAACGGTGACTGTGAAATCCAGGCACTGCTTTCCTCGGCGGATGAAGTACAGCAAGCCCAGAGCGCTGCAAAATACAGACAGATTAGCAAACTCTGCCATGTGGCAATGGGGACACAGCAGGAGCTGTCAGCTGATTATTTAGCTGGTTTAAAAATTCTAAGTGTTTTAAGGGTAGGTTGTTTCTGACCTTTCCCCCAGCTGCTCCAGCAAGGCTTACATGCTTACAGTTTTTTAGTTGTATGACAGCAGGGAAATTAGTTTTGGTGCAGAGAAACAGGCAGCAATATTTAAACTCTCCACTCCAGTGATCTTTGCCCAGTGCCAGGGGGAAACCACATTCTTATTTATAGATCAGTGTTTGCTGAGATCCATTAACTCTAATTTCAAATAAAGTCTCTCACAGAAGCAAATCTCATTCCCAGCTGGGAAATCTGAGGCAGTTACTTATCCAGGCTTCAGAAAGTCAGGAGTCAGCAGTTCCCAGTCCTCAGCAAACACCCTCAGCCAGGCACAGAGAGAAGCAGTATGTCACACTGAATTCTCTCCAAGTTTAATATTAGAGAAAGAACAAGGCAGGGTTCCAGCTTGCTGCTGACTTACCAGGTGAGTGCATTGAGGATGAAAGCCATCATGGAAAGTCTCCCTGGCGGGGTGGAGAAGCCTAAAATCTGAACAGGACTATTAGTAGGAAACCACAGCACAAAATCACAGCCCACAGCACATAACCTCCTCCCATGGCCCAGCCGCACCAGCACAGCCCTGCCCTGACTGTAGTCTGCAAAAGAAGGCTGAGCAGTTGTGATTGTCCTCCCAAGAGGTGTGTCAGAGGGTACCTACAGAAAAGTGATAGGTCTGTTTCCATACTGAGGGGGGACCACTTAAACAAGGTGTGAAGTGTGTGCACCTTTGTATTGGGGTTACCTGCATAGGGGGAGTGAGGAGTTGTCCTTATACCCAGGGTACCTATACAGTGTCTGCCTCTACACCAAGGGTACCCCCTATAGGGCAAGAGGCTGTCTCTATACTTGGGGTACCTACACAGGGTGTTTCTCTATATCAAGTGTACCACCTACATAGCAAAGTGCTGTCTCTATACCAGAAGGTACCTATACCCGGGTGCCTGCCTCCACACCAGAGATACCATCTACACAGAGTGGTACTCTCTCTATACCGGAGGGTACCACCTAATCAAGGCAGGGGGTCTGCTTCCACCCACACAGCAGGTCTGTATACAGGGGGTGCAGCTCCCCGGAGTGGGAGATGTCTGCTCTCTACCGGGGTGCTACCTGCGGCAGAGGGCTGTCTCTAGCACCGGGGAATGTCTACACAGGGGGCGGGCGCTGTCTGCCCCAGGGAAGCCTCCGGGCAAAGCCCTCCAGGTGCCAGAGGCCTGTTCCCGCAGCGGCTACCCGGGACCCGGACGGGCCTTCGCCCTCACCTCGTCGCTGAAGACCTGGTGAAGGGAGGGCCCGGTCCTGCCCAAGGTGCCTAGGAGGGCGAGCCAGAGCCCGAGCGAGCTGTAGTAACCGGCCTGCAGCAGCACCATCTGCGCCACGATCAGCGCCGGGTCCCACACGTAGCTGCGGAACTGCGCCGCCATCGCCCGCCCGCCGCTGCGCGCCGGAAGTGCCGGTGCCAGCGCGCCAGCGCCCCCTGGCGCGGCGGAGGACGCGGCGCTGCCTGCCCGGGACCGTCGCGGGGACCCCGCGGCCCCCGTCCTCTGACCCCGCGGTGGTAGCGACGTGGCGGGTCCGGACCGAAACCCGGGCGTCACTGAAGCAGGTAACCGCCGGTTGCCTGTTGCAATGCCCGGGAGGCCTCGCCGTGAGCGTTCGCGCCTTCGCAAGGGCTGAGGTCTCACCTTTAGCCACAGATCGGGTGGCCTGCGGGGGAGCCACGAAGACGATCCGAGGCTGGAGCACCTCCGCTACAAAGCCAGGCTGGGGAGTCAGGTGTCTGCAGCCTGGAGGAGAGAAGGCTACGGGGAGACCTTGCAGTACCTGAAGGGGTCTAAAGGAGAGCTGGAGGAGGACTTTTTATAAGGGCCTGTGCTGATAGGACAAGGGGCAATGGTTTTAGACTAGCCCAGGTAGACTTAGTTTAGATGTTAGGAGAAGTTCTTTACTATGGGGGTGGTGAGACACTGAAGCAGGTTGCCCAGAGAAACTGTAGACAGCTCATCCCTGTCATACCAGGCTGGATGAGGCCTTGAGCAACGTGATCCAGTGGAAGGTGCCCCTGCCTGTGGCAGAGGGGTTGGAAGTAGATGATCCCTTCCAGCTCAAGCCATTCTATGGTTGTATGAAAAGTGGCCTCTCTGGGAGGCCACAGCATGCAGCAAGTTTTTAGACAGGAGAAGTTTGTCTTCTGAGGGTTTTGGCTGTGTGGTTTGCCCAGGGAGTAGCACGCTGCTCTTTTGCTGGTGTGCTTTGGGCTTTGCCTATCTCCTGCATGGTGCTGGTCTGGGTTTGTTCCAGTGGGTCCAATAACATGGCTGAGTAGCCCTTGCTAAAGACACAGATACCAAACATATAAGAAATGGTTCTCCTGGGATGTTTCCTTTCATCTGTAGGCCAGTTCCTGCAGGCAGCAAGATTGTTGGAAGCTGCTGCCCAGCTGTACTCAATTTAGCTTGTGACTGTAGGGCATCGAGGTGTTGTTATGAGTCCTGGTATATCCTGGTATGCCCTGGCAGCACCTTTCCATTACAAGACTGATCGTGAGTAGTTTGGTTTCTGTTAGGGGGTTTCATCTGGTCTGTGATGGTTTCTTCGTATTCCTCATTAAATGGCCAGGTGCCAGAGTGCCTCATGCTTGGCCATGTGCCCTCTGTGATCAGCTCGTGGCTGTTGGAACTCATGTAAGTGGCCTCAACAAGCTGTCCTGCTTGCTCACCTTCAGGTATGAGAATTGTCACTATCTGAATACTAAGATCCCTAAGGCTACGTGGGACAACAGAGCATTTTAGAGATAAGGTATCCACTGGAAAGAGGACAGGAGGCACCTCTGGGTTTCTGAGTGGGATGAGAGAGTTGTCACAGAGCTCTTGTCACCTGGAAAAGAGGGGAGGAGGACA
Organism: Ramphastos sulfuratus; assembly: GCA_013399055.1. Classification (NCBI taxonomy): domain Eukaryota; kingdom Metazoa; phylum Chordata; class Aves; order Piciformes; family Ramphastidae; genus Ramphastos; species Ramphastos sulfuratus. Next base: position 29,548 of record WBNM01035950.1, on the reverse strand, counting down.
AAGGGGGAACCCAGCTTTTATGGGAGGTGGTAGATTAGCATCAGTTGTGGGTGTGGAATTTTTCTGGCTGTGGAGCACAGATGACAATCTATGACATTCTCTCATGATGTTTTTTCCATGTCCCCATGTGAGAAGTTCCCCATGTAACTTTGCTGTGTTTTCTTCCTTCCTCATTCTGTGGATATCACTGTGCTGAGGCAGGTTTGACATATTTCTGTCCCTGTTCCTGGACTTGTTGCTCCTAGAAAGGATTGTGCAAGGCAGAGGTGGTGTGTGGTGGAGCTGGGTCACCGCTGCCAACATCTGACTTGGCCCTTTGGAGAATTTATCTTTGCAGATTTTAGAAGCTATAGCCAGTGCAAAAATGAACACAGGAAAATCCCAGCCCTGTCAAGGCTGTCTGCTGGCAGCACAATGCTGAGCATAAATTGCAAAACTCAACACTTCCTCTCATAATTCTCAGTAAAAATTGGTTTCCTTTCCTGAAATCTGCTGTGCTTGGCTCTCTGAGATGAACAAGCAACTGCTTAGACATGAATTTTCACTTTCCTTTTCAAGGTTTATAAGAATGACTTCCCTTGCCAGGAGAAATGTTGCTTGTTTAGTCATATCTGACTACAACTCCAAGCTAGTGTAAAGTTGGACTCGTGTAACTGCAGGGTGCCTTCGTGCAGCCAAAGTCATCAGCAATAATATTTCTGATTTATGCAGTAGTCTCTGGGATCACAAGGTATGAGCTGGTTTTTATGGAGGCATGGATAAGAGTTCCTTCCAAATTTGAGACCTTTCCCTGCGTGGTTGCTGCCCAATAATCATGCAGCAGCCCTCTCCTGCCTTGGGCAGGCACTGTACCAGTGCAGAGGTGGTGAAGTGCCATGGCACAAAGATGTTTGTGCTGCAAGTTAGCTGCAGCCTGGTTTGTGAATTCATTTCCCTGCTGACTTTGTGATGGCATCTTGCATGGTCACATCTGTTGGTCTGTGTTCCTAAATTAGACTCTGCCTCCTCTCCAGGCTGCTCCATATCTGAGGACTCTCTTGTTCTCCTGAAAGAGAGTGTTCTCCACACAGGGAACCTCATCCCACACCCCTGCTCTGTGGGAAGGGATTAAAGTGGGTCTGGAAAGCAAACATTATCAGGGAATAAAGTGGCTGTCCTGGTTTTGGCTGAGAGTTAATTTTGTTCCTAGAAGCTGGTACAGGGCTGTGCTTTGGATTTAATGTGAGAATAATGCTGATAACACGCCGATGGTTTTAGTTGTAGCTAGGTGGTGCTTACACTAAGCCAAGGATTTTTCAGCTTTACATGCCCTGCCCTGGAGAAGGCTGGAAGGGCACAAGCAGTTGGGAGTGGACACAACCAAGACAGCTAACCCCAACTGGCCAAAGCAATATTCCCTACCACAGGATGTCATGCCCAGCATATAAACTGCTGGGAGTTGGCAGTGAAGGGTGGATTGCTGCTTGGACACTGTCTGGAGTCTTTCTTGGGATTCATTTTGCACTGGTTTTGTTATCTTCCTTTTCATTGTCTGCATGAGCATTACTAATAATGGTAATGTATTTTATTCTATTTCAATTATTCAACTGTTCTTGCCTCAACCCACAAGTTTTACTTCCTTTTCTTTCCAGTTCTCCTCCCTGTCCAACTGAGGGGGTGAGGAGAAAGTGAGGGCTGCATGGTGATTAGTTGCCAGCTGAGGCTAAACCATGACAGAGGCATTCTCAGTTTGCCTTTTCTTCCTCTTCAGTTCAAATGAAAGTCAGGGACAGCTGTGAAGGAGAGATGTGTTCTAAAGGGGAAAAGGATGTTGAAACTCAAAGATCATGCTTTCTAGAGTGCCATAGTAGGGGCTGCTTGCCTGGCCACTGGTTAGAGTGTCCTTTTTAACCTGCTGTTTTGTGTGAGACACCTGCATGTCATGAAGGGCAGCAGGTGGAAGGAGAAGTGGCCATATAGCCCAGGACACAGCAGAGAACGTACCCGGATCACATGCAATGATTGTGGTCACTTCTGTATCAGGAGTGTGGGAAAAGAATGACCTATTTAACCAAGGATTCTTTCCAGAAGAAATAGCTGAAGAGGACAGTATTGTTTTTCCTCCTCGGGAATTGTTGCCTGAACCAGGAAGCTGTTTATTTAGGTAATCCATGTTTTACCAGCTGGTGTACAAAGGGCAGTGCTCTCTGGCCTGACCTCTGCTGGGGTTCATTTCCCTCTTGCCAATCCAGTGGGATTTGTGCTCAGGTGACCTTTGCTAAAAGGACAGTAAGGCTGAGGTTACACATTGCCAGAGTAGCTTAGCATTAAGTAGCTGAAAATGTGGGATGAGAGTTTTCAGTGGCTCCTCTTCCTCTACCCACACAGTGTGCATCTGTCTTTCCAAAGAGCTCAGCCTACTAAATGGGCTTCAGGAGTTGGAATTTTATTGAACTCAGCTTGTTTCTTTGTGCTTGAGAATCCTGCTCTGAGCTTGGTTTAAAATCTGCCTCTAGGAATGGTGCTGTGCTTGGCTGAAGAATCTCTTTTCCTGTCCGGTACATTAGCATTTATGATCTAGAGTTGTCCAAAGGGCTCTGCACATAGCTTTCTCAAAATCTTATCTAGATAATTCTTGATATGTCATGTAAAAATCTGATTCCTCTCACTCTCCAAATGCACTGTATTTGGATGCTCCATTCCATGTACAGCATATTTCTGTTATGTACTGAGAACAGGCAGGTGTTTGTTTTCATTTTCAGTGCAAGAGTGGGACAACTGTTGGCTGTTGAGCACTGAAGTAAGAACAATGGTGGCCAGCCTGTGTTATTGCTTTGCCAGATAGAGTTTTTAAGTGGAGAAGGGAACAGACACACCTTGAATGTGAGAATTCATTACCCAGAACAAATGTGTGCCCCAACATGTGCTTTGTTTTATTCCCCCATCTCTCGCTTGCAGTGAGGTTTCAGGAGAGCACGTTTCAGCTATGTTTTTTTCCTCTCTGACTCTACTTGTCCCATCACTCTTGGTGGGTGTCATATACCCATGATTTTTCTGCATTATTCCAGAGAGAGCAGAACATCAGCATCTTCACAGGGGACATCTGCCAGGCAAAATGAAGCAAGCTGTTTTATGTCATGGGTTTGCAGAAGCATATTCTGGGGTTTGTGGCTGCATTTCCTTTTGTATGACTTCAGATACAGTTGCAGAAAGTTCTCTGTGTGTGTGTGTGTGTGTGTGAGGGAGGTGGATCTGCACCAGGCACTTTGAAAATGTCATCAGTAAAGTTACATAAATTTATTCTGAGTTGGAAAATCATTTAGGGCTGAGTTTAATTTCCTGTTTCCAAGATTTCTATCAGTTTGCTCAAAGGATTATGCATGCTGGTGTGAGTTCCCAGACCAGGTAAGCAGACTGGCTCCTCTCCATTCTGTCAGAGCACAACTTCTGTAGGAGGGAAAATGTGTCCTATGACACAAAAGGGGACTTTTTGGTGAAGGGGTGGTGTGATGAGGTGTATGACAACCAGGAGGGTGTATTGTGTTTCTTTGAAAAGGAAGGTAACAGGAAAGTTAGCAGTGTTAGCAGCCACAATGCAGACAGCTGGCTTTGAAAGTGGCTTTGTGGTGGCTGCTTTATCTGGAAGGAGGTATACAGAGGTCATGGCCACACTCACACAAATACCTTTAGGACAGTTAAGGAGTAGTAGAGTTCTTCTCCCCACCTTGTGCAGCTAAGGCTGTCTCCTAGCTGGCAGATGTTGTCATGGTATGGACCAGTCTTTGCACGTTCAACCCAGACCATGTGTTTTCATTTCTCTCTGTTTTCTGCTGCCCACCTCTACTGTATGTCCAGAGCTGGAGATCCCCAGTCACTCCAGGAGTGACTTTCATTAGCTTTTGTGTGTGATAGAGGGTAATTAGGAAGGCTAATAACATCCCTTGCATCCTCAGTGGCCTTGGATGCTGAGGTGAACTCAAGAATTGGTGATAAATTACTGTCCTGAGCACAGATGGTCCTGTGTTACAGGAAACTCTACAACAGCCTCCCCTAGACTGGTTCCTACTCTCACCTGGGTGTATGCTGTCTTTAGGTCTTACCTGATTTTGTGTAAACTCCAAGCAGTGCTCCTTGTGACTTCCTGTCATGCCAACTGGCTCTATGGCCAGTTCAGCATGGTGCTGCCAGGAGATTCTTTCACGTATGCAGGCAGTCCTAAGAAACACTGAGGACATTATGACCTGGGTAAAAGGATAGAGTGTGCTCTCAGCAAGTTTGCTGATGACACAAAACTAGAAGTAGTGGCTGACACACCAGAAGACTGTGCTGCCATCCAACATAAGCTGGACAGCCTGGAGAGTTGGGCACAGAGTAACCTTATGAAGTTCAACAAGGGCAAGTGTAGGGCACTTCACCTAGGGAGGAGTAATGCCAGGTATTAGTACAGTTTGGGGGGCAGCCTGCTGGAAAACAGCTATGTGAAACAGACCTGGGAGTCCTGGTGGACAGCAGAATGACCATGAGGGAGCCATGTGCCCTTGTGGCCAGGAAGGCAAATGGTATTGTGGGGTGCAGCAAGAAGAGTGTGGCCAGCAGGTTGAGGGGGGTTCTCTGCCTCCTCTACTCCACCCTGGTGAGGCCACATCTGGAGTACTGTGTCCACTTCTGGACTCCTCAGTTCAAGAGGGACAGGGAACTGCTTGACATGGTACAGCAAAGGACTATAAAGATGATTAGGGGACTAGCATATCTGTATCATGAAGAAAGGCAGATAGGCTGTTCTTTTTTTAGCCTGAAGAGGAGAAGGCTGAGGGGGCATCTTATCAATGATTATAAATACGTGAAAGGTGGGTGTCAGGAGGATGGGGCCAGTCTTTTTTTCAGTGGTGCTCAGCAACAGGACAAGAAGCAGTGGGTACAAACCTGAACACAAGAAGTTCTATCTAAACATGATGAGGAACTTCTTTATGTTGAGGGTGAATAGAGCACTAGAACAAGCTGTCCAGAGAGGTGATAGAGTCTCCATCTATGAATTAATTCAAAAAACCTGCCTGGATGCCATTCTATACAATTTGCTCTATATGAACCTTCTCTGTTGGACCATCTGATCACCAGAGGTCCCCTGTGATTCTGTGGCACCTCTTGACCTCAGCTCCCACCCTCTATGTGCATCTATTTATTCCCAAAGGAACAGACAGCTGGGAAGGCTACTTCACCTTAGGGATCTCTTTGGTTTGAGCATGCTAAGAGGGGAGAGGGGGAAAGCTTCAAGTCCTCTTGGAATAGCTTTGCAGTGCTAGAGTGGGCTGATGAGCAGACCACCCAGCAGTCTGGATCCCTAACTGGCAGATGGGATCATGGCACATAGGCTGTGGTCTGTACGTTTCTTCCCCAGTAAGAAAATCTTTTATTCTTCACAGACTAGAGCCCAAATGCAAACTGGTGTGACCCCAGTGTGAATGAGGGACTGATGCTGGGTGTACTGGTGTGGCTGAGGTGCACCTCGGTTGTTACGGGACTCAAATGTCCGATTTCGAGCAAGTTATCGTGGTCAGGCAAAGTTATCGGTGTGAGGAGGAAAAGTGAAATAGTTAAACTGTAGTGCTGGGGTTTTCCCCTCCTTTCTCTGTGTGGGCTTTCCGCGCCTGCCGCTTTCGGAGAAGAGAGCGCAGCGGTTTCCGTTTCCACCTCCAAGCAGAGCCGTTTGATGTAGCACCGACGGGAGCCGCCACGGTGACACGAGTCGCTGGGCCTGGCTCGGTTTGCTCTGTGTCATTGTCACTTGTGGAATGCTGCGAAAGCGGGTGCTGTCTGCCTGCCTCACCGCCTTGCCTCCGCCTTCCTTTCCCCTTCCCCTACACTTTCCTTTCCCCCCTCTTTCCTTCCCCCCCTTCCTTTTCCCCCTTTCCTCCCACTTTCCTTTTCCCCCTTTTTCCCCCACTTTCCTTTTCCTCCTTTTTTCCTCTCTTGCTTCTTTTTTCTCCTTCCTTCTTTTCTCCTTCTCCCCACCCTTTGCTTCTTCACCTCCCCACCTTTTTTACCCTATTTCTTCCATTCCCCCCTCTCCCCATCCCTATCAGTCAGTGCCCATTTCCACGCCGGCTGTAAGGGGGTGCTTAGCCCGTCCCGACCCCGTTGCCCACCCTCACAGGCAGACTCAGCCCGGGCCGGGTCCCGCGCCAGGGCTGACCCCTTTATGGCCATCCACCGGACCGTGTGTCCCGGTGTCGGCCGAGGAGCCTCTATCCCGCTCGCGCTCCCGCAACGGGCGACATCAATGCGGGTCAGCTTGCAGCCCCTCAGCATCGTGCCGGGGCTGCCGGTACCGGGCAGCTCGCAGCCCCTCGGTATCCCGGGGGGAATGCGGGGCGGGCCTGCGGGCATTCCCGGAGGGGCGGGGGCAGCGGCGCTCCGCCCCCGGGGCTGTGCCGGTTCTATATGTGCCGCGACGACGGCAGGGCCTGGGCAGAGTCCGCTTCGACGTTTAGAGAGGTGCACGGATCTTCCCCGTCTCGCCCAGCCCAACCATGCTGTTGCCTCGCGTCTCGCCGGTGCTCTGCGCCGCCCTGCTGCTCGGCCTGCTCCTGCCAGCAGCCCCCGAGTCGGTGAGTTCCGCTGTGGGAAGTGGGGTGGAGGAGGGAGTCAGCGCTCGCCTTCTCCGCCCCGGTGGGGAAGGTTGCTGACAGTAACGGGTGACTTCGAGTCTCGGCATGCCGCTTGACTGGGAGTCGTGGGGGAACGTGCGGCGGGTCCCGCTCTCCGGTAGCGTAGGAGCTAATGCCACCGCCCATCTGCCCTCAGCCATGTGCCCTTCCCTGGGGAGGGGGACAAATGGGTTTATGGCAAATGGAGCAGTTCCCGTTCTTTCCTCGGTTCCTTGCTTTCTTCCTGCCCTGCCCTCTGCTGCTTCTGCTTGGTGCCAGAGCCGCCTTACCCAGGCGCGGCTGTGCCCGTGTACACCCTCTGCCCTGTCAGTAGCTGCCCCGGTGTTTGTGCTGCTCCTCTCCAGTCCCTTTCACCCACCCTGAGCCCTGCTGAGCCTCGTCTTGCCCTGCTGTAAGCAGGGCTGGTGGCTCTGGAGGAGCGCAGAGTACAAGGATAACTGATCCAAATGAGCTGCTCTCCATTACAGCTTTGATCTCTAACTGCTCGTCATGGGCTTAAGTCCTTTAATCTTTCTTTGGTTGTGAATGTGCGATGACTTAAATTTGTGCAGCGTGTTACACCATGGGGAGGCTTTCCAGTCCCACCTGAGCTTGGTCATTCTGCTATCTTTCTGTGCCTATCAAACCTTCCTCACCTCCACATGGGAGTGAAAAACAATCCACTACTGTGGAGAGTTCAAGAGTCTCTTGCATCTATAATGAGCTGAAACAATCTGAATCCTTCAGGCTGGGCACACGTGGGATCTTCATGGTGAAGCAAAGATTTGGGGACTGTGCCTTCCCTGCTGTTTGGTTTTGTGTCCATCTTGCTGATAGTGCAGTCAGGGCAGATTCCTCTGACAGTGTGAAAGAGCTGCTGAGATTAAGGTAACTGCAGGAGATCAGGGGCTCTCCGAACAAGGTTTAATCACCCACATTGCTTCCTTGGGGACTGAAGGCTGGGTGGGCAGATCAGAACTGATAAGGTTCTGCTGCTTGTTTGCTCTCTAATAGGGTTGGGGTGAGTTGCTGATTGCAGAGTAGGAAACTCCCACAGAGAGCATCTGTAGTAATTGTCAGCTACTCTCTGCTAAGACAAACCAGCCCAAAGCTACTTTACTCTAATCTGGTGTCTTTATCCCTGCTATTAAGCACGTGAATCGCTGGTTGGAGAACTGGACCAAACTGGTAGGGCAGACCTTTGGGGCAGACAGCATCTGGAAGTTGCATTGACCATGTTTGGTATGAAATGCAACTTGGTGTGTCCCTGGGGAATTGAGTGGTCTGTGAGCATCAGATTTCTGCAAAGACAACAAATTTTGCCCAGATGTGTTCTGGAAATCCTTCTATAGAACTGGTACGGAGGATTTGTCCCTATCTGCTGAGCTACTGAAGGTGGAGCGGGTCCTGGAGCAGCAACGCTGCCCTGCTCTAAAGCCTTATTCAAACAAACTGTTTGGGTTATGGGCTGCTGGGGAGGAGATGGGGATGACACGCTGTTTGGGAGAGTTCTGCTGGCACTCCTCCCATTTGTTTTTTTTTTAATTTTTTTTTTTTTTTTTTTAATAGCTCTGCCAAAACGTGCAGGGCTGCACAGCGTGTGGCTTTTGGGTTTTCCGTGCGGGCAGAGTGAAGACAGGTAGCTGCTTCTTAACAAGATGGGGATTGTATTTCTTGTGCTTATGTAAGAGTGTGGCTTTTGAGAGGGATTCGGTGCTTGAATATTTCCCTGAGCCTGTACAAATAGAAATGCCTTGGCTTCTTTCCCCTTGCCTGGCTTTCTGGTGTGGATGGGATTTCTCGGCATGAAGCAATCTTGGATGTGCTAGGAGGGTGGGGAATATTACTGAAGTACCAAAGTGTGACGTTGGGGCTGTGCTCAGGCTGTGGGTGGATTGAGTTACAACAGCCCCACAGCTTTATGTGAGAACATTGTCTTGATCCCCTGGGGTGTGGGGAGGTTGGAGATGGGGCCTGATGTCTCCAGTGGTCCCTGGAGGAAAGCAAAGAGATGAAAAACAGCCTCCAAAGGCTGTGTGAGCAGGGTGTTCCCCTCTGTGCTGGGCAAGGATGGGGCTCCTCTGCAAGATGCTTTTTGGGGCTTGCTCTCCTGGAGTTTTTGGTGCTGTTGATCGCTCCCTGTACTTTTAGCTTCTCAAAATGCCCTGACAGCACAAGAGGGAGGCAGTGGGTACTCACCCCGGCAGCAGAGGTGCCTTTTGGGCTGCTCCTAAGTTTGTCTAGGCTGCAGGAAGGCTTGGAGTGCCCGAAGCTCAGCGGGGCCACAACAGTGGTGATGGGCTGCAAGCTCTTTGCAGCTGTCCTACTTTTCTGCCTTGAACTATGCAGAAGTCTCTGTGCAGCACTGCATCATGCTTGTGAGTCCCTAGCAGTACAGATAAGCAGAAATCTAACCCAGAAGCTGCTGGCAAGGTATTGCTGAGGTGGGGGGGGGGGGAGGCTTCATGCCGTTAGTGGGCTTTGTTTGTTGGTTTAAAGCAATCATGCTTGGAAGTCTCCTGATTGGCAAAGCTGGTGTCTTGTTGATGATAGCCGTGTTTGGAAAGTAGTGCAGCATTATTAATGTTAAAACCGGTTTGGCTTGTCCCGCTGCCATTGATCCCCGAGGCCTGTTCTTTCTGCTCTTTGCCCAGTTTCTCATCTGTCCCTCCCAATCAAATCAAGACATTGCTATCTGCACGTTTTACTTCATTTTACCTTCTAACTGGCAAACTCACAAGGCAGTTGAACACACAGAGTAAATCCTGGCCTTTCTTTAGCTTCCCTAAACCACCAAGCAGCAAAATTAGTGTCTAAGAGGATGTCCCTTACTCCTGATGGGAAAGAGCCTTTGACTGTGATACTTCTAACTGAATGCAGAGCTGTTGGGATGAAACACCTGTGACTTGTAGGAGAAAACAGCTTGTGTAGCACTTTGTATCTTGTTGAACTGCTTGTGCAGCTCAGGTTTGGGAGTTGGAGTGCATGGTCCTTCTGCAGCCCAACATTTTGTCCGCGGAGGTACCTACACGGGTGGGAGCATTTGGTGGGGCACAGTCAGGGAAACAGTGCTGCTGCCCACCTCTCCTCTGTCCTAAGTGCCTGCCAGCTCCCATGCTGGAGAGTGCTTTCTTGTGCTTGATGTTTTCCAAACAGCTTATGCAACAGATAGATCAGGGTTGAACTTGGTACTTCTCTGACTCTCTGTATCTGAGACTTATTCACTCTAGGAAGTTAAGGCTCTTGGCCAATGTGATCGCACCCTTTCCTGCCCCTCCTGTTGTTGTCTCCCAAGGCCTTGGCACTTGGAGCTCCTGCAAAGGCCTGTGTCCAGTCCAGCAGCAGTGAAAATGTTTTTTTCCCTATGTCTTCCCCTTTCCTCCTCCCCTCCAACCCTCTGTTAATGGTTTTACTATTGCCTTGAGCTGGTGCGAATGGTTGGGGTGGGGAGGCCATTCGCTGTTTTCAAATGCCTGAAGTGGAGCCTAATGTGACCTTGTCATTGTTTTTCTGTCGTGGTTTATTGTCTTAATACACTCCTGTCCTCTATCACTGGAAGCTGCTAACTTGACTTTCAGAGTGACTGTGGTGAGGAGGAACTCTCTACTAGCTGCTCAGCTTGCAGACTTCAGCACTACTTCTGCAGCTACTTTGTCCTCCCCTCTGACTCCTGGTGCTGTGAAATGCTTTGTTGAAAACACTCTGGCTGCTTGATTCCACTTGGCTTTAAATTAGCTCTGGGTTATGCTATGTTTTGTGTTTAGTTCTTCCTCCTATGGATGGATTGGTGGAATTCAAGTTGCTTTTTAAATTGGGTGATGGTAACTGTATCAGTGAGGGAGACATGATGACTATGGTTCTAGGGTCTGTGATGTAAATTACTTCAGCTGATTTGTGAGGTTGCTAGATAAAGTTCCTCTGCTCCCTGACTGCAGACACCACCTGACCCCTGCACCCTGCTATCTCTCTGGCCAGACAAGATGGAACATCCATCTTTCAAAACAGTTCCTTGCTCTTGAGTTAACATTTATTGTCCTATTCAGCCTGGTCTTACATCCAGTCAGCATAGTTCATTTCCTTTTGCCCTGTAACAGCAGCAAATTTGCACTGCTTTCAGTCTCCAACTAGCAACAAGTGCAGTGGAAGCCCTACAGACCCGTGGAGACAAACCCTGTGTAAGCCTGAGCTGGGGCTGCTGTTGTGGAGCATTGTGCGGCTGTTTGTTTGAGACTTGGTGGAATGCAAATGCTTTAGATTAAGAATTCAAATAATTTGCACTAGAATGAGATTCTTGTGATGAGACCGGGTTTGGCTCTGAACGGGGAGGGCAGCTTAAAGAGTTTAACTTGTAATAATCGTCTTCTGCGCGGGGCTATGAGAGATCCTGCGTTAATGAGCTGTTAGGACTGCACTTCTAGATTACTTCAGACCTCCTTTTTTTTGTGTGTGTGTCTTTAAATGTTTGAGTATTTGTGCAGTAAATGGTGCTGCCTCTGACTAACTCTGTTTGTATCACAGTCAGCCCGGACTCATACTCTGACTCAGGGTTTCTGGCACTTGCCTGGTCTCACAGCTCCCGGAGACTCTGTCACCCTCTTGAGTAACGGCCCTGGCCCCTTACCCAGAGGCATGACTCAGACTTCCGAGGTGCTGCCTGTGGCACAGAGCTGCTTCTCTTCTTACAGGGGTGACGAGCAAAACTAGTGCTGCTTGGCAGTCTGTCTGTGCTGCCCTTGGCACCAACCACCTTTGCTGCTGCCTGTTCTCTAATCTGCCTCGGGTTGTGGCTACAGCAGGCAGAAAAGCAGTGGAGCTCTGACATGTGACTGCTGCCAGTAGCTGAGCTGGTGTTGGCAAAGGCAGATCAGAAAATGGCCTTGTCTTGAGCAGCCACTAACTTTCTCTGGAAGCTCTGTGGTTGCTGCATTTTCAGACAGATACAGTGAGAAAATAGAGTTACATGGGAGGGAGAGGAAAGTAGCAGAATTTTCTGAAATGAGAGCTACAGGAGTGGAAGGCCTCAAAAGAGAGGGTTAAATGCTTAATCCTGAATCTGGAGAAAATGTCAGTGTAGGAGGGGAAAACAAGATGTAGCTGTGTCCCTGGTAGTTGGCTGACTGAAAAATACAATTCTTGTGCAAATCTTATTTTTGCTGGAAACATGGACTCTTGTCAGTTTAATCATTAAAGCCTTCAAGGCTGAGACTCTGTTTATAAAATTCTAACAGGCTGTTGTTGGACAGATTATTTGGATAACCAAAAAAAAAAATCAAAGTAGTTAACTAAAATATCACAGAGACACTCCTTGGGGCAGGCGGGAGACTGGACACATGTAGCACTGTTACCTGAGCAGCTAGTGTCACACCAAGCAAAACCAAAACATCTTCTTAGTTAAACAAGTAGAGTTCTGTCAGGGAAAGCAAAGCTTGCCATGGGAAGGATTTCTGTCTTCTGATGTTCTGCTGTAGCTGTAGAAGACGGAAAAATGTCCTCACCACAGCCCAACAGCAACTGTGTTGCGCTCTGCTATGAAACTGGAATACAGAGAGATGTGGCCATTCCCTTTTACCTTGACAGGCCGACCCTGCTTCCTGCTCTCTGTCTGCCCTTACAGTCAAACTATAGCAGTGAAAGGAAATGTTAAGGTGTTAATAACTGTGAATGTACCTGCCTTGGACTTGCACTGAAATGGCCTGTGTGGCAGAGCAGCCAGAAATATCAGTGCTTAAAAGTGAGGTGGCTGAGGGGACCGTGGCATGAAGAAAGATGCCTAGTATGATGGCATGCTGACCTGGAGAGGAGCAAGACCCACAGGTTGGGGGATGGCCAACGTGGGGCTGGGAGGGTGTCAGCAGCGCTTTTTGTGGGTGAGTGTCCTCCTTTAAAAACAGAAAATTCTGCTTTCCCCCAGAATTGAAATAAAGTCCTTACTGATGTCAGGAGCTTTTTCTTGGAAGACTCTGTTCCTCAGTGAGATAAATATTTATTGCTAAATCCACGGTGTGCAGTGGAGCAGACTCTGGAGCCAGGATCTTGCAGGAGACTGTTTATGTGTGGGCTGTTCTTGGCACTAATTCCAAATTTCCTGAGGCTGAGTATGAGGAGCTGGTCCTGCGCCTTGGTTAATAAAGGACTTGCTAGGCCAGCCCAGGAAGGAGTGACCAGAATAGCTGAGTCCCTCGGCTCCTGGCTGTGACATGTGGGTACAGGGATGTGGTCAGGGAGGGCTGAAAAACTGCTGCCAGCTGCTCAGCCCTACTTTGAAAGAGGAGAAAGCAATGCTGGTAGTCCAGAACTCTCAAGAGAAGAAAATGCTCCCAGGAGTGACATGTTTCCCAAAGTACAGCTGTGTTACCCCCAGCTGCACATTCAGTCTGCTGCTTTCTGGGCCTAAGCCAGGGCAACTTCTGCACAAGCCGGGAATGTCTTTTCTTGGGGGGGAAAAAAACACCCCACTGTGCTCTGAAACCCATCCTGTGCTGCTGTAGGTAAGAAGGAAAATCCCTGCTGGAGCAATGTTTGTTTGTGTCCACGCTCACAGGGCTGTAGGCCGATAGCATGCTGGTATGGCTACACTGTTTCAAGTGCTTTTGTGCTGCTGGCTTCTTCTGTGGCAGCTTTTTGCTGGCAAGTTTGGCAGCAGAGCAAAACTTTAAATAGCATAAATGTGCTGGCAGAGCTTGAGTGCCCAGGCTAAGCCGAAATCTTTGGGCTACTACTTCTGATTAGATTAAAATGGGTTGTGGGAGGGAAACATTTGTAGGGTGCAGCGCTGGGAATCTTGACTGTACAAACAAGCTGAGATTAGCTGCATGGTGAGCGAGCTAGGAAGGGCACTCTTTGAAGTTGGGTGACTGCCTGGCTTAATTTTGCTAGCACTCTGGCGTGAGGGAGCATAAAGATCCTGAAAATGCAAGTCACATGCTTTGTGCCAAGTGGAAATTCTGCTGGTGTGCATGTACGGGGAAGTACTGGCGTGTAGCTGTACTCTAGGAAAGGGCAACGAGGGCAGGCCTCTCCCTGGCAAGAGGAGGGGAAATACGATACATGAAATATCCCAAGCTTGGAATATCAGCATGATAAATCAATGAAATATCCCAGGCATGAAGTATCAGCACGGTAAATCATCCTCGAATGAAAAGCTGCTTTGCTGGGGCCTTTGTACCCTTCCTTTTTTTTCTTTCCACAGGCAGGGATGCAGTAGGAGCCTTGTGGGATAGAGTAGGGCAACTCAGAATGATTTGTGACCCCGAAAAGCTAAGTTCCTCAACCTTGGATAGATTTCTTCAGCTTCTGAAGGGAGCCCTGGGCAGTGAAGTGTATGAAATACCTGTGATCGGGTTTGTAAATACTATTTAAAAAAAAAAAAATCTTTTTATGAACTAGGTGTGTGTCATTGCCCATGACCGGGAGAACCCTCCATAGGTGTGAAATGTCTCTGCTGCGGTTGTTTTCCTCCTGAGTCACATGAGAGCTCCTGCTTTGCCCTCCTGCAGTTTTCCCTCTGAACCTTATCTTTATTTGCTTCAAGGGAAGTGATCGACACGCAGCCATCTGCAACTTCCAGCTGAGCTTTATCGCCTCTGACTGGAAGGGGGAAGTAGTCACCTCCTTCCCTGCTTGGGCTCTGTAGTCTCTTGAACTGGGCACTGAGAATTCAGAGCAGATACTTTGCCACCGTTGCAGTAAACAGACTCTACCATGTGCCTGTCTGGCAAAGGACTCAATCTTTATGGCTTTGCTCTTGGCTGATAACCAGGCAGGGGCAGTTAAGCAAGAATTCATTCCTTTGTAATCTTGCCGTCCTCCTCCCGCTTGCTGTTGCCGTGTGGCATGCGGCGGTCCGAGGAGAGCAGGCTGTGTAGGCAAGCACACACGAGTTACAAAGTCAAGCCTTGGTTACCTTTTAAGTGTAGGAAACCTATTTTGAGCAAGCAGAGCCTGTGAGGATTCATCCCCACTGCAGGGGAGGCTCTCCAGAGCCCGGGATTACGGTGTCATTGTCACGGGGATTATGCCTCTGCTGCTGCATGAGCCCCAGGAGAGCTGCTTGCAGAAACGCGGCTTAAAGCATCACACGGGGAGTGGGGGCAAGTGGGGAGTGATCCCGGCCCAGGCTGTGCGAGTGCTGGACGTGCAGGACATGCAGCACAAGGACTGTGGAGTGCGAGCACCAGGACTGGTTGTGTGGCTGCAGGGAGATAGATACCTAGTTGGACAAGGACTGACTGGAAATGCTTGAATGAGTGGTGCTTTTACCAGCCGAACAGTTCATCAGCCTGCATGTTGCTCTTGCTCTGCCTTACTAGGCAAGACCCAGCTCCTTGGATTGTGCTCAGCAATATAGGCAAAAAAAAAAAAAGGTGGGGTGTTTTTTTTTCCATCTTTGATAAGAGCCACAAGCAGCATGCAGTAACTGAGTACGGATACTGGAGATGCTGTGCTGTCTCCTGCTGACAGCCAGGAGCTGCCTGCAAGTCTTGGTCTTTACTCCTGTCTCCATTTTCCCCCTTAGTCCTCAGAGGTGTAGTGGATTTACCTTTTCACTCACTGTGATGCAAGTGCACCTGCAGAGTGACTGTCAGAGAGGGGATGGGCAAGGCTGGTATTGCCTAAAGCTGCTGTGCCTGTGGTGCTGCTCCGGGACTGCTCGAAAAGCATTGGGCAAAGGCGCAGTGGTGTTTAACTATGTCTGGAAGCCTCGGGGTGAGCTTGTCATGCAATTAAATGCACACATGTGCCTGGATGGAAGCTGTTTGACTTCTGTGCCTTGTGCTGCAGATTGTGGGACAGGCCGACCAGCAGCAAGAGGTCAAGCCTGGGCACAAGGAGTTGGCACAAGTGGTAGCTGTTTTGTTTTTGTTTTTTTTTACTGCAGCTGATGTGTTGAAGGAATTGCCTGTGGCCTGGATTGAAATACTTCAATTTACCTTGCTCTAGACAAAAGTGACTTTTGTGTTTGTGGGTTTTCTGTTTGTTTGGTTTGTTGGTGGTTTTGTTTGGTTTTTGTGGTTGTGCTGTTTTTTCTTCCTTATATAGGGGAGTAAAGGGTGTTTTGAGGAGAAATCTACTTCCCTTTACTAGCCTGGTAGGAGTTGCCTCTGCTGGAAGCTCATGTCACTTCAATAACTTTTAGTGTTTATTGAGATGGGAAGTTAGAGCTCTCTTTTGCCTTTTTCCCTTGGTAGTCGGCTCTGCTTTACTTACTCTCACTTATCTGAGCCTCTCTGTTTCCAGTATTATGTTGGCTTCTCCACTCCCCTGCTTTTGGGGGCCGGTGTGCTTTGAGGAGGTGAGCTCAGCCTCTAAACCGTGCTCTTTTGCAAGCTTTGCCTGCGTTTTAAAAGCTTTTTGGTTTATTTTCTCCTGCAAGATGCTGGTGGAAGCGAAGCGTGTGGAAAACCCCTCTCAGTCTTCATGATTTGCATCCTTGCACTGGAAAGGCCCCACTGGGTTTGACGCAGTTTAGTTCCTGATGCAGGGTGTGATGGTTTGGGAGTTACCTGCCCCCCACACACAATGAAAATCACCCAGACTAGACTCAGCCGGCAGGAAGTTAAGGACTGAAGCTTACAGCTTAACACAATATACAAGCAGATATATACACAATATACAAGAATATTTACAGAAATATACGAGTTAAAGGTAATACAAAAACCCAATCCCCCTCCCAGAAATCAGTCCCCAGAAGGGGCTCCCAACCACCCTTCCACCTTCTTTACACTCCTCTACCTTATCCCAGAATCTGCCTTACATGCAAGATGAGTTTGGAGGATTGACAAGGGGTAGTTAGAAGCAGAGTGATTAGTTAGGTTACACAGCAGCTCCCAGAGAGAGCAAGACTCTCTATCTTACCTATGTTTGTGTCCTTGGTTTTATCTCTCAGTAAGCCTATGAGTGAAGTAGACATTACCATTGTTTTATTTTCACAGGCTATAATCTAATTTTTTCATTAAAATATTCCAATTAGCCTCAAACCAGCACACAGAGCAACACAAGGGCCAAGGGTGGTGGCTTTAAGTGACCTCTTAATAACCAGACTCTGAGGCTGGGCCAGGTGGGCAGCTGCTCATGTCATCCAGAAGCCTTTTCTTGTTAAGCTGATCTAGATGTGCATTGTGGTGGTATGAGATGACATCTGTCCATGACAGCACAGGTCTGGGGAAGATATCTTATGTAATACTGCTCACTGAAGTGAAAGGAGAGCCTCTGTACAAATGCTTCTGAGTGCAGAGCACCTGAGGAAAACTCCAGGAGCAGCTGACATCTCTCTGTCCTCCTTAGGACTATAAAGGGTTAACAGGTCTGCATCTCTCTGCCCCTCTTCTGTCACTTCCCAGGCTGGCCTAGGTCTCCTGTGCCTTTGTCTAGGAAAGATTGACTTTTGAGTTGCTCCTGTTGACTCCTAGGCTTGTGTACACAGTGCTGGGAAGGGAGATGCTGGAGCCAGCGTTGGGTTTCCAGGCCAAAGCTGTGAACTTGATAAAGAGCTCCCTGCGCTTGGGCTGCCCCAGGCTCTGCTGGCTGGCTCTGACCCTTCAAAGAAGCCTTTGAACTCTGTATTTGATCAGAGACAGGGGCCAGCCATGAAAGCCAGTTCCACGTCTGGAAAACTGTCTCTGCCCCAAAACAAAATCATTTGGGTTTTTTTGAAAGGGTTTGCAAAGGCTGTGGTGAGGACGTGTGGGCTGGGGCAGGCAAGCTTGCTGGGGTTTGTTGTTTCCCAGAACTGGCTAGCGGCTGAGGAAATTCTCACGTTGGGCAGAACCTTTCTGTACTGCCTCAGTAACTAGGTGGTTTTGCTTTGGGAAAAGGCTTAGTGGTGTGCTGGGGCTGTAAGTGAAGGCCCCAGAAACTTGAAGTGAAGTGGGGTGGGCTGGGGGTGGAGCATAGCAGAGCTGCAAGCCCCTGCCTGGGGTGCCAGGGATGTGATTGCTGTGCCAGAGCTGAGCAAACGGTGTCTGGCTTCACCCAGAAGTGCAGCTGGTCTCAGGCTCAGACATGAGACCTCTGTGCCCAGCTTTTCCAGGAATGACGCTCATAGCTCATGTGCCTGATGTGCTGGTCGTCTGGAAGGGAATGAACTTTTTTTCCCTTCTTTTTTTTCCTTTCTTTTTTTTTTTGCCATTGGCAGGCAGGAAAAGCTGCTGCTCTGCAGCACATTGGTTAATCCCTCTCGGTGCTTACTGGGGATAAAGCTGCTTAACATGAAGAAGAAATTATGGAACTAGACCCCTGCAGAAAAGGTTGATTTCTGCACAGACCCCTCATAGAGAGGAGCATATTAATAGTAGGGCTTGACTTCAGCTGCTGGGGCAAGGTGAGGCTGTGCAGCCACCCAGACAGACTTTCCCAGCAGATCCCTGGCCTGCCTCCAGTGCTGGGATAACAGGTGGTGGAAAGCAGGCTTGGAGCAGGGCTGATGCCCTTCTCCAGCTGGCAGTTATGGAAGGTGTTAAGCTGAATTGTGGCCAGAGACAACTTGGCAAGGGCTGACTGTTGTCCTGCGGCTGTCTCCTAGCTCTTTCCTCTTGGCTGCAGCTTGCCGGTTGAGAGGAGTCGCAGACACTTTTCATGGTGCCTCTTCACCCAAGAACAGAGTGGTAGGGAGAACTGAATCTTCTTGGAAAGGGATGCACTTTTTCAGTAGTACTCCAGGGAGCTCTCTGTGGCAGTTGGGAACCTGCATTAGCTTTAAGTTCATGGAAGTGCCGATGTGCCCTCTCTGCAGGTGTGTATGCAAGGAATGTGCCTGCTCCAGACCTGCCCTTCCAGCACTGCGCTCCAGTGTTAACTCTTCCCCAGCTCCCAGTGGAGAGCACATCTTGAAACCTGGAGAGTCTGTATGGAGGTGCTCAGCAGCCCTCTAACTTCCCTGGCAGGTGGATCGGTAAAATGAGACTGCCCACAAGAAAAGCTTCCTGTAGGGTTTAATGAGGCTCTCATGGCTTCCAGGAACTTCCCAGTCCTTGCTCAAGACAGTGATGAAGAGTGAGTTCAGGGAATGCTCCCCTATAATCTTATTTGCTCTTGAGTCAGTAATTTCCTTGTTATGTCCTCTGGCTTGTAAACACTGCCTGTCCTGATTTAAATGGGGCTTACTGATAGCCAAACCTGCTGCCTCCTACAGCATACACTAATCACCGTGGCTGTCTGCCACAGCTCTGCTCGCAGCTGGGCTGATCTGCTAAGGCCAGCCTGCTGTCCAGCTGCCCCGTGGCTTGAACGTGGGCTTTCTCGAGCCATCCTCCTGAGGACATGAGCTGGCTGTGATTCATAGCAAGGTACAGCATGAGCTGGCACAGGGGTGCGGCTTGGCACAGAGCTCTTGCCGACACCGATCTACTCCAGCCCAGCAGCCGTGTTCTACAAACCTGCAGCAAACGTGTGCCCCAGCTCCAGCAGATGGGAACTGGGCTCTTCCTGCCCCTTGATTATATGGCCAGAAGCTGTCCTGGGAACAGCAACTGCAGGCTGGCAGCAGTTCACATTGCAGGTCAGGCACTGGCTGGGTTTCACATACCTTGAAATGAACTTGCCTTGGAGCGAGTGATCCATCACGTTAAGAATGCCTGGTTGCAGGCTGGGAGGTGATTTCTTCCCAGCTAGCACTGCTCCCCAGCCCCCTTCCCATCACCTAGTGCCAGGCTTGGACAGAGTGGAGCCAGGGGGTATAGGAGAGGAGAGCTGGCCTCAACACTTCATGCCCTCCAGGCTGTTCATTTGGTTATTGTCCAGCAGAGTTGCTGGGGAAACCAAAGATGCCTCAATAGGCTGATGAAAAGCACATCTAGTAGCCACTGCTCCTCATGCCAAATGAGAAACATCTTGTCCTGACCACAAGGCCTTGTTTGTGGCAAAACCAGTATGCTAATGGGATAGGGAAATCTGGGCTGGAAGCAGGGCTGGTGGGGCTGTGGGCAGAGGAAGCTGACACATGGTTGTGGCTTGATTGTTTGCCTTCGGTGAGATCGATAGCTGTGGTTGTTCATCTGCTGGTGTCACCCCTGGGCTGTAGGATGGGCCACACCTGGCTGGGCAAGCAGGAAGGCTGGGCCCAGCCTCTCAGGGTTTGGCTGTTGCCCCAGTGAAGCAGCAAGCACTGGGGCTTGGGTGGTGCCACTCAGCTGTAACTGTCCCCAGGAGTTTCCTCACCTCCCATGAGGCTATATAGTTAGTTCATGGTAAACCTATACATTAAGAACAGCCCTCAAATAGGCAGGACTGTGGAGTGAAGGGATGACATAAAAATGGTCTTCTGGGTAGATAAACCTTCAGGAAGGCTTCCCAGTCTTTCTGTGAGGACAGCATGAAAAAATGTTGACAGCTTAGCCCTGGGCTATGGGACCCATCCATCTACAGTGTGCTTCTTGCCCTATAGGAAGGGGTCAAGTTCCCCACCATGGCTATGACTTCATGGCTGTGGAAGCATCTGGAGCCTCTGGAATCTGCGAGGTGGCGTTGGACAACCCAAGAGCTCATACCTGTGGTACCCTTACTGGGGCTGCCCTCAGGGCTGTGGGGAGGAGGAGAAATAGTTCTGGGAAAGTTGCATAACTTTTGTGGGGACAGAGGTTTGGGCTTGCGGCTCCTTGGAAGGTCCAAGTGCAGATGTGCTGTGGTGTGTGAATTGCCCTTGTGGTCAAACAGCTGATTCTCTGGGAGGTTCTACTCCTGTTCTGCTGGCAGGAGGCTTCTTGCCTATCAACTCTAGGATCACAAACTCCATTTTACAGCCTTGTTTGTTTACTTTGGTTTTAAGAGGTGAGGCTGGGGAAGCTCTTCCTCCAGGCAAGTCGTTATGGATGGCAAGTGCTCTTGAACGTCACTGGTGCTGCACTGCAGTTCAGCTGAGCTGACAGGGCAGTGTTTAACCCTTGGGTGATTAAATATGTTTGTTCTTGGTACAAGAAGCACCGAGCTGCCTGGCTGCAAGGCTTTGGTGCTGTGCAGAAACCTGAGCTGTAGGTGCCAGGCTTTTTCTCTGGGAATAGCAAGTCCTTCAGAATGCCCCCTTACTGCAAGGTGAATGTTGCTTTTCCAAATACTTTTGCTGCAAACTCCTGGCCAAGATTCTATTGTGTAATTTTCATCCTGTGGATTCAGTTGAACCTCATGAATCTGTAGTCCTCAGGAAATTCCCCTCCCGGGCTGGCTCTCACTTCTGAAAAATTCTAGGGGAATTCAGCTACTTCCAGGCTGATGAAGATAATGTTTTTGGTGGGGAGGAAGTTGAACATGTAACGTTCTTCTGATGAAAAC
Source organism: Ramphastos sulfuratus (assembly GCA_013399055.1). Lineage (NCBI taxonomy): Eukaryota > Metazoa > Chordata > Aves > Piciformes > Ramphastidae > Ramphastos > Ramphastos sulfuratus. Next base: position 8,663 of record WBNM01035950.1, on the reverse strand, counting down.
TATGTGCTTAGCACAGGCTCTGAACCCCTGACCTCCTGCAAAATTCTTCTGAGGATTTGCATAATACTTAACACCTCTCCACTCTTGCTTACAGGTGAGAGAAACTGAGACCATGGATGCCCAATGGCTGGACTATCCTGCCTCTGGAGACTTGCCAGATGATGAAGACATTGGCGAGTTCAGGCCTCACTTAACTTTGGATGAGTTAGATATAGATGAGACATCTGGATCTGGAGGTAAGCAGGGAAAGGGGCAAGTGGGTTTCCCACAGCTGATAATGTGAAATGTCTTCCACCAGCAGCCTGTGAGTGCTGGGCCACGGGCATGGCCAGAGCTCTAGAGGGAACAAGGCTGGCAGGGACAGGTGGAGATGAGAAAGCCGTGTGAGTCGTTGTCATTCAGATCAGAACAGTGAAAGTTCTTGTACTCTGATGCTGAAACACTCAGGGAGGACAGATGGATTCCAGCCAAGATTGTCTTACTGCAAGTGAAAAGGCTTTGCACTGGCTGGATCTCTTTTCTGTTGAGCTCCAAAGAACTTCTGAGAAACTTAAAAAGAAAAAAAAAATCTTGTTGAGGAATGTGTTAAAAGCCTTAAAGTTAATGTCTCAGCTGAGGCCAGACAAGGTAAAGGACTAACTGGTGTTCACGTGAACTCTTGGTGACATGCAAAGCTCCCTGCCCAAACCAGTTTCTGTGGCTCTGTGTCCCCTTTATGTGAGCATTTGTTCACTGAACAAGTGCTGAAATCAGTGCCTGGCATGTTTGGGCAGATCTGGTAACCAGAGGGTTGGTGAACTATCCTTTAAGCATGGGTGGTGAGAGCATTGCCCTCCATTGGCATTAGTTTAGCAAGCTATAGCAGACCTGCTTTGCAGGGCAACTTCTGATAATCTGCAGCAGCCAGTGGATCCAGCTGGAGACCTCTCCCATGTGGGAGGTGTTGGTTTTAAGATTGCATCTCACAGTCTTGTGCAATCACAGCCGTTAAATGGTGGAATCCCTGGGTAGAGGGAGTTGTCAGCAGAGAGCAGGAGCCCTGGTTTGCCTGAAGCCCCTGGTGTTGGGGGGGAGTGTCTAAGTTCTGGGAAAAGGGCATGCAAAGAGAGGAAAACTTTGTGTCCTCCCCTTTGCTCTTTTCATTATTGTGTGTTTCCCTTCTCTGCAGATTACTCAGACTCTGAAGATGCCATGTACCTGACCACCGTGGATACTCCTCTGGTAGGTGTTGTAAGTGACACGTAGCTGGCTGAATACCCTCTGCCCTGCAACACGTGGCATCCAGATGAGTCCACCTGCAGGAGCAGTTTACTTGCACTGCACTGAGCAAACTTTCCTTTCCCTGCACACCCTCCTGCTTTCAACTGCAGGTAGGCTGGGTGCTGCTTACTGATGGGTGTGGTTTGTCTGTATCCTGTAGATATCTGACAACTATATCCCTGGAGATACTGACGGAAAGATAGAAGGTGAGAAGAAAAACACAATGGTGGACAATGAAATCATTCCAGACAAAGCTGTACCTGTTGAAGAGAACCCATCCAACAAGATCTCCATGGCAAGCACAGCCAACAGCAGCATCTTTGAAAGAACAGAAGTCCTTACAGGTAATATTCCACCATGTGCAGATAAATCATTAATACTGAAAATCAAATTGGCTTCTGTGCTTCTCTGTTTCTCTTGGGAAGGAGTTCCCTGGTGAGGGGAGTGAGATGTATTACCTTAATAGGCTTCCCAGGGAGGTGGTTGAGTCCCCATCTCTGAAGAAGTTTAAAAGATGCAGAGATGTGGTGCTGAGGGACATGGTTTAGCACCAACCTTGGTAGAGTTAAAGAATGGCTGGACTTGATCTCAAGGTCATTTCCAACCAAAACAGTTGTATGATTCTCTGACTAACTGTAGGAGAGTCATTCTGCCCTCTAGTCCTTAAACAGCAGAAGAGGCACTGCTTGCCTTGCCAGGGTAAACAGCTTGTTTTTGAGACTGCCAGATGGCGGTTGGCTTAAGTGCCACACAAGTCATGTGGCAGCTGCTCTGCACCCAGATACTGCCTCAGCAAGAGGCATATCTAGCCATAGATCAGTGACATCAGAGACTTTTCATGTTAAATGTAGGTGTTTTCTTTCTAACCTCTGCCCAAGTCCTACCTCTTCTGAGCCTTGCCAGGAGCCAAACAACTCTTAAGTATCCAAACACGTAGTTGACTGTTAGAGCACAACCAAAGGACTGGATTCTTCTCAGCACGTGGGACAGACCTGTCTCAAGACACACACCATTGGCCACTTGGCCTGGGTACAAATATCAGCACACCTTGTCTGTCTGGCCATCCTCCCAGTTAGAGGAGTGACTGGAAGAGTAGACTGCAAGGCCACTCAGCAAAACTTCAATGAATTCTTGTTGGCCAACTTTGGTTTGAAGACAAAGAAAATTACAGATATGTTTTTTGGGGAGAAGGTTGTGGTCATGGGATGTTGCTGTTTGAGCGAATGCTTTAACATCTTGTGTGAGCACACTCAGACTCTATTTCAGAGCAGAGCTGTACCATTTTCTTAGAGCTTCTGTTGTTCGTGATGGGCCTTTTTGGGCAGATTTTTGTGTTCTCTCTCTGCACAGGGAGGATGGCTCTTTGACATTTCTTTCTTGCACTAAACTGAAAGATTATCACAAACCAGTTAATGTGGAACATGTGCTTATTTTGTGGTTGGATGGAAAGCACTTCCTGGTCTTTCCCAATAACATCTGCTGTCATTGAAAATGCCAGCATGTATGGGGACAGGCAGAGGGACAACACCCACTCTGGAGGCAGTTCTGGGGGCTGAGACTCTCAAACCAGATTTTGAGACGCAGCTGATAGACTTGTCCAGATGTTTAGACTTACTCCATGCCCTTTTTTTCCCTCCCCAGCTCTCATTGCAGGAGGGGCTGTGGGCCTCCTCTTTGCTGTCTTCCTGATCCTCCTCTTGGTCTATCGCATGAAGAAAAAGGATGAAGGCAGTTACGACCTTGGGAAGAAACCCATCTACAAGAAAGCCCCAACAAACGAGTTCTACGCTTAAAGCTCAGCAGCACCTTGAGCCTGTCAAGGGACAAACAGACTGTATGGAAACACTGTGCCCTCAGATGAGATGTGCTGAACAAATCCTCTTTTTGGATTGAATTTCAAAGTGACTTCGAGAAAAAACAAACTTCCTACATGACCCTTTCCATCCTGCTCAGTTAACAGGGGCCCAAAGAAATACAAAGAGTCTGAAAAAAAGAGCAAGCAACCAACCCACCCTCAGTGTTTTGTTGGGTTTTTTTGTTCCTTTTATTTTCCAAAGCTAGTACAAAAAGAATAAAGATGCCAAATTTTCTGCTGGGTTTTGTAGAGGGTATATAAACACAAACCAGACTGTATGGAAGCAAACACCATGTGTTGGCACCCAGCGTGCCGTGCTCAGAGTGGCTGCTTGGAGAGAAGATGGCTTTTGTATAAACCTTGCTAATGATGGCTTGCAGCAGGCTGTCGGTGGGAAGCATTTTTCTGGAGAACTATTTATGAATCTCTTACACTACAGATAACATTGCCTTATCAGGGAGCCAAAGGCCCAGAGGGGCTCCAAATCCCTGAATGCCATAAAGGGCCTATGGGAACCTCTTCCCCAGGAGACTTCTGTCTCTTCCTGTTGGCCCCAGGCAAGGGTCATTAGTCCATAAAATCAGGACAGCCAGCTTTGTTTGGCTGTGACAACCCTTTCCTTGCCTTCAATCTATTACCTTTTTATTTTTTAAGGAGTGCTTATAGGATTTTTTTATGACAAAATTTTAAAGAAAATAGCCTAATGTTTATATAAAAGTTTGTAGAAAGTGTTTTGAAATAATAACAATACCCCCCAAAACCTCTACTTTTTTTTTAATTTCCTCAGATTTATTTTTTCAATCCCTTTGTGTTTCCTTTGGCTGGGCATTTCTCTAGAGATGTTTTATATGATTCATATTCTAAACTGAAGCAGAGTTTTTTTGCTGCAGCGTGTTACAGGTTTCTTCTAGTTCATAGCAGCTACTGTAGAGGTTAAAGATATTTATGGTTTTCCCATAACTGTTTTAGGATTTGATTATTTTTTTAATAGAACTATTTATAGTTTCTTAAATGGCTGCTCTTCTCATTTGGTAGCTTTTTATCCCTTTTTTTTAATGTAAAACACTAATATAATGAGTCTCTGTGAAAACTATTTAAGCTTTATTCTGTGAATTTTTAATTATAAATTCAAGACAATAACTTTTAGGATTAAGCTGTATGCAAAATTTGATTCGTAATATGATTGAAGTAGGGGAAAAGAGGAGACTATTCCTAGCCTGTAATATAATCAGTCCTATAGAGCTATATATTTTATATTTTACTGAGAAATACACAGTTGAGAGTGAAGAGGCTGGAGTTAATTCTTCAGCAGCCTTGCTCTGTGTGAGAGGCTTGGTCTTCTGTGCTGCTGGTTGTCCAGGGTCTTGTCTGGAGCAAGAGTGGGTTTGTGCTGGGCAAGGCAACTGGGAGCAGCCCAAGTGCTGGGGCTTCTTCATGTCCCAGGTCCTGGGTTGTGCCTTGGAGCAGGCCGTGGTGGGAGATGTGCTGGGCTGGAGCAGAGATCCCCTTCTGAGGCTACTCTCTGAAGCAAGCATTGGAACCTTGCAGTACAGAGGAAACTCCTTGTTTGGGGGCTGGCTGTGCTGAAGTCCCTGTGGTGCTGTGCTGAGTACCTGTCTCTCACAGAAGGCTGCCTTTGATAGCCAGAAGTCTGCTTCAGTGGCATCTCCCAGCTGGGAGCACTGAGCTTTCAAAGATGGCTTGTTCTGAACCTCTTGCAATGAGTCTTAGTATGTCATGTGTAGAGCTCCTACCTCTACTGAGAGTGAGACCAATCCCCCCCAGCACTCCTAGAGTGCTTGGCCTGTGCTGCTGTTTTAGGAACAATTCAGAGATACCTTGTGCAAGTTGTGTCTCCCTGCAGCTCTTGGAATCTGGTGTGGAGGTCCCCAAACTGAGCAACCGGGTTGGCAGCACAAAATCTGATGGTTGTGAAGGCAGTTTAGAAATCTCATCAACTGTCAAGCCCTCCTTAGTGAAGCTTTGGTGTAGAATTTATTCACAGAGGCAGTAGAACAGAGTTCAGCTTCGTGTGGTGGTGGCAGCTGCCTCTGTGAGCTGAGCAGGCAAAGTGGAGAAGCCAAGGAGCCATGTATTGAGACATTGGTGCAAGAGGCCTTTTCTCAAGGGTCCTCCTCCAGGTTGAGTCACTCACTACAAGTGTGTTTGGGAAAATGCAGGCTCTGGGAGGCTCCAAACACTGCATGGAGTTCACTGCAGAGTGGGAGGGTAAGGGAGGAATTCACAGCCTATGGACAGCACTGCCAGGAAGGCAGGAGTGGTGTCTGCTTGTTGGGATATCTGGATTCTCTTGTGTAATTGCTCTTGGGGATTTTCCACTGTTACAGCTTTATTTTTTTCCTCAAATAAACTGGTACTTTCTAAAATTGGCTTTTGGACTGTTCCTGATCTGAAATTACTTTGGGGAGCTGGATAGCAGGGAGCTCATTGTGTAACTTCTTGGTTTACTGAAGGTGGAGGCACTGGGATCTGGCTTGGCAGTGGCCTCCACCTCAAAGGGCTTTTGCCAGCTGCTCCCAGGCTGCCTCCAGCATATGACCTACAAAGTGATTCTTATAGGACCAATGTCACTGGGTTTCTGGAGCTGCCAAAACAGCTCCAGAAGGCAGAGGGAGGTAGGTGTGGACTTGTGCACATCCCATAGTGATATGTGCCTGCAAATACAGGGCTGGAGCAAGTTTCAAGCCAATGTTGTGTAGCTGTGGGGCTTCAAGTGTAGACAGAGCTGTTGCAGCTGCTTTGGGATCAGCTGCTGTGGGAGCAGGTCCACAGGTGACTTCAGGCCACTTTGGACTAAAACAGCTCTTAAGTAAGACCTGGAGGAAAGCTGCTGTTTCTCTAAGCCCCTCTGCTCTGGTAGCTTGGTGCTCCTGAGGGATGGGACCCACCTCTCTGGGCTTGTGGGAGAGGGTGGGCTGTGTGGAGAGCAGGGCTGCTCACTGGGAGAGGTGCTGAATCTCTTAAGTGCTGTATTTAAACGGATTATCCTCCTGGAGAAAATCTAATTCCCTTCTGCCTGGTGGGAACTCCTCCTCTGGGCAGTTAGGATTAGCAGGGCTGGAGGAAACAAATTAGGTAGGACTAGTACACAGGCTCCCTTGGGGGTGAGTGAGTAGCAAACTCTTGTTCTGTTCCTCGTGGTTGCCTAATCTACCACCAGCATGCTCTTGGAAGTCTCCTGAGAATCTCCTAGTACCAAGCACAGCAGGGCCATGACCTTTGCTCCATGGGAGCCACTGTTTGTCCATAAAACAGTGACGCCTGCAATCTTCATGTTCTTGTGCCTCGTGTGACTGTGACAGGTTCTTGGACCTACTCCTCGAACAATCTGTTTTGTCCTTTTTTTTTTTTTTTCCCTCCTCTCCCAAGCTTCATCTCCTGGTTGCCAGAATCCTATGTACTTTCCAAACCCACCCTCAGCGTACAAGCACCTTGTTTGTGCAAAGCAAACTGGATGGCTACTCTGCAACTCCCTAGAGCACAGGCCTGGCTGCCTGCCTGTCCTTGCATAGCTATGGTTCCTGGGATGGATTTGTCCCTGTTCTTTCCATCTTGCCTTTCTGCCCCACTGCCTGCCAGCCAGCCTGCCTGTATCTGTTGTTAGCTGAGGGGTGTCTCATAGTAACGCCTCCTGAATTCCTGCTTCCAGCTCTGCCCCCTGCAATGACCCTCAGTTGGGTGTTTTTCTCCTAACACCACTCTCGTTTTAAAACCAAAACCCAGAGGACCTGCTTTGCCTACCTTGAACACAGCTGGAACCCTCCCAGATACTGATGTCATCAAGCGATCATGGGCAGCCCTCTTGTCCAAATGCTCCCTGCCAGGGGGCTGGGGGGAGCGAGCAGAGGAGCAGGAAGCTGAAGTGTAAACTTTGATTCCCTTTTACTTGATGACTTCCAGTGAGGTTTTGAGATGGAGTTCACGGGTTTGGGACTCTCGTTTTGCAGAGTGGGGTGTGGCACTAGGGTGTGTCCTCTGTTGTTATGCGTGCCAGGAAAGACCCACATGTCCAGACGTGCCAGGGAGGTGCTGAAATGGGTCACAGAGAAGGTGTGAAATAGTGTTGGTGATAGCAGCACCTGTCCTCACCGCCTCAAACCCTCTGGAGGGGCAGGGCACTCACCCCTCAGGGCAGGATACCCAGGCTACCTGCAAGCACTGCGTATTTTGGGAGGAGACAATTACTGCACCCCAGAGACAGTGTTTCCTTCAAGCAGTGCCCAGTGCTGAGCAGTGTGTGCAGCTGGGCTCCCCCTCGCTGCAGGCAAGGGAGAGAGCCCAGGGGATGGGGCTCACAGTATACCCCTCCCCTGCCCACTGTGGCTGGGGGGCACCAAGTGGGGTCGCTGGGCTTCTAGTTGGACAAACAAGCTGGGATTGTTCAGGGCATGATTGCGACTGGGTGAAAACCTGCCCTCCTTATCACTGGCTGCTACTGACCATTTGCTACAGGGATGTTCTGACTCTTTGGGTTAAAACCCTCAGGTTCTTCTCTCTCGTTTCCTCTTGTTGGGTGCCAGCTGCGGGGCAGGTGGTGATGCCCAAAAGCCTGGTGTCGTCTGGGTGCTGAGCTCATCACCCGTTCCAAAGTGGCTACTCGAGAGTTGTGTTTCGGACAGCCTGGGAGGACGTGGAGGGCTGAGATGCTGACTTCCATCTGCTGGAGCAGCAGTGGCCACGCAGGCCACGCTCCGCGGAGAAGGGTGGGAGGTTTGCAGCAGCGGAAGCGCTTTGGGTGCAGCAGTGCTCTTCTGGGGGTTGGCTTCCAGCTCTGGGCTGCCGCTGCCCGCCTAGCTCCCCTGCTTATATTTCCCTTCCTGTGCCCCCTGCCCATACCCTGGCTCCCATTCCTGGGGGCCCTCGCAGAGCCCCGTGGCGGAGCATCGCGGAACACCCGAGCCGGCGCTGCGCTCCGCTCGCCGGCGCTCTGCTGCCCTCTCCTGGACACCCCCTGTACGGCTTAGCTCTGGCCCTGCGCGCTGCCTGCCCCCCTGCGCGCTGCCCTCGGCGGCGAGAGGGTGGTTTTGGGGTGTCCGTACCCGGTCCTGGCGCCACCCGCGACGGGAGTTCCCCAACAAGCAGCCGGCCAGGCCACAAGACTGACAACGGTGATTGTCCTCATAGCGTTAGGAAAGCTGCCAGGAACTTGTCCTTTCCCCTTCTTTCCTTCCTTCCCTCCATTCCTTCTTCCCCCCACGCTGCTTCTTTCCATCTTGTTGGGTTCTTCTCAATGCTTAACAATAGCTAAAGGGGGGGGGGGGGGGAGGGGGAGGGCAAGAGAATGGGGCCAGAGTCTTTTCAGTGGTTCCCATTGAGAGGGTAAGGGCAAACAGGAGGCTTCACTTGAAGAGGAGGAAAAGTTTTGCTGTGAGGGTGCTGAAGCCCTGGAGCAGGCTGCCCGGAGAGATTGTGGAGTCTCTTTCTCTAGAGAGATCCCAAACCTGTCTGGGCATTGCAATCCTGGGCAACCTACTGTGGCAGACCCTTCCTTAGCAGGGTCAAGATGGACTAGATGACTCCCAGAGGT